>JAGFMF010011696.1:5703449-5922643 GCA_019455555.1 Galemys pyrenaicus
ATACCAGAAAGTATAAAAGAAATAAAACGTTTTCATAAGTAGTTTAAGAAAAAAAATACATGTATCATTACATAGCAGTTACTTTTAAGTTTCCCTTTTCCTTTTTTTTTTTTTTTTAAACATTTTATTTACTTATGGATACAAGCACTGGGGCACAGGCCAGAGTCCAGGGAGGTGAGAGGATTCACCAGAGACAGAGTGGGGAGCAGAACGGACTGACTGAAACACACGGCTGAGGGGAGCAGCGGGCACAGCAGGAGAGGTCTGCTGGGCCATGTGGGTCCCCGCCCTGGCCGGCAGCAGGGATCGAACTCATGCTGCAGTGGCTGCGGTCTGCTTCACAGTGCGTTGCTTAACCCACTGCGCCACCAGGGAGGCCCAAGTTTCCCTTTTTCTAATGTTTATATGTATGTTATTTGGGGGAGGTTATGTGTGTTTATATCTTTAGTTTGTTATGTCTATAGATATAGATGTACAGTGAAAGAGAAAATGATAAAGTATTAAAAAGCATTATAAAGGATGAAATTACAAAAATATCTGATAGTTACTTATATATTTCCTTTTTCATATGCCTCTTTTCATAGTCATACTAAGACCTCTCCTCCCAAATAATAATCTGTCCTTTTTATTTTCTTGCTTCACTTTGAAATAGCAACTTAGCTGTCATATTTTCCCAGGAGCTTTCTTCTGCCTATTTCCCCTGGATGGGAGTAGTTTCTATCTGATCTCCCATTATCTTTCTCTGGTCTTATGGGATATGACTGGCAATGAGCTAGAACTATAGCAGTTGCCTGAGCCAAGGGATTTCTCCTGGAATAAAAGGTGTTTATATTGTAAACTTTAAAGGAGAGTATTTAGGGGAGATATTTTTTTAATTGGAAGGATGCATTTAAATCTTTTCAGCATCAAGAAACCACTACTACAAGAATTCACATTGTGAATGGACTATAATGACTTCTAAGGCTCATCTGAACTTATTAGTAAACAATTAAAAATAATTGCCAATGAGCAGCCACTCTCTTGTATTCCGCTATTGTTTTTGACATTGCCGTTTGTAGATTTTTTTTTTATTATTATATACTGTGTTATAACTGGGAATTCATGCTGTGAGAATGAGCGAGTCACCCAGGCATCAAATTACATGTTAAGGTAATTCAGTTCTGTTCTTCAGACTTTGAGTCTATAACAATTTAGGTTTAATGGTAAAATATTATTGCTTCATTAAAATATGTTTACTCTTTCTCAACAGTAGGGTTTGGAGTTTATCTCATTGTTTCCCTATTTTGAATAGTTTTGAGAATGTCTCATCCAAATAGATCAGTATGGAAAGTAATTTCCTTAGGGCAGTGTTTCTCCAAAAGTGGTCTTGGGTCATTTGTGATAGTGTCACTGGAGCAGCTTGCTAAAGATTTCCAGGCCTAGGAAATCACCAGGGTTGGAGTCTAAGAAACTGAATCCCAACAGGTCTGAGACAAATCCGAGCTTTAGGATATACACATTCCCCAAAGTGCAACTGCTAGTCAGAAGACCTAAGGAATTACACTTTTCTTACAAAGAATGTAAGAGGAGGAAGTGACAGTGGGTGTGGGGCCCTTGTTCTTTCTAGACTGTGTTGTAAGCTTAGGAAATCCCTGAGACTTGTCCTGGAGGGACATATTGGAGGAGAGATAAAAGATAAAGGGCAAGGTCAAGCCCAGTGCAGAGGAGTGGAACTTGCCGGCTGCCCTGAAGGCAGATGTAAAGAGGAACAGTCTGGACTGAGAAGGTAGATTCTACTGTACTTCAGGAATAAGGCATAGCCAAGGGGCCCTGGCACCAAGGCTGCACAGCCTTAATATGGTTCTCAACACCGGCGGCCCTGTCTTAGTTGCTGTGTCTCTGTTAGAACTAAGCTGGAGATAATCCACGTAAGAAAAATATATAATCGTTTATAACTGCATAGTTGGAAAACATATCTGAAATCAAACCTAATGAAGAAAAACTACAAGACCAATTAAAACCGGTCAACACACACACACGACTACTGGGGACTGAATAGGAGGGTACTATTGCTTTTCTTCATAAGCCATTTGGGGCAAGCTGCTTCTCCTTTTAAAAATCAAGGCAAATAACTTTATTAATGTTTATTTCAAACATTCCCAGTTTCCTTCAGCTTAATTATCTGCAAAGAATAAATTGTGTATAAGCAAAAATTGAAAAGAGCTGCAGTGTCCAAGGCACTCAAGTTCAAAAAGATACCTAGATTTCATTGGTCCATGAACAACAACAACACAAATTTAATACAATTTTTTTGGCATTTAAATTTTTTAATTTTATATATATTTTGCATCGTTCCCCTTTTTTGTACAGTGCATGCTTTCTTCTTTCCATGAACAAAATTTTAAAAAGCAGTCATAATATAAAATAGCAGCTCCCAGTAACCTCAAGCTTTATCTTCTTCCAAAGTTGACTCAATTCAGTTTGCTTCATTCTTGGAAACCTCATCAAAATTCTCCGCAAGGCGTGGAACTTCATTATCATTAGACTCTCCAGTGGCTAGTGGTGCTTATCTATCCACGGACTGGTAGGCACAGCTTCAGTCTCCTTAAACGAGTCAGACTGTCTGCACTCACCAAGCTGCCTTATTTAAGATTCTGCTAGCATTCTGCCTGTTCTTTGCTTCAACATGGCCTGTAATGGTGAAACCGTTCATTGCCAGAGACGCCTGAACTTTGGGGTTGTTAATGGGGATCGCTGTTCCTTGGTTCGTGAACATACTCACCTCTTCAATACCAGAGATGGTTCATTCCTAACTTCTTTAAGAAGACTTTAAGTTTTAATCATCTGTTGTTGCTGTTCAAACATCTTTGAGAACAGTAACTTTCCTAACAATGCCAGCCCAGCTGTGTGTATATAAACACACGCACACACACACACACGCACACGCAGCAAGATGGCAGTGAGAGCCCGAACTACCTTGATTAACTGTTTGTGGACTTGGAGGATGATCTACAGTGCACCACAAGTGGCTGAACGGTCTCCACGCCACCGTGCAATCATCCTGTAATTATCTTCTTAAACAGCAGCGCTAGCTATGGCTAAGGTAGAGGGTTAGGGGACATGGGGGGGTGTGGCGTGGTCCATATACTTCCCTAAAGGTGTGCACCCATACCCCTCAAGACGTTCACAATGTGGCAAAGATGTCACCTCAACAGACACAATCACCATAAAAGAAAGGAAAACCCCTGAGAAGAAATCATTCTCAGCATTGTACCAAATCTTGAGTTAGTGCAAGGCAGAGTCCCTGCCAAAGTGATGGAGGATAAGAAGAGAGAAACTGGAAAGGAGGCATCACAAGACTAGAACTCACACAAGGAGGTGGGGTAGAGGGGATAAACAGGGCCATAAACGCAGCTATAGAAATCAAGATCTAGGCACCAGTGCCTTATCACAAGGCCTAAGACCCTAGCAGGTAGCAGATGCTGTGGGGCATATTGGGAGAACTGACCTGAGGGTAAAGATAAGGATATAGCCCCCCTTGGAATCTCAGGTCTCTTTCTGGTTCTGGTTCTGCATAGTTGTCCAAAACCAGCAACAATCCAAACACTCACAAAGATAAGTCCCTCCCTACTAAAAGAAGAGAATAAAACCTAAATCGCCCCTACAAAGGGCCCCTCTGTGCACCTGTGTGTGTGTGTGTGTGTGTGTGTGTGTGAAAGATTCAGACCAGTCACTCGCACATGACTGCCTTGTGAAAATGGCCCACATCACAGGCAGGCGGGGACACCTAGGTAGCCTGTGACTGATTGTGTGGTCAGAGTCCAAGATGGTCTGGGAGTAGCCCCAAATTATTTCAAGCACCTGCACAGAAAGTACTCCCTGAATGCAAGGCCCACAATGTCCTTCCCTATTCCCTATAGAATTATCACCCTTGATCCCTTTGAAGTCCTGTTCCCCAGAAGATGAACGTGCTTTGTCTCCCTGGACCCTGCTTTCCCTACTATTGTTATATCATCGATCATGCTTGTGTATTATTGCCAATAAATAGCAAGAGGGCTGCTCACTGGGCAGCAGTGGCTTGCCTTGCAAACCTGCTCCACGACTTGTATCTTGGCGTGTCCCCATGGACGTGCTGGTGCGTCAGCGGCTACCAGACAGCACTTTCTGCCCGCTTGTATCTATGCAAGTGTCCTTTACTTTTCTGTCCCTTTCCCTAATAAATCTGCTCTTTATCTGCCTCATGAAGAAGTGTCTCTGCCTCATGAAGAAACTCGCCTGGAGACCTTGCAGCATGCAGCTGAAAGGGGAGCTCTGGTGAAACCTTTCCCAGAGTGACCCCAAGGACCCTGCACTCCAAACTCATGCACTCTAAAAACGACATCAAAAGCATTGACTTGGCTGTCAGAGAAAGTAATGTGAAGTTGAAGAGTGGAGCATTGCCTGCTTGGAAAATGGAGGCAGATGATTAAGAGGAACAAAAAGAAGTGGAGAGAATCTTGGAAGTGTTGAGAATTAGTCTCGAGATGCTCCTAAACACCCCTTTGTCTTAGTGATTAAGTTTTTTCCTGTCTCACACTGGAAAGTACTTTTCATGTAAGAGACGGTTCACTTAAAACCTTCATTTTAGTAGTTTAGCAAGAATGAGGCTTGGCCAACACTGCCTGCCAATACTAGAGTCTGTTAGTATTTTAAAAAGTGAAGGAAGTGACTAGAATCCCCAGGTTTGGAAACAAGATCTTATGGTTTTCAGTACTGAATGGAATCTGCAAAATTTTTAAATGTCAAATGTTGTGATCTCCTCTTTATGTTACACTAAACAATGGGATCTTTGTAACAGGAAAATTTTATCTTAAACAGTAAAATCTAAACAGGAGTATATGTTATAATGAAACCTATTTTCAAAGTGTATCTGAAATTTGTCTTAACAGTATAATGTCTCTTTGGGTGTTTAAAAAGATGCTAGTTTGATTGTTTTTTGTGTGTGTGTGGAAAACAAAAATTCACTGGCATATTCATAAAAGGGAAAATCTAGCCTAACTTTCATTTTACAGATGAGGAAGCCATGACCAGAAAGGGAAATGACTTGACAGAGATCACAATGAACCTGACCTGGGAACTGGAGCTTGGCCATGCTTCTTGCCTTAGTGCTTCTCCCTACTCTTCAGGAGCGCCTACCCCACTGTAACAACCATAATGTGAGTACAGAATCAGATGGCGCACATGACTCTCTTCTTTACGATGAAGGACTGGTGGGAGAGAAGGGTTTTGGTTCTTCAAAATCTAGGCAGGATGTTAGGAAAATCTTAGCGATCAGATCAAATCTTAAGATGTCTTTGGGAGACGCTGTGGGTCATTATTCTTTGGTTATCAACTACCTTTCAGTGCATATCTGGTGAAGTACGGGGAGACAGGAAACTAATCTCTCTTCAGTGTCGACTTTTGAGTCAGGTGTATCCATGTATCATGTGTTACTTAGCTTAGTCTTCACAACAATCTTTCTTGATAAGTATTATTAGTCTACCTCAGGAATTCACAAAAGTTAAGTAATGTGCTCTAAACCATGCAGAAAACAGGCAGCACAGGGATCCATCTCGCATCTCCAGGTGAGGGAGCAGGAGAGGATGATCTGTTTGTCCTTTATCATTGGCCCAGTGTAGGAAACCTTTGCCAGTGTTCAGGGAGCAAATAACTCCCATTATCCTCTGAGTAGCAGCTGGAGATGAAGCTATAGTGGAGGCCCAGGGCAGAGCGCTGTAGGAGGGAGGCATTTGGTTGCTACCTCTTCACAAAGGCTCCAGAGCTCCAGAGCTTTACCTAACAGGCAGATTCCCACTGAACAATAAGGCTAAACTTTGCTTCCAAAATTTCCAGTTTAATAACTCCCTCTGGAAGAAGAGACTTGGGATTTAGCTTTGAGACAAACTTAGAACATGATAACAGGATCTGATTTGTGAAGGAAGAGGCTAAGATGATGGGATCTAGGGGGACAGGAAACACCTGGAGCTTAAGTAGCTCATGCTGCTCACAGTCAGTGACATCATCTCATGTCCTGGGGCGAGTGGTCATTTCCTTCAGACCCAACCAGTTTCTGATGCCTCACATAGCGCGAGTCAGCCTGCCCCTGAGAGAGGATGTGCTCAAGGCAGATTCCAGAGAGGTTATCCTGTCCTCTATGTCTTCTCCCTTCCAAAGGTGAGCTTTTCTCTAGCCCTCCTGTTACCACGCATTCTAAGCCTGACCCCATGTTCATACTGTACCCATACCATACTTCTCCTTTCTGTAAACTTCTGGCCTTAGGGTTGGAAACCAATCAATCAGCTGTGACCTACATGAAGCATGTCAGTCACCTTCTTCAGGTATCTTCCAGGGCCACCAGTTAGCCACAGAATTAAGTCCGGCTCTGAAGTCCACACAGTCTGGTTCCCTTCCACCCCTGTTAGCCCTCTGTAGCCCATACTTCATCACTTATTCTGGATAAGTGATCCAGACTCCTCCTTCTTGTCTAGGTCCCACCCTTCCTTTCCTTTAATCCTCTGGACAGTTTAAACTACTGGCATTCTCCCCATCCCACCCCATGCAAATCTTCATCTCCCCTCAAAATACAGCATCAGTGATTAAGATCACAATACAAAATTGACTGTAGCAAATTCATTACAAGACACTTGGGAACCAAAGCAGTTGGATAAAGGGGAGGAATGAGGTGGTTTAAGTTCACTGCTAACTCAGGGGTCACCCAGGAGATTAAGATCTCTGCAGAGACCTGTAGAACCAACCCGTTTCCCTGAGGCACCCTCTTTTTCATGCTGCTGGGACTTGCACTGCCCCATTGGAGAAGCCGGGCAGCTGCAGCTGAGTCACAGAGGCTGCCCGGGGCAAGCCAGGAGCACAACTCTGCTTCCTGGCATTTCTCCCAGTCCCCTGAGGCAGACTTCTGTGGTTGTGCTGCGATTCAGATATAGCTCTGCGCTCTACAGTGAGATACTTTAATTCACTCAAGCAGGGTTTATTCACTCCAGTGTTCTGCCCACCTTAGTCCCACTCCCTGCGCTCCCCCACCCCCATCACAGCATCAAAACAGTCCTAAAAAGGTTCGGTTGTCCTTAAATGTAAGGACCCCGCCACGCCGCTTACCCACGGCATGTTTTCATTTAGTTCCCGAAGAGTCAGTCCACACCTGAGAAGCCTCCCTCGGCACATACCTTGCTAGGTTGGAGCAAGTCCTGGTACTAGGATGATTTGCTTTGCTTGCCCTTGCAGTACTGGTGACCTCACAAACATCTCATTAACCAAGCAGTCCAAGTGCTACCTTCCAGCCAAAAACCCAGCTGGGTGATGGGAGGGCAATGGTCAAATCCAGTCGGTACTTCTAAGTGTGTTCCAGACCCCCGTGTATGGGCCCACCAGTCTCATTTCCTGGGCTTAGCCAGGTCTTGCAAAAGACGGCTCTACTGAGCTCCAAGCACATCAGCTCCTAATGAACCAGTTCCTGGGACCTAGCAGATATTGGGTCTATGCTGAATCTATAGTAGAGGGAAAGTGTGTGTTATAAAGCAAGAGTGGCCTGTGGACTTTTAATCTTTGGAACAAATTCGGCACATCCAGGTCTGTCCATGATACAAAGTCCTAGCTGCATTCTGAGCCATGGTGCAGAGCTGCCAAGCTCAGTGGCACCCTCTGGCCCCGCACGGTCATGGGCAGACTGCACAAGCTTCCATTCCTGCGGTGGTGTTACTGCAGGTTGACCCCTGCTCGGTCCTTGACAAATGCTTTCCCTTGGGCTTTGGGTTGATGGGCTGGCTCCAGAAGGCCTTACTCATCGGAGGTCAAGTCCACTGACCTCATAGAGAACCTGTGTACCTGGGATCTGAGCATCTCTATGTCGTTTTTGTTCATTTCAAGGTTTATATCTTCAGGGTCCCACTGTGGAGAAAAAACACAAATGGTATCATGAAGGAAAAGACCTTTCCAATCTCTTACGATCTCTCACCCCAAACAGCTCCCAACCGGGTTCACATGACTCAGGCACGAGCAGAAAAGAAGAAACAAGTAATGACAGGTTAGCCAGGCCTGTGATTTTAGAACCTGGTGGAGAAAGTCTAACTAAATCAAGGAATTAACGGACAGCTACTCCAAAGAACTCCACTGTCCCTCCCAACTTCTTTTCCCATTTCACCGAGTCCTCTAGGGAGACACAGTCATGTTCCTTTTACTGTGGGCACCTCTGTGACTAACTCATTCCTGGAAAAGATCAGGCAAGAACAACCCACATTTTATGGCCCATGTAAGTACCCCCTCTTCCAGGATGTCTACTCTGACTGCTTTTTCCCATTCAGCTTTCATCCCCTCCTTCCCCCCCACCCCCACCGGTGTACTGCCCGTACCACTCACTTTCAGCTGAGTATTGAAAGCCCTACCCTGCCCGGCATACGCGTTGTCTCCTCGGGTGGATGTGAACTCTGTAAGACCAGGATGCCAGTCTGCCCTTACCCTTCACACGGTGTTTCCTCTAAACTCCAGGTTCAGCAGACTTGTCAAAAACCAAGTAAAGCCTCATTCTGAGTGGTGATCACGGCCAGTGAGTATTTAATCATTTTGACTCAGTAAGTATGGGAATTGAAATTAGCAGGGGTAGGAGTGAAACATTAAAGAAGTGAACACATGAACATCGATGACGCTGTTTGCAAAGTTCTATTGTTCATATATGATGGATGAGAAAGAACTTTGCACCTGGCCAAGGGCACGGGAATGTTTAGTGAGTCCAGCCAGAGGTAAGAGGCGCATAGGTTCAAGTCTTCCTTCTGCCACTAACTCGCTTCCTCTCTGAGTTTGGTTTCTGCATGTGTGAGCTGGGATGCTACATCAGCAGCTAGATCACACAGTTTCTTTCATTTCAGAGTTCCTGTGACTGATGATTCTGAGTCATACAGTCACATTCCACAGTGTTGAAAGACCCAGGAAACAACAAAGCAAAGGTCCCATAGGATGTTTTTCCCCTGGTTAATCTATTTAGACAGGACAAGAATGCAGAGCCAGGCACAGACATGCACTCCAAGAAAATGCACACCAGCGGCTACTCAAGCGGAATCACAGAGATCAGCCCTTAGAGGTTCCAGATAAAGTCTTTAAGTCTCCCCAAGATACAAATAAATAATGGCCACACCGAACCAGTGATAAAGCACAAATTGCAGCTTTGTTTTGAACAGAAGAAAAAGTCCAATTGAATTAGTGATCTACTGATTATAACTGAACTGAGTTCTACTGCTTGGTGATTTAAGAGAGCAGTATGTTAAAAATACCACCTCATTCCCAGTAATCCTACCCACTGGGACTAAGCTGATTCAGCTGGTGTAGTTCAACCCCTTGAATCTGTTAGGGGCTCTGCGGCCACAAGTAATGCTTACGTGGCTGCAGGATGCTGCTAACCAAATTCATTATCAATGATCGCAAGTAAATGAGCTCCCTGGCCCACTTGCCCAGAAGGGCATACAAGAGCCGGGCTTTAGGTCAGAAATGTGGGTTGTGAGAGGATTCTCCAGAGGGGTGGGAGCAGAAGAGGCAGATCTACTGAAAACCACTGCTGAGGGGAGCAGCAGGTGAGATAGGAGAGGCCTGCTGCGCCCTGTGGGGTAGTGCCCCGGCTGAGGAGCGAAGTCTTGCTGCAGTGGCTGGCGACAGCTTTACAGTGCAGAGACTTAAGCCCTTGCACCACCAGGGAGGCCCCTCGTCTCCTCTCTTCTCTGATGATGGGCACATGTGCTTTTTGACAAATGCTGTTTGCAAGCTGAGGCTGCTTTCTGATGCAGCCCGGCTACTCATCAACATGGCGGAAGCTAGGGACCCACCCTATTCCCTGTTTGTGGGCCGGAGCCCACAGTTTGGCACGTTAAAAGCTCATAAGGTGACTCTCCGCAGCCCTTATGTTTCAGAGCCAGAGCGCTGGCGCCCACCTGAAAAGGCTCTGTAAGAGTTATCCTCGCTGTCCCAGAGCAGTGCAGCCGGCAGCGAACAGAAGAGCTTGCCACTCGGCTCAGGTGAGCTACAAAGAGCAGCAGTTTAAGCCTTTGAAAACATTCAGAATCTCTTTCTTCTGAATTCCCATGCTGTGTTTTAAACTTTCACTTTAGTAAAAACAGTGCTGGACTCCAGTCCTAACGAGAATTTGAGCAAAATACGACCTACCCTCCATGAGCACCTCCCTGGGAGAAGGGAGGCACAGGCACCGTAGGGAACGTGTGCTCGTCTGGCTCCTGGAGGGGAGGGTGGCGTGGGCACGCAGCCAGCTGGCCGGGGCTCGGGGTAATGATGGAGGGAATGTTTGTCCCAACAACCGCTGCATCCTCTTCCAGCACCACTACCAGGAGCTGGGAAATATTCTGCTTGCTCGTAAAACAAGCTCATGTTGCAAACCATGTTTCTTCCTGGGGTCACGCACCTTCTCTGAGGCCCTCCTGATGGGGGTTAGGGCAGCACTGGGAGAGCCCAGGAATTCCCCGATTCTTATACTTGCCTCTCAGTTTTCACACTCACTTTCTTTCCTGAAGGGATTTGGCCAGGACCTAGCTATCCAAGGGGGTCTTACGAAAAAGGAAGTGAAGTCAAGACACAGGAAGTCCCTTTGGGGACAGAGAGAGCATGAGTGTCCATACCTGCTCCGAGTTTAGGGCTTCCCAGTACTTCTGCTGCAGAATAAAAAGAGACAGAAAAACGTGTTGGCTTGCTTTTGCCACCATCACAGAGGAGAGCAGAGCAGGGCTCAGTGCTAGTCCCTGTCTGCTCTGAGGGCGGGAGGCAGGCGCTCAGCTGGTCTGGGGGGCAGAGGAAAAGCAGACTTCAGCAAGCAGAAAGGCAGGTGCTGCTAGCGGCTACAATTTAGTTAAATGTTCAACAGGATAATTGTGATGATTATGAGGGGCTGTAGGTCCTTAGGAAAATTATAATCTCTAGAGATTTAAAAATTACTATTATTAGAAATTATTGTTATTAAGTATCATAATAAATCTACCACATGGCTGAGATGAGTCAACATAAACCCATAAAACAAAGAAAGAGAAATGCAAATAAAATCTCCACCTTGAAAAAAATGGGGTATTTGTTACCAGCCAAGATTCAGTTTTAATCAGCCTCTACTGCACAGCTGGTGCCACTCCAAACCTCAGATATGTGTGAGTCAGGGTTTGGAAGGGCGGCACCGCGGTTTACTCTCTCCTCCGGCACCGCATGCAGCCCTGGGAGACTGGGTTTCTGACATCCATTTTTGAATCCGCAAGTGTCTGCTACTGTCTGTTAAACTGAAGAGCTGTCAATCTGGACATCACAGGATTCGGGATTATTTTTCCATTAAAACAAAGATTACTGTTCAATTCTTTTAAATTTCATTTTAAATAGCTTTTAATTATGTTTTTCAGTCATTTGCAAAGTAAAAGAATAATGAATACCAATGGACACATCCTATTTTATTTGCTCTAGCTCCCCAATTGTCTTTATTTGCGTGTTTTAAAGTAATTTCATTTATAAAAATGTCACTATCTCACAGACAAGAATATTTTTAAAAGTTCTAAGCAAAACATCATAATTATACCTAACAAAATCAGTGATGGTGTTATAGCATTCATTCTTACTGACCTCCTAGAGGCGGCAACACAGTGAAAAAAGGGTGAATTTGGAGAAGACACAAAATGACTAAAAATGATGGTCCCACAGACACTACAAAAGTCAGAAATGTAGATGACAATGTAGGGGCTAAATAACTTTTACAAATGTAGGAATAAAAAGGGAGATGAAAGAACAAAAGCTAACCTGTACTTTGTTTTGGAAAATGCAGTTCATGAAAAATAGAAGCAGTGGTCTATGATAACCACAGTGCGTGCTTCTGTGAGAAAACACTAGATGCAATGTGATGTGCTGTACTTTCACGGAATGGTACTGGAACAGAGCAGCAATATTAACAGAAAAATTGGTGAAATCCAAACAAAGTCTATTGGTTAGTTAATAGCATTTGACAAAGTAGTGTGACCATGTGTCATAACACTAAGGAACACTGGGCCAAGGTATACAGGGACTTTGTACGACCTTTGCAGCCTTTCTGTAAATCTAAACTGATTCCAAAATAAAAAAGCTTACTTAAAGTCATGAAAACAGGGCCCTCCCAGTGGCGCAGTAGGTTAAGCAGCGCACTATGAAGCAGGCCGCAGCCACTGCAGCACGAGTTCGATCCCTGCCGCCGGCCAGGGAGGGGACCCACAGGGCACAGCAGACCTCTCCTGCCTCACCCGCTGCTGCCCTCGGCAGTGTGTTTCAGTCAGTCTGCCTGTTCTGTTCCCCATTCTCTGTGGTGAATCCTCTCACCCCCAACACCTCTGGCCTGTACCCCCAGTGCTTGTATGCATAAATAAATAAATCTTAAAAAAAAATAAAGTCATGAAGACAAACAGGCTTAAGAGTGCTTCAAAGTGAATTGGAAGGAAACCTTGACACCTCCTATCCAATTCTGTGTCCCGGGGAGTCTAAAACCGAAGAAGAGCGCCCTCTCGTGGAGGTGACAGGCAGGATTTCTTTAAAAAGTTTGAGCTTAATCAGCGCTGACGATGTGCCTGCCTAAGGAGTACAATTAACCCTTTGTAACTAAGGTCTCTCTCCACCCTCCTCCAAAGTAAAAATAAATATCATTTTATAGCCTTTTCCACACTTCAAGAGAAAAATATATTTGTTGTAGAAATAATAAAGGTTGGGATGAAGGAAAAGCACTTCTGTGAAAGTGATTAAATAGCTCTCTGAATACACACACACACACACACACACACAATCAAACTGTGTTAATGGCTCTTCCCCCTTACTATGGAATAACCCTTTCCCTACATACTTAAATCGTCTTTAAGACCATGATTCTATCACCTCCACGAAGTACAGAATTTAGTATTTCAATCCCCTTCACTTTTAAAAGCGTGCATTTTTGTGACTCAAGAACCACCCATGGGCCCTGTGGTGACTCCCCCGGCTCCTGAAACTCGGAAGTGTGTCTCAGCCGCTGGGACACAGGGCCGCTGCCCAGGCTTACATTCTAGACGGGAGCTGGCCGGGCCGGCAGACCATTTGGCCAGCTCGTTCCTCTCAGGCTGGGTAGAAGGGACTTCCCCAAGTTTGAGGCGATGAGACGGTGCTGGGCTTGGGACCAACTATAGTGTTATGTTTATTTCTTCTGATGATAAAATTTTGGCCCTGGCCGGTACGCACTGACTGTGGTTCCCTCCTGGATTTCTTGGGTTCATTTCCTCTTCACTTGATGGTACCTGAGTGACTTTTAAAAACCACAGTGGGGGGCCTCCCTGGTGGCACACGGGTGGAGCGCCGCACTGTGGGGCTTCCACAGCCACTGCAGCGCGAGTTCGATCCCAGCCAGGGAGGGACTCACAGGGCGCAGCAGACCTCTCCTGCCTCGCTCACTGCTCCCCTCCGCAGTGTGTTTCAGTTGGTCTGCTTGTCCTGCTCCCCACTCTGTCTGTGGTGAATCTTCTTACCCACTCCCCCACCCCCATGCCTCTGGCCTGTACCCCAGCTCTTGTATGCTTTAAAAAAAGTCTTTAAAAAATAAAAATCACAGTGTGTGCTTCAAGATTTCATCCTGTTAAGTTCCACCACATTTTTTACTCACACATATTTGTAGGCAGTTAATAAGCAGTTCCATAGCACTTACTCTGGATCAAACACAGCTTCACTCCCCACTTGCTTTCCTCCTCCTCTCTAACTGTCTAAATCCCTGAGTTGCTCTTCCTTCCCGGATGCTGTGGGGAAATGGAATGTGAGGTCAGAAAATGCATCCCAGGCTGTGAAGGGCCATATGCAAGAGCAAGGCTTTTGCAGCAAAACTCTCCCTAATTATTCGTCACTCTGGGTGGTTTAACTACAAAAAAAAACCTCTCTGTTGAGGCCTGAACAGGTCAGTCATGAATGGGTCAGAAAGAGAAAGAAACTTCCACTCGGATGTTTCCTTTATAGAGATGACACACACTATCACTTCAGGATGTCCCCAGGCCAAGATGGAGATACCATAAGTGTTAAAACACTGAGCAGTCCGTGAAATAAGTCAGAAGGGAAAAGAAAAGTATCAGATGGTATCACTCATAGGATGAATACAGGGAAACTGAACAAAGGGGAAAGAATAAAGACAAAACTTGTAGGCGACCATAGATCTGATGGTAAAAGCAGGGAAGTGGGAGGAAACGGATCCAGACAGGGTGGGAGAAGCACAAGGGACCGTGGCGGTGGTGCCCGGGTGGTGCGGTGGTGAGACACTTACTGGACTACACCTGAGGGGAGAAAGCAAACACTGCACCAAAATGAACAACAGTGTAAGGAAAATTTTAAATTAATTTTAAAAAAGTTGTACTCAATCGAAAAAACAAACAAATGACAATTAAAAAACAAAACGAGGGCCTCCCTGGTGGTGCAGTGGGTTAAGCAACGCACTATGAAGCGGACCGCAGCCACTGCAGCACGAGTTCGATCCCTGCCGCCGGCCAGGGAGGGGACCCACATGGCGCGGCAGACCTCTCCTGCCTGGCCCGCTGCTCCCCTCAGCAGTGTACTTCCGTTGATCTGCCTGTTCTGCTCCCCGCTCTCTGTGGTGAATCCTCTCACCTGCCGCGACTCTGGCCTGTACCCGAGCTCTTGTGTGCATAAATAAATAAATCTTTAAAAAAACAAAACAAAACGCTGAGAAGTGGAGCCTGGAGGGAGCAGCTCTGGACTGTGTGCAGTCAGAGGAGGTACAGACCCAGTACACGGGCACAATTCCAGAGCCACCGTGGGAAAGGCCGCACCCGCTCCTGACTCGGGAGAAAATTTCGCCATTCAAACGCTTCTCTGAGAACTGAAGAAGTGGTCTAGGGAAGGGCCGCAAGTGGGTGTGATCAAGCTGGGGCAGGAACAGGGCTGCCGGATGAAAGCAGCACACCCGGTGACAGCTGGATTTCAGGTAACAACGCGTCGTGCATGTTTATCTCAAATTCAGCTTTCACTGGGTGTCCTGTACTTTTTGTACTCTAAATTGAGCAACGCTGCTAAAGGCTTCCTGGAGGAAGTGGCACTTAGCCAGGGCCTGGAAAGGCAAGAGGAAAGGACGGAGATAAGCAAAGGAACCCTGAGAAGGGAAAGCTGAGTGTGCAGAGAAGAACTGGAGT
Organism: Galemys pyrenaicus; assembly: GCA_019455555.1. NCBI lineage: Eukaryota > Metazoa > Chordata > Mammalia > Eulipotyphla > Talpidae > Galemys > Galemys pyrenaicus. Next base: position 5,718,605 of record JAGFMF010011696.1, read on the forward strand.
GTTGGCCCAGCCAGGGCTGGGCCGTGGATGTCCTGGAGGCCAGCCTACAGGGCTTGGATTTCTACCGTGAGCAACTGGGGACCACAGACGGCCTTGGGCGTGGAAGGCCGCGCGCCGGACTGGAGCGCTGGGAAGCCCGGAGCAGGACAGCACGAGGGAGAGCAGGCAGGGGCTCAGGACAGCACCTATGTGGTCCTGGTGGGTGGGGCAGGTTTCCCTCAGCTCTGGGCAGTGGGAGTGAAGATGCCTGCAGAGACTGAGGAGGCCGAGGAGGCTGGGCTGCCATGCTCTCACGCGAACCCCTTTGCTGCTGTTAGGCCTTTTGTTTTCCTGAGGGGATTCTCTCCACTGGTAAGAATCGACTCAGCATAATTAGTGCCCCCACCTCCTGCAAAGACAGCCTTTGGTAGGGTCACGCTGCTCCGGGGAGCTAACGGCGGCCCAGTCCACAGCGGGGCTGCACAGCCAGCACTCGGAAGTCTGCACCCGGCCGAAGCCCCCTCACGCCCTGACCTTGTGGGAGCTCACCAACCTCCCTTCCAGCAGGCCCAGAGGGATGCGTGGCTGTCGCCTGGTGCCGTGACGTACGGGCCACAGGGAGCGTCTGAGTCCACTCCAGCTCGTTTGCCACCATGCTTGGGGCAGTGCCTTCGGAGAATCGCCAACCCCAGCGGCAACCCATTCTACCCTCCGAGTCGCTACAGTAGCAGAAGTAAGTCTCGAGATTCGCACTCACAGAGGGGAAACACTCGAGACGGCCAGGGCAAGCCCAAGGCTGCCCCGCAGGCCAGTGAGAGCCAGACAGCCCACGTCCCCCGGCTCTGGGTCAGTGCCCCTTAACCTGCACAGCATCGGCTCCCTTTGGGGCCCGGTGGAACAGCGTTTCTCACCCCCAGGGGAACCAGCTGGCTGCCCGCCTGTTTGCTGTCGGAGTGGTCTCCTGACAGGTGGTGCCGGCTCTCTGGGAGGAAACAGCTCTTTGGGGGCAGAAACCTGCCCTGAACTTGATGCCGGCCAACTGGAAGGTTCTAACCTCCTTCTTCACATTCGTATGTGCTTTCTTCTAAAACTAGAGTGTTTGTGGTACGTACAGTTAATCTTTCTTAAAAGAATGATTTGGCTCTAGGCGTGGCTAGTTCCGAGGACCCTGCCCTGGTCTGCTGGTGCTGGAAACAGGGTTAGGAGAGCAGGCTGCTGGCCAAGAGCTCGAGGCACAGAATTAGCCTTAAGGCTGCAAGGGCCTGGGCTCACTTGGCTCCCTTCTCATCTCACGTGCACACACACGCACGCACGCACACGCACGTGCCAGCTCCAGTCACAGCCATTCTCCAACATGCAGACTTCTTCCCCAGACACGGTCTCCTTGCAGGATTTAGACAAAGCTTCCTCACAGGTCTATGGTGTGACTGGAAACACAAAAGGAAAAAAAATGACTAACTGCCCCATCATGAAGCTAGACGCATTCTTTCCTTGTACCTCTGTGGCCTAAAAAAAAAGCTTTCATAGGTACAAGAACAGCATCTCCAGCCCTTTTGCAGTTTTTCCCACCTGCTGGTTTTCCAATTGTCTCATTACCTAAGCACCCTCCCGTTGGGTGAGACGGGGAAGCCTGGTACCTTTCACAGTTTCCCTACAGAAGGACAGTCCACTCACGGACTGCTGAGAGGACGACATCAAACTGTGCTGTGATGTACAGAACGCGGGCGCCCGCCAGGGGCACAGGGCACAGGGCCATGGCAGCAGGGAGGGCCGCGACTGAGTAAGGAGTCTAAAAAGGCATGTAGCCCCGCGCGCAGTGGGGGTGGTGGGGGAGGATGGTGTGGTCAACGCACCTCCCCAGCACAGCAGCAAGTGGGTGTTCAAAACAGTTGGTACGTCCCCCAAAACAGGGACATAAACTCCCGTGTGGGGTAGTCCTAAAATCGTTAAGAACCACAGAAGAGATAATCCCCTAATGATAGAGGGCCCCAGGCCCACAGACCTCCACAGTGGGAGCAGAAAGCATTCACGGCTCCATGACGGGATTAAGCAGAAGCCCCACTGGCAACAGACACAGACAGTGGGAGTCGGGGAGGACCTGCAGGGGCTGGGAGTGGGCGCCAGGTTGTCTCAGTCCAGTGCCATGCAATGCTGACCTGCACATTCCTGGGGGTAAGCCAGAGGAAGACGCCTGAGGCCCTGTCACCAGCCCTGTGTCCCCTCTCTCGGAGAGTGTTCTGGGGAGTATGGCAAGCGCCAGGCTCCCAACTGTGACCCCTTTACCAAGTACATGCCGCCCCGTGAGGTGGGTGAGCTGGGCTGGCTCTTCATCCTCAAGCATTTCTCTTTCAAATTCCCACCCTCAGAAAACGTGTGCAGAATGAGTGAGCAAGGAGCAAGGAGCGAGATGCGCCTGGGGCTTTCGCGCCTATCCGCCAGGTGTGCGCCTGGGGCTTTCGCGCCTATCCGCCAGGTGTGCGCCTGGGGCTTTCGCGCCTATCCGCCAGGTGTGCGCCTGGGGCTTTCGAGCCTATCCGCCAGGTGTGCGCCTGGGGCTTTAAGGACTCTGGGCTGCAGACCCGCGGGCTCCCGAGCAACACACCACCCACCACTCGAGGGGCTGCGGGCTGGAGGCCTGGGGTGGGTTTTCATTTCCTTCTTTACATTTTCCAAGTTTCTGCAATAAACCCTAGTTTTAAGGACAAAATATATATTAGCAGAAGGTCCCAGGGATCACGTCCCTGAAAGACGCTGCCTGTCTCCTGCTCATGTACCAGTCTGTGCTTGGAGCTTTACGATCCTGTGTGACCCATGCATGGGTCTACTTAGTAAAACTCTAAGTCATTTCTTCACGGGTCTCAGTCGCTCTGTCTCTGGCATGTACAAATGTCTGAGGGATGAGGCAGGAGGACTGTGCCGGGGGTGGGTGGGGCGGGTCTTGGAGTGGACTGGGACAGCTGAACTCCTAAAAATAAATTCCTTTTAACATAGACAAAACCACTCATTTCCATTTGACTAACTGAAGAGTGTGACTCTGTCTCTTTGGAATTTACATAGTTTAAAAAACGTCTGAAGGGAGAGAGAAAGGAGTGGGAGCAGAACAAGGACTGTAGGCAGCGAAGGGGCTCCAACCAGTCAGAGACAAATCCGACCTCCACTGAGGGTGGGTGATGACAACTGCCCTTGTTTCCACAGAGGGAAGGTCGCTTCCTGCCCTCTCCATCTCCTCCCTGACCACCGTCCCCTCTCTGGTCAGGCGCTTTCTGTCCCCTGAGGCCTCTGCCAAGCCTGCTGACTGCGGTCTACCAGGCTGTGCACCTCAGGCATCCTACAGACTCAGAGACCAGATCCAAAAAATGCATGGCCCAGGATGACAAAGGACACACCTATATCGAGAGAGAGAGAGAGAGACAGAGACAGAGACAGAGACAGAGAGAGAGGGAGACAGAGACAGAGACACAGAGAGAGAGGGAGACAGAGACAGAGACACAGAGAGAGAGACAGAGACAGAGAGAGAGAGAGAGAGAGAGAGATGAAAGTGGCTACTACGATGGCTCAGGCACAGCCTGGAGGGCCAGCGCCCCCACAGCTCGGCAGACTCTACTGCCAAACAGGGAAGTTGTGTAAGAGAGATGCTCTGGCCACCCGGGGCCAACCATCTCTGCTGTGGGCATGGGTGGTGGTGGGGTCATTTCACACAGCAGGTGGCACCTGAGTAGGATTCTGACACATGGAAATTGGGCCAGAGAAACCCGCAGTAGGAGGGGCCTGGAGACCTGGGGACGGGGAGCAGCCCACAGTCACGGTGAGCAGGCGAGGATGGCGGAGGTGTGAAGGGACAGGTCATCGTCCTAAGGAACCTGGGTTTTGTCCCATTGCTCAATGGCTCTGAGTTTTTCAGATTTCAGGGTCCCTGATGAGCTCACCAGATTGGAGTGACTGACTCAGGACGTGACTAATTGATTATTTTGCCCAAAAAAGGCCATGAAAATCAAACCCCAAACCCAACACCAGCCACCACTGACAACCACCAGCATTTCACCAAAGGGCACTTAACTACCAGGATAGAAGAACACTGCGGAATGAAGAACCCCTACACCAAAGGGCGTTGACACCCTCCTGCTGATACCGCTTTCCAGACGGGAAACTTCCCGCTCTATGGGGCTGGGAGGCCCCCTAATAGCCCGGCTCAGACATGAGAGTTATAAGCTCAGGCGTGGGGTCCAAAATGTGACAGACCCAAAAACTGTAAATGAGGCAAGTCTATGAAAGTGCCAGGGGTGCTGCCCACAGGGGGCGGGCCCGTGGGTGACCTCGCCCCCTCCCCCGTGGGTGACCTCGCCCCCTCCCCCGTGGATGACCTCACCGCCCTCCCCCGTGGATGACCTCGCCCCCTCCCCCATGGGTGACCTCGCCCCCTCCCCCGTGGGTGACCTCGCCCCCTCCCCCGTGGATGACCTCACCCCCCTCCCCCGTGGGTGACCTCGCCCCCTCCCCCGTGGATGACCTCACCCCCTCCCCCAGCAAAGCAGACTGCAGCTGGCGCCCCTGCGGGGCTGGGGCGAGGAATGCCTCTGCCACCAAACAGGTTTGGGAACCGCTCAGATGCTTAGAGTGCTCTTATCATCATGTGTGCATTTACTGCTATAAGACTGGAATGTGCAAGTGATTCTTCACACTGCAGTATGCAGTTTCCCCTTGACTAATCTGACAGGGAAAACCTTTGTCAGCATGATGCGGAATGGAAACTCCAGGGCCAGCTGCCAGAGCCCTGCAGGTGCTTCTCCGTTATTTAGCAGGCGGGAGGGGGGCATGCGCAGAGCAGCAGACAGGCAGCAGCGCCAGGGCGCCCAAGCGCCCACCGCAGACGTCAGCGTGTACCTCCAGGTCGGAGTTGGTGGAGGAGACCTCGGAGCCACTGCTGGAAGACACGCGGGCCCGGATGACCTGAACCGGAGGGTATGAGGGGGGCTCCTGCAGGGGCGCATCTCCGGTGCTCGTCTGTCCGTCGCCAGGCAGCCTGGTGGCGCTGCATCCTGCCTGCAAGGTGTGTGGGAAAGGCAGGTGGGCGCCCTGGTTCATTTGTGAATTATCAAAGTATATACACACCCCACATTCCTAAGGCACACGAGGGTGTTGAAAGCAGTGTCTACCTCATGCTCATCCCCCAGCCACCCAGTTCCCCCGAGAGAGCCAGCCGGCACCCAGCCGGTACCCTTCCAGATAGCCCATGCGTGTGTGCGCAAACACATGTGCTAGACCAACAGCAGCCTCTACACGTTCATGCACCTTGTTTGTTTTCACTTAACAGTATGTCTCAGAGTGGTTTTTCTATCAGGTGGTTTCCTTTAGGGGACAGCATTTCTACAGGTGTTGGAAAGCCACTTAGCCAGTCCCTCACCGATGGACATTTAAGGTATTTCCAATGTCTTGCTTTTATGCTCATCGCTGGCTGCAATAAATTCTGTTGCATAGCCAAGATGCAGGGTATTTAGAGGATAAATTCCTAGAAGTGCGACTGCTGGATCTGAGAGTACGGGGCATTTGGGGTTTGGATAGCAGTCGCCAAAAGCACCCTCCGACAGGCTTCATCAACTCATGGCCACCAGAAACATATGCGAGTGAGTTGGGAAGGTTTAAGAGAAGAAGAGAGTTGTGAGATTATCCATCCATCCGGCCATCCATCCATCCATCCATCCGTCCATCCGTCCGTCCATCCATCCTCCCTCCCTCCCTAGGGCTCATGAGAGGCCTCCTCCGAGTTCCTCAAGATCCCTCAGGCAGGGTTTCAGAGCCAGGCAGGTTTCAGGTCATTCCATAACACACCACAGGGGAACCGCCTGCCTTCTGGATCCGCATCGTCCACCGACTAACCACGTGACCCTGGCAAGCAATCAACCCTCCCTGAGTCTCCAGTTCTGTATCTAGGAAAGGAGACTGTGATCCTGTGTTGCCTCCTTTGAGGGGGTGTCACAGGGCTCAGCAGTAAATGCCCTGGATGCATGAGAAGAAGAGTCACTCTACTGAACCCCAAATCATGTGGGATCCAGACCTGGATGTTAGGTGCACAGTCAACAGGAAAGGTGGGGGACGTCCAGCTTTCAGGGAGCAGCAGGGGGCCCAGGTGAGGGTCCCTTGTGGCTGACCTGAGAAGGGGGCTGCAGCAGAAACCTCAGGAAGGCCCCGGGTAGGGAGCCCTAGGGGTGGGGAGGAGGTGCAGAGGCTCCCAGGCAACAGGAGTGATCAATCTATAAATTCCCAGGGCCTGGCCACACCCGAGTCAGCAGAGAAAAAGGAGCGCTCAGTGCTCCAAGCCGAGGATAAGGCTGTCGGTGCCCTGTGTGCCCTGCCCTCGGCCCCTCAATGGAAATATTGGCTGTTACTGATTACTTGGACCAGGCAAGCGGTTAGCCCTCGATAAGCATTCAACTATTTGAAGGAGGGCCTAGAGCTGAGTGAGGCGCCAGGTTCGCCCTCTGGTGGACAAAGAAGGAAGAGGCTGAGAGGAAGTATTGATATTTGCTCAAAAAATGTATAGATGGGCCTCAGTAAAGAAAGTAAAGGAGAAACACACTCTTCTTTCATGGACTCTGCTCCCTAGCAGGAATCCACTCGAGATTCAAGTACTGGGAAGGCTAAAGTAAATGTCCTACTGCTCTATTATTGTTAGAATTTCCATGATTTTAAAATGTCTACTGCAAAGCTTTGAGCAGATGCTGCCCTGTTTCCTATCCTTTCACCAGAGCTCCCCACCCACCCTCCAAATAGAAGAAGGGAATAACGGCTAAAGTGGGCTCTTAACTGTCAAAGCACGCCCTGAGCCCTGCCGTGTCACACACGGGGTTTTTTGCACCAAGGGAAAACAACAAAAAGTAACCCTGCCTGTCGGGCCCAAACTCTCTGACCACGGGCGGCTCAGCAGGGCCACCACCACCAAGCTCGGTATCCAAACACACCTTACCGAGAGCCCTGTCATGATGCCCAGGGTGTGGGCGAACAAGACAGAAGAGACAAAATGGATATCCGGGCAGGAGGCAGACAACCAGGAAAATGGAGATAGAGACTATTGCTTTGCAGGGCATTTAAAAAGTCACTAAGAAGTAGCAGGACAGAGGGGTGGAGGCTACTTCTGAGGATGTGGTCAGGAAGGTCCTCGGTAAAGGTGACATTTACTTGACATTTGAACACCAAGACAGAACGTCACGCAAGACAATCAAGAGGAAGAGCATCTGGGCAAAGGAGTGGAGAGAAATCCCACGGCCAGAGGAATGAACGGAGCCAGAGAACAGGAGACTACAGGGGGTAATCAGTGCTGGGCTGCCTGGGCCTTGGAAGTCTGTGTATGGAGTTTAGATTTATTTCTGGACGCTTCCTCAGAGTTCCTCAAGCTCCCTCAGCCAGGGTTTCAGAGCCAGACAGGATTCGGGTCATTCCATAGACACAGGACAGGGGGACAGCCTGCCTTCTGAATCTGCATCTTGCGTCAACTACCATCTGTCCTCCCCGCCTTGGAGAATGTTTTCCTCCTTCATCCTGCCCATCCTGTAGCTAAAGTGTGGTCTCCTCCAGGAAGCCCTCACTGATTGCTTCCCTTCTGACACCCAGCTATGACTTAAGACCACTCACCTGCTGCACAGGTTCAATGGTCAGCTCCATGTAGCGACTGATGGCTGCCATTGTCCTGACTGGCTTGCAGGGCGGCAGTGTGGTAAGAGGCACCCAGTCTGAGTTCTTTCAAGTGGAGACAAGGGATACAGAAAGAGGAATTCTTAAAATCATAAGATAGTTCTAAAATATGGTCCCATTTCCTTCAAAAGGCTCTTTAAAGTAGTTTGTTTTTATGGCACATCTCATTTTTTGCTTCCTATAAGCTGTGTCTTATCTCTCTCTCTGAGGACACAGTGGTGCAGTGTTTCTCAGTGTTGCTCCATAGTGGAATCGCATGCGATCTTTAAAGAAATGAAGGAAAACAACTGATGTTCGGCTTTCACCCCCAGACATCCTAAGATTGAACTGGTATGGGATGTGACCTGGGTACCGGAAAGGTTACAAGCCCCCCAGTATGGCAAAGTTCGGGAACCACTGCAGCAGGTGTTAGATAAATGCTTGTCTGCATTAGAAGCCCCCAGAGGACTTGATTGCCAGACCTCTTCCTCGGCCTCTGCTTCGGCAGCTCTGGGCAGGGCCCTAGAATTTGCCTTTCTGACAAGCTCCCAGGCAATGCTGGCCCAGGGACCACACTTTGAGGACTTTTCTGTAAAGGACAATGGGCTGAAATCATTGCAAGAGTTTCTACTCTCTCCCTTCAGATGATCAACGCACAGCGCTCTCTAAGCATTCCAGCTCCCTTTTGGGGTATCATTTCATAATGAAAGGAATGACTGAGTAATGAACAAAATGGCCTCCCTTTTGGGCCTCCATAGGGCCTTAACTCTCTGGTTCAAGCACCACACCAACCCCTTTAACTGTAGTCAGATAACCTCAGAGCACTCTGCTGATGTAGAGCATTAGGAGTTTTTCGTTTCATTTGTCCAAATGCACCCCTGTCTCAGCCAGTGGTTCTGGCCCAGGTAATAGACAAGACTTTTTTTTTTTTTTTTTCTGAAAAAAATTATCTCAGAAAAGATGGATCTGCTTTATGTTCAAGGCCTTACAAACACTCCTGTATTATAAAGCATTTTTTAATTGCTTGGAACCAAGGCCTTTTGGCAAAGACAAAGCACCTCAGAGAAGTTCCTGCTACTTACAGAAGTTCCCTGATTAACTCAACAAAGGAAGGAGCAATTTCTTTCAAATGTATTCTTAGCGGCAGTATGATGTGATTGTAGATGTCGGAGATAAACAATACTTTTAAAGATCACCTTTCTGGCATTATCAACTAAAGAAAGCGCAGTGTTGGTGGTGATGCAGATGTCAAACATTCACACAAAAATGGAGTCCGTGTTTTTATGAAATACAAGGGCAAAAATTAAAACGTTTCTAAATTAATATGTTCATTTATGTAGCACGTGAATTTAAATCTCTATATGAGCAAGTAAATTAATAAATAGCACAGTGGACCTCTGATGAAACATACATTGCTAAAAGTGAAGTTTTTAAACAATCAAAAGAAATTTTTAGAAAATGCTGCAATTGGAGAATGGAGAGTCCTATTGATTCAAGGCACTCTTAGCATTGGGCATAACCAGTAGTTATTAAAGGGAAAAAGGGGTCAAGCCTGCAGGGACCACGAACTCCCAAGCCTGCCCACATGGAATGCAAACCCAGCAGGACTGCGATTCACCAGCCAAGGAGACTTGCCTCTTCGCTCTCCTCCAGATGTTCTTCCTCTTTCTCTGTGCATGTCAAAAGGACTTGGGTGTCCGGGCTCTCTCTGGCTTCAGAGGTAAGCCCCAAGGTCCGCCTCACCTTGCTCGTCATCACGCAGGAGAGGAGGATGATCTGAGGGGTGCAGTTAAGGCTCAAGGAAGCAAAGCAGGTCAGCCACCCAGTGCCGCCTCCCCGTGCGCCCTCCCCACGCGGCCCCAGGACAGCCTCGAGCTCCCTGGAGGACAGGCCCAGGTCTGCCCTCCAGTTCCTGTCCCCACCCAGGACTCAGACCCAGCAAGAGCCCACATCTAACAACCACTTTGCAAATTTGTCCTTCAAAAAATCTTTTTCTTTAAAAATTCACATCTTTTGAAGTTTTGTTTAACATCTTCCCTAAAAAGGCTTGGTTTACAAGGACAGTACATGTGGGGGGTTAAAGAGTGTCCCCCTAAATTCATTTCCACCTGGAACCTTGAACGTGACCTTCTTTGGAAACAAGTTTTTGCTGACATAATTAGTCTGCTGATCTAACTTGCTAATACAATTAGCTGAGAGGGGGTTAGTGGCAGGGATTAGACAAGAGCCTGACCCTGTGACTGGAGGAGAGGACGCACGGGCGTCCACGGCAGGAGGAAGGCCAGTGCGGTCAGAGGCAGAGCCTAAACAGCGCAGTCGTGAAAGAAGGACCACCCGGAGCCGAGGAAGCCAGCAGAGGCGAGGAAAGGCTCCCCAGCCTAGGAGAATGCGTGGCTCTGCCTGGATTTGGGGCTTCCAGGATGGTGAAATGATACATTTCTGTTGCCGAAACACTGAATCTGCTATGATTTGTTATGACAGCACAAGTTAGCTCACACAGTGCCTGAGAACCTCATAGTCCTGAACTATCTGGCCAGACCCACAGGGTTTTCACATACACACACCAGCACAGCCAAGCCAGCACCCCTGTCCACATCACCACCCCCAGGCTCTTGGAGCGGAGCTCAGCCTTGAGGCTCCAGCGCCAGGTGCCCGGGGCGTGAGCACTTCAGGCCCAGCTCCCTGCCCGGGGGGGCGGCCAGGAGAGTGCTCGCGGTCAGCGACGAGGGGCAGCCCCGTTCAGAGCTTCTCTCTGCTTCTCCACCTGGGCCCCAGCCAGAACAGGAAAGACCGCCCGCGTGGCAGGTCCGCTGGCAGTGCCCCTGCCCCTGTGAGAATGGCAAGCAGAAAGGAGGACAGTCGGTTCCCAGCGGGGCAGGCACTCACCCAGGCGGCAGGACGGACATAGAGACCGGGGCTTCTGACCCCCGGGCCAGCACCCTCCACGTCTCGCTGTGCTGTTTCACAGAGCTCCAGCCAAGAGCTAGTTCTCTGTACTACGAAGAAACCCACGAACACAGAATTGCAAACGGTCTGCCCCGGGTTCCCACCACCCACTCCCTGTTGGCTGGGGGAGACGTCCATCTGGCTAAAGGGCCCAGGAGCAGGACGGCGGGGAGATGAGGCACGGGACTTCTCTGGGCCTCGGAGGATACGGCAAGGTCCAGCGCGGCACGGCCGAGGGAGGTCAGGAACCAGGGGGTGGCCCGAAGCAGGTACTCGGGGCGCTGGTCATGGGCCACGATGGCTGAGGCGTAGAGGAGGCCAGCCAGGGCCGACAGAAGCCGGGTCCACAGGTGGACGGCGGGAAACGCCTTCCCCCGACGCTGGGCGGAGAGCAGGGGCTGGCTGGAAGGAACACTGCCGCCCCGCCTCCCGCAGAGCCCGGGCCCAGACCCAGGCGGCCAGTGGGGCGTCCCCGCCTGCGCCCTGGGCGCTGGCGGTTGGGCCTCCAGCTTTTGCCCAACCGCTTCTTCGACCTGGATCGCCCCTGACTTAAACTCAACTCTGCAACTCCCCTGAGCGCCTCCGCCTGGATACATGACTCCCGGCCCCAGACTCTCAGGTAATGCGCTTCTGTTGTGGAAGTCTGTGGTGTCTTGCCGCGGCAGCCCGCCCGCGGGGCCAGGGCTCGGAGCCAGTCCCTTTGAAAGTCTTGCTGGCAGACTGGCTGTGCAGGCCACACCACCCTGGAGACCCGGCCGGCGGCTGGGCTGAGCGCCTGAGCGCCGTGCTCCCCGCCCCTCTCCCTCGGCCGGCGTGAACACCTTTGCCAGTGAGGTTTCTGGGCGCCAAGCACAGGCTGTGGCTTCCCACCTGCCTCCCCAGCGCTGCGCCCTCGGAGTGGCCTCGCAGCGACCGTCAGGGGAGCCGCTGTTTCGGGTCTAAACGATGGGCCCGTAACGCCTTGTTAGCCCGCATCACTGTTCCCTCAGCGAGGCCCTCACGGCACCAGCACATCTTGCTTTTCTGCCCGGGGTTGGGGTTCCCTTTCCCTCTCCCCTGCCTCGGAGATGGAGGCCCACAGCCTGCGCCAGCCTGTGCCCCACCGCACAGCGCTCCCCCTGCTCGTTTGAGTAGTGTGGGCCTCTTCCCTCCGTCTTCCAAACCCCAAACATTTGAGTCTATCTTTCTTGGAGCTAAATCTCCTACTTCACACTCCTGTGCCTTCCAGGAGACTGTGAGCTCTTGTATCCCCCTGGTCCCCACGACTGGTCACCAAGGGGCTTCCCTCCCCCAGGCGCCCGGATGCCAGTAAGATGCTCTGACACCCGCAACTCCAACTCCAGAGGCCAAGAACCTAGCCTCTAAAAGCTTCTCATTCCCTAGCGGGCTACTGTCTTCAGACAACCACAGGGCTTCTTCCTGAAAGCCTGCTTTTCATCTGCTGGGGGTGGAGAGAACACAGTTCTGGGCTCTCTGCTGCGGCTCCAGCAGGCCTCAAGATCTTCCCTGAGCTGGGCGAGTATGTGCTTGTACACACACACACACACACACACGTACCCCTCCCACCCCTCCATCCTCAAGACCTGGAGTTCCAAGGGTGCGCCCAGATGCCCTAAGACCCGCCATGGTGACCCAGAGACCCAGCCCTCACCCAGCCTTACGATTCTGGAGAGTGGGGGGACCCGGGAGGCCGAGGAGCCAAGGACGGCGATGCCACCCAGCAGGTAGCCAAGGATTTCCGTGTTGTCCTGCAGGAACAGGAGACACACTCCGCACCCTGAGGACACTGCTCATGTGCCCACCTCTGCCTTTTCTGCTTCTTGAAATAATGCGGGGTCTCACGTGGCCGCAACCCAGGCATTTGCTGGGACCCTGGGAACCACACCCCCATGCCCCCCCACGCCCCCCCACACCCCCCACACCCCCTCTGGCCTGCTCAGCCTCACCTGAAGCAGGCTTCCCAGCAGCCTCCGCTGTGGCCCACAGATGGGGCTTGAAGCCTTCGGAACAGTGACCCAGAGAGCCCAGCCTGGACCCAGGCTCAGCGGCAGGGCCAGGGCAAACACGCCAGCCCTGAGCCGCCGCCTCCTCTTCCTCTCCTGGGAGCCCCTGCCTGCAACAGACACCAACACGGACATGGCTCCTGGGTCAGAACTAGGTAGCCAGCTGAGCGGGGAGAAACGGTGTTGACCCAGCCTTGTTGCCAGATGGACGCCCAGAGGCCACGTACCCTCAAGGCTCTGGTTGTGCCGTGTCTTTGGGGTTTTCCGGCCACTCCTCTCTGGGCCATGCTAGCCCTTTCCCCCAACCCCTGCCCCGGCTCTGTTCTCCTAGGTCCTTTTATGTTTCACAGCAGGGTGACATTCTTTGGCACACGGATCTGTGCATACAGCACCATCTCCCTTGGACCAGAACCCCCGAGGACAGGCCCTCTGCCCCGGCAGTCCCTATAACCGCCACCGTGTGCTGAGCTTGGCATCCGTGCGTCGTGAGTGGACATGCTCGCGCCAGGGCGCCAAGACTGAGTGGGACGAGGAGAGCCCGCCCGGAACGTGTCCTAGAGACGGATGCGCTCTGAGTAACCCTAGTAAGGACATTCTCCACTGGGCAGCATCGAGCAGCTGAGGGCACCTTCGACCGCCCTGGGGATGCAAGCGCTCCCTTTCTGGACAAGGGCACAAGCACATTGCTCTTCCTTCTCAGGAACGCCAGGCCCCATCCTCAGGGTCGCCCACGCCACCGCTAGCCCCAGCTCGGTCTGAAGGAGCCTCCTTTCCTGCATCCGTTTCAGTAAGTTTTGGGGGTGTCACCTGAGTGCCCTTTCCTGCCCCTCCTCTGCCACTGCCACCCTCTCCCGCCTCTGGTTCCCCAAGCGCATCTTGGGCTCCTCTCCAGCAGCTGGAACTGTGCGCTCGAGGCCGCTCTCCCTCATCTGAGGTTGGGGAGCGCCTTCACCCACTGTGCCTGGGCGTGGCGAGGCGCGGGTGCTCAGCCACCGAGCGAGTGGGTGAGCGGAGACAGGAACGGAGAGTCACACACTCACCAGAACGAGAACTGGATCTGGAGTCGCAGACTGGGAAGAGAATGAGCACAAAGTTCACTAAGTCGACCGCTGCGAGGTAGGCACCAGTGAAAACCTGGGCGGAAAGGAAAGAGCAGAGGCTGGGTGTTGAAGCGTCGTGCAGCGACCGACCCGCCTCTAAGCCGGCTCCTCTCCCACGCGTGCTTCTCTGCCGTGCTGCTTCCGGGGACGCTCCCAACCTCCAGAAGGGCAGTTACCATCGCCATCTGACTGCTAAGGAGAGGGGTGCTGCCATGACCAATGCTGGGGTGTGGCTCAGTGGGGACCGGACGAGCACCAGGCTCAGCTTCCTCCTGCACGCTCCACCCAGCGAGTTGCAATCTCTGCTTTGTCCCAGCCACTGGACTTTGCTGGGCCTCAGTTTGCTCCTCTGTAAAACAGGGACGCTAACTGCCTCCTTAGAGGGAAGCACATCACAGGAGCCAACTCGTGGAAAGTCCTGAGCGAGCACGCAGGGCAAGTAAGATGCGCTTCCCTACAAATGCACCGCTGCGGCAGCAGAGTCGCCGGTGAGGCGCGTGCATTCTGGTGTCTGAGTCCCAGCTCTGCCACCGACTAGACAGTAAGCCCAGAGCAGTGATTTAACCTCTCTCTGTCCCAGTCCCCACACCTGTGAAACGGAGAATGGGGACACCTATGTCATAGGGTGAGGAAGTACTTGCAGAGCCCTTAGTGCAAGTATGTAGCAGAGTATCAAGTAGACATCGGCCGGCCTGGCCTGAGCTGGGCCTCGCTGCGTCCCATCAGCTAATGAGACTGGACACCTGAAATGGAGGGACTTGTTTCTGAGACAACACTGCTAACGGACTAGACTGCTCCAAGCCTACATCGCAGTCACTCAGTTGCCCTCCTTCGTGTCTACCTTGGTGGGCACAAGGCCATCACTAGCCGCACACGGTGCCCTGAAGTGGGGCCCAGCAGCTCGTTCTTGGGACATGTGCGTTGGGATAGGCCCCTTCTAGCAGGTTTGCTTCAGGGCATTGGCTCCAGGAAAACTGGAAACTGTTTCCTAGTTTCTCTACTACCCGCCTTATGAGTTAGGAAAAGACTTCGAATACTTTGCATGAACTGGTGCTGGCCCCAGCCTTTAAAACCTGGAAACAACCTAAATGCCCAAAAACAGATGATTGGATCAGGAAGGTGTGGTGCATACATAAGATGGAATACTATTCAGCAATCAAAAAAGATAAACCAGAGTCATCTGCAGAAACATGGATGGAGCTAGAAGGGATTATGCTCAGCGAAATAGTCAGAGGCAAAAGAAAAATACCAGATGGTCTCACCCCTAGGAGGAATATAAGGGAACCAAGGAAAAGAATAAGAACAATTAAAAAAACACAACAAAAACAAAAAGACAAGCACAAATCAGAAACACTTTGCGGAAGGGGGAGGGAATGGGATGAAGGCAGAAAGCACAAGGGACTGAGGTGATGGTGCACGGGTGAAATGGTGGTGGGAAATCCATGGGAACCACAATCGTTGTCAAATATATATAAAGAAAAATAGGGGAAAAAATAAAATCAGTAACAACCACTATTTATTGAGCATCTACTGTGTGATGTCTACGTGTTGGGGACATGGAGTAAATACAAATTCTTGCCCTTCTGGTGACGACATCCCAGTATTGTTATACAAACAAATAGAGGTAAATAGAGGTATTTTAGGGGTGAGCTCTGGGGAAAAACAGAGTAGGAGGAGAGGACCCAGAGCACCTAAGGGAGAGGCAGGATACTTATAAATAGGTCACTTTAGAGCAGAGACTTGAAGGAGCTGAGCCGTGCGCCGTATGGTGATGGGCAAGAGCTGCACTGGGGCAGAGACCTGCAGAGGCCACAGCCCAAGGTGAAACTGTCTCACATAGCAGAGGAGTGAGGGAGAAGCCACTGACTGCTGTAGGAAAGAGTGCCCAGGCCTGGCCCGGCCTGAGCCTGTTGCCTGCGGGCCCCACGCACCTGGATGGTGAGCTGTTTGGCCAGAATCGCCCCGACCGCATCACACAGACTGGTCAGGAGGCAGCACGCAGCACAGAGCGCGGACTGGTCCCGTCTGGAATTCTTCGTACATCTCAGGTACAGAAGCCTGTGGAGACAGACAGGGTGTGGACACCACAGGGGAGCTGTGAGTTTGGGCCACCAGAGCTGGTGTCTAAAAATGGCAATTGTGATATTCAGCAGGTGTTTTGGTCAATTCGCCCAAGGCAGGAGCCAGACCCAATAAAACCTGGGAGTGCCTGCCTACTTCTCTAATAATTTCTGCCTGCAAATTCAGCCGACTCCAGTTCATGACCCATCACTCAGTGCTGACAAGCCAGCTGTCAGGTTTTATTTCTTGAAAGGAAACAGGAGGGTTATAAAAGTAACTTAATCACTGCAGTCAACTGCAGAACAGCTAATTGACTAAATTTAGAAGGCACCTGCGTCTTTGAGATTAAAGCGACCCCCTTCTCATCCATTCATGCTACGGGGTGGCCTGGTTTGTGCCAGCCCAAGTCCAAACTGATTTCATTTGGGAGCATGCTCTTTACACACGGGAGAGCAAAGCTCCCGGGAGATGCTTTGGCACTCTGGCTTGAGCTTCCACTGCTGGCTTCTCTGAGCTTCCCCCACTGCTGGCTTCCCTCCCTGATAGTCCCCTTTCTTGCCCACACACACCCAGGAGCCAGCGCAAAAGGGGAGCCAGGCTGGATGGGGCCAGCGCTCTCTGTGTCTGCCCCACTGATGTGCTCTCAGCAACCATGACTCTCCCCTGCCACATTTCTGGGGGGAAACAGTGGCAGAATTTCAGCCCTGGTCTCATGTCCTTTAACCACAGTGTGGTCCTCTTTTCATGTCGACTGGGTCCTTTGGCTGGTTCTGGGGTCAGCCCTGGGGATTAGTGGGTGAGGATGGAGGGTTCCCAAACACTCCTTGGTCTGCCAGATAAGCCCAAAGACCACGGTGGGAACAGCAACCTTTGATTTGGGGCTTGGGCTCCTGAAACTGATCCAAGGCTTAAGAGTAAAGACTCTAAATTAGAAACTCTCTGACTTGGACCTAGGTTACAAATGATTTATTTTAATGCTCCCATTTGAGAGAGAACTTGTGGTGGCCGAGGAGGCCTACGGTGTTAAGGTGAGTTAACGGCAGGCCTTCTGGACTTGCGTGCGGAGGCTTTGCAGTGTACCCTGTGTCCTTCAACCACTTCCCCAGCTCTTAGTAAGTGCTCATTAAACTTATCTTAGCCAGGGATTCCAGGCTGACCTTACCAAACCCTCACGCAGCTCAGAGAAGATGCTTTCCCCAAAGACCAAGAGGCTGAGGGTAACAAAGGCCTGAAGACAAATGGGTGTGTGTGATCAGGTTAGGTCTGCTCTCAGGCTGACCGCTGGGGATGACTTGGCCTCTCCTTAGTCACCAGGCCAGTAGTGCCCACCTCAGGGGTAGCTGTGAGGACATAGGAGTTAACACACATCCAGAGGCCCTAGTTTCCACCCTCTGAGCTGGAAGTTTAAGCCTCGGCCCTGCCCTTTTCCAATAGGACGGGCCTTCTGTTCCTTGCAGTCCCCAGAGCCAGTGAGCTGCCCTCACGGGGCCCGGGGGGCTTCCTCGCCTAAAGGGGATGACCAGTCCCTACCCCATGGGTGGCGGCAGGACCTGCAAGAGCGAGCATGACACTAGGCCACAGCCAATGATCTGTGTCCTTTAACTCATACTCCAGTGACTGCTAAATGGGCGGCAGAATCTGCGACAACACAAATGCCTAAGGGGAGTGTCACTTGGAGCATCTGAAGCGAGATGGTGCCGGCCTCCCCTGGGTGCTGGTCCCTTCTCCTCGGCCAGGGAGTGGGTAGGTGGCACCACCCTTTTGAGCTTGGAACTGGGTGGCCAAAGACCCAGAGGCTACCCAGGCAGACCTCGCCCTTAAAACGCAGTTTGTAGTGACCACCGAGCCAACGTGCTCCAGGTGCTGGACCGCTGAACACAAAGGCTGTGCCTGAGCCAGATGCTCACCGCCCCTCTTCTCAGCTAAGAGGTTCTGGAGAAATCGAGGCCTGAAACATCTTAAGACTTGTCCTGTGTCTTTGCCTTCTGCCAGGGGCTGGTGGCAGAGCTGGAGCGATACTGTTTAGTGAGCACTTACTACGAGCTTTATAGACGGACTCGTTTAATCGTCCCATCTCTCCGGTAAGTTTTCTTGCCTAATCACGCGAGGAAAATGAGACCCAAAGGTTTTGCCCAGCTCACTTGTGCCAACAGGGAAAGCGGACAATAACACCTAGTGCTCGCGCACCACCCTGCCTCCTCCTGCCGGCTCACAGCCCAGGTATTCCTTATCTCTGTGCTTGGGATGCGGGAAGAAGCATTCGACTTCAGCCGGCAGCGCGATGTTAGTTTCAATCTTGGAATTGCGCTGCCCACTACCTGCTGCCTCCTCCCTTTCTGCTCCTTCCCTCTCGGTTTCCAAGAGGGGTTAGCGGGAGGGTCGAGCCCGTTCCCAATGCGGCAGCCCGGCCCCGCCGCCGCGCCGCCCAGGCCCCGTCCCCATTACAGCGCGTGGGCGGCGATCCAGCAGCAGGAGGCGCAGATCCACAGGCCGAAGGAGATGCAGACGCGGTGGCGGGCGAAGCAGCGGTCCAGGTAGCCCCGGTCCCAGAGCGCGGGCTCGGGGCCGGGTACCGCCCCCATAACCCGGCTCGGCATCGCCCGGCCCAGTGCAGAGCCTCGGCGCGGCCGGGGACCCGGGCGCACGCAGGCCCCCGGTCGCGGGTAGCCTCGGGGCGCTACCGCCGCGAGCCCTCTTCTCGGAGTTGGGTTCCGCGGCGGCCCCCGATTGCAGGCCGAAGAGGGGCGCGCCCAGTTGCTCGCTCTCGGGCGCGGCTGCGGCGGCTGAGGCTCGAGGGAAAGTTTCCGGGACTGCTGGGCTCCCCACCCGTCGCGCTATTGTCGGCGGTCCGAGGGCGGGAGGCCGCCCCCAGCGGCCGTAGCCGGGAGCGACCTCTGCACAAAGGCTGCGGTCGCCGCCCCCCCAGACAGCGGCAGCGCCTCGGCGCCGGGTGAACCCCTTCCTTCGCTGTCACCCGCCTCCAAAACCCGGACCCCCCAGCGGATTAGTGGCCTGTCGGGTCACTGCGAGGCACTTTGTCGGCTCCTTCATCCATCACATCTTCTAAGCCAAACTGCACACACTTCGCGCCTGGCGAAGCGCCTGGTTGCCGGGATCCCGAGGTGCAGCGGGTCCTGGTCCTGTTGGTTTAGCGGGACACAATGCAGAGGGGCGAGGGGAGGCTAGGAAGGAGGAAGCAAGCATCCTGGCGAGCAAATCCTCTCGCTTTCTTTTCTGCACTTGTCAAGGGCACCTTCCGCCCCCAGACGGAGCCTGGGGAGACCTGTGCCAGACGGAGACCCCCCAGCAACTAAATGAGCCGTGACCTCTGGGATCTGTCCCAGTCCATCCAGCCACACTTCCACACATTTCTGGCACACAGGGCTATTTTCCTGAAAGCAAATTATTATTTATTGTTATTACTATCATTATTATTTAAAATCTTCCTTGTAGACTGTAGTTTGCTTGAAGGACATGGCTGTATTATTTCACTTTAATTTTTTAAGTAGCAGCTTATGGCGATCTCCTTCATATACATAATTCGTATACATTTCGGTTTTTAGTATATCCAGAGTTGTGCACCCAGCCAGCACCACTACCTAATTTTAGAACATTTCCATCACCAGACCAAAACCTAGTACCCATTAGCGGCTCTCCCTTCCCCTGAGCAGCCCCAGCCCTTGGCAGCCACACACCTCCCTTCTGTCTCTATGGATTTGCTATTCTTTACATCTAAATGGGATAATACAATATGCAACCTTTGGTTAACTGACTTCTTTCACTTATTGTGATGTTTTTAAAGGCTGGTCTGTGTTGTAGCGTGTGTCAGCATTTTATTTGCACGACTAATAAGATATGCCACGTTTAATTTAGCCATTTGTCAGTTGATGGACATTTGTTTTCACTTTTTGGCTTAGGAATAGTGCTGCTATAAACTTTGGTGCATGAGTTCTGTGTATTTGTGTACATCTTTGTATCTATAGTGTACAAGTTTTGTATATCCTGGGCCAATACCTAGAAGTGGAATTGCTGGGTCCCCAGCAATTAACTGTTTAAGGTTTCAGTGGATTGTCAGACTGTTTCTAAAGCGGGGACACTGTATTAATGTTCATTCCTTTTTAAATGCCATCCCCACCCACTCACAGAAGTGAAACAGTATACGTCAGACATAGTGCTAGGCACCAGAGACACAATGTTGAGAAGAACAGACAGGCTCCTTACCTTTGAGGAGTCTACGGTTCAGTAGGAGAGGGAGAGAGACACAACACACTAAATAAGCAGTTGAGCAAAGAGGTGAAATTAAAATGTTATTACACAAAAGGACCAAATTGAAATAGTAACATGACCAAGATGTTGTGATATAAAATCATTTCCAACTAAGACACAATTGAAGGGAAGATGCCTACGTAATCTAGTTTTCAGAGTCTATAAACAATAGCGACCATGAGAAATTCTGGTTCTTGGATGGTTCTAGAGTTTGTCTTTTCTGCCCTGTGCTCCTGTGGACGCTGACCTTGGTCACCTACATCCTCCGTGAGGTTGTTTGCCTGCGTGCTCCCATCTTGCAGAATGGAGGCCATGCCCCAGCCAGTCCTGTGTCTATAGCAGGGCTACCTTGTGGGCTGTTTTCTTGAAGCGAAGTTACCACTATTTCATTTGATTCACTCGTTGTTAAGACTTCCCTCTTCTGCAGGCTTAGTCTAAACTTCTGGAGACTGGGCCTGATTTAATAATTGCTTCATTATTCCCCCATCCCACCTCTGACCAAGTTATACACTGCAACAGATTTTTCTAGAATAGTAGTTGGCTCTTAATCTTTTTTTCTGTGACCCCTGAGGAAGTTTGAAGAAAATGTGAAAAATATGAATATATGTGCATACCCAGACAGATTGTCATGTGACCTTAATGAATTTTTGGAGCCCCTGAACTTCTACTATGGATTCCATGGAGGATCAGGCCCCAGACAAAATTCCCCCAGTTTAAAGGTTTAATTTTTATGAGTCCCTTGCCTGATCAGGGTACTGTGGTCCATAGATTATCATCCCTCTTAGTCACCTGGCTGGGACCAGTAGTCTGAAGTCACAGAGCAAGCTCAAGCTGAAAGATAAAGCACCTGGCCCACGTCAAAAGTAGAAATTATATTGTGATTGCCTTTCCTAGGAAGAGCCTCAGACACGATAAAAAGTGATCTGAGGGTCTCCCTGGTGGCCCAGTGGGTTGAGCATGGCACTGTGAAGCATCCACGGCACAGCAGCACGAGTTCCATCTCCGGCCAGGGAGGGGACCCACATGGCACGGCAGACCTCTCCTGCCTGGCCCACTGCTCCCCTTGGCAGTGTGTTTCAGTCTCTCTGCCTGTTCTGCTCCCCACTCTGTCTCTGGTGAATCTTCTCACCTCCCCTGACTCTGGCCTGTACCCCAGCTCTTGTACGTATAAATAAAAATCTTTTAAAAAACGATTCAAAGAAAATGAGATGAGGAAGGTCAGCTAACAGTGGGGAGACTCAGAGCTCAGTTCTTGGTTCTCTTCACTACCTATCCTCTCTTGGGGGCTTTCAATACTGTCCCTGTGCCTGTGCTCCTGAAGGGGAAGTTCCAGAGCAGATTCTCCCCCTAACTTTAGACTTATGACGGCAACTGCTCCTCGACATCTCTACTTGTGTGCTTCATTGAACGCGTCTAAACCCAAACACTTGTTTTTTCCCTCCCAAAGCTACTGCAGTCAATCTTCCTTACATAGGCTGATTCGGTGTCCTGGACCTGAGCGACACAGCCCTGGCACCTGGGCTCCCCGCCTATTAGCGGGCCTCTCCAAGGGTGATGGGTGTTGTCTTTCTACCCAGCTGTGAGCAACTAACAGCCTGGCTTGCTTAGCTCACACCGGTATCCACAGCCTCCAGCTCAGTGCTGGTACCTAACAAGGAAAACCTTTACCGAATGAAAAAATTGATTTTAAAGAGGCCATTAAAATGTGACACGCAAGAGCATATTTAAAAGGCTCTGACAACACCTAACACTGGATGTGCGGGGTGGGGGGTGGGGGCTATTGGGGGAAGCCTTTCAAGAAACACAGAGCCTGGCTTTGGAGAATAAGTTTGCTTTGGGCAGTGAGGCCATGGCACCGGTTGATGAAAAGGCCCTTCTAGAGGCAGGAAGAACTTGGCTCATGGATCCAGGCAAACAGCAGATCAGGTCAGGAAGAACAGGTGGGAGAGTCTGGTGGAGGTTCAGTCATGTGGGAATCAGGACTTCATCCTGCAGGGAATATCAGGATGCAATATTCTAATCAGCTCCTTTCCTGCCCTTGGACCCTCCCAGATTCTCCCAGGCCTTCCCCAGGGCTCTCACACAGGCCGGCTCTAGGAAGTGAATCAGTTCCCTTACCAGACTGCTCAGAATCCTGGCAACTGGCGTGCCCAGAAGCTAAGGATACTGTTTTCCTTCTGCCACGGTTCAGAGTTTGCCAAAAAGAAAAACTAACAAGAGGACCTGCCCTCCTCCCTTCAGGGCTCAGAGGCATTTCCTGTTGGCAGAGGCACTCGCCCCAGCATCGTCCCTTGGAAGGCTCGGGACAGCAGCAAGCTGGCCAGTCCTGTAGGAGGGGGCAGCCAGTCATGGCCATGAATGCAGACACCCTGGGGGGCCAGGCTAGTACCTCAACATTTCCTCTTCTGAGGACATGTTGTTTGCTATCAAAATTCTTGTAAGATGCATTGTTTAGAGGAAGGGCTTATGGTTACTACTCACACAATAACTTTAAAAAAATGCTCTGTATCAGTTTGATTTCCATGCTATAAATACAGCAAAATTAATTCTGAAAGAAAGCATTTTAAATAATGGCATTTGCAATCTTCATCCGTTGTGGATGTGTTGGGAGTGTCCTGACTGGAGCAGGTGGCAAGACTGTTGGGGTCCAGGGCTCTGTTTAAAACTCTTGTCAGTCTGATCTTGTGGAGTTCGCTTTCTCCTTCATACCCTCATTATTATACCTGATGGCTTCCAGTCACTTCATGGCTTTCAGAAGCCAGGCACAAGCTAATGGAACGGGCAGATTTTGAACCACAACAACAAGGCAAGTTGCATTTTTAAAGAGGCAAATATCAATGAATGTTCTCTATTAGCAGTGCTACTCGCCCTTTAAAGAGCCAGCTAAGTAGAATTCAGTAGATAAGTTCTCACTTAGGTCCATAGATTGTTGAAAGTGAAACCATGTATAATGAAGAAACCAATTTTACCATAGTCTAATTGATAGAAATAAGAATTTCCTGTGGCATATCTCTCATCACAGAAACATCA
Organism: Galemys pyrenaicus; assembly: GCA_019455555.1. Lineage (NCBI taxonomy): Eukaryota > Metazoa > Chordata > Mammalia > Eulipotyphla > Talpidae > Galemys > Galemys pyrenaicus. Next base: position 5,741,655 of record JAGFMF010011696.1, read on the forward strand.
CCAAACTTCTAAATAAAGACCTGACAATTTTTTTAATTAAACGATCATTTGTATTCATTCATTTATTCTCCAACCTGCTTATTCCAGCTCAGGGTCAGAGGCCTAGCACCAATCCTGGCAGCTTAGGGCACAAGGCAGGAACTAATCCTGGCTATTTCAAGGGGGCATCTCACCCCCACACACACTCAGATTAGGACAACTGAGACAGACCAATGAACCTAACACGCCCATCTTCGGGATGTGGAAGGAAACCCAAGTACCTGGAGAAAGCCCACATGGGCATGAAGAGAATGTACAGACTTTACACAGTGGCCCCAACCAGGAGTCAATACCCCCACTCCTGTTATAACAAGGCAGTGCTATTCAGTGGTCTATTGTACATGAATGTTTGCATTGAAATAATATTTTTTATATAAACATAGGCTTTCACTGAGTTTACAGTTCAGAAAGAGGGTAGTATCCTGTCAAGTCCCTACCTGTCAGTATGGGAGTGGGATAATCTCATGTCCCGGAAGCCAGCACAGCTAGGTAAGAACAGAAAGCCGGTGTCTGTGGTGCTGCTGCTATCCCACTCTCCTGGTGTGGTCCTGTCTGTCCTCCTAAATGATAGCTCTGCTCTCATGATAGCTCTCTGCTTTCATGTTCCCACCTCCCAAATTTTTTAATTTTTTAAAATATTTATTTACGCACACAAGAGCTGGGGTACAGGCCAGAAGTGCAGGGGTGAGAGGATTCACCAGAGACAGTGAGGAACAGAACAGGCAGACGGACCGAAACACACTGCTGAGGGGAGCAGCCGGCGAGGCAGGAGAGGTCTGCTGCGCCCTGTGGGTCCTCTCCCTGGCCAGCGGCAGACCCAAACTCGTGCTGCAGCGGCTGCGGTTTGCTTCATAGTGCGTCGCTTAACCCACTGCGCCACCAGGGAGATCCTCCCACCTCCCAAATTCTTAACTTGAAAATTTCTAAATCTAAAGAAAAGGTGAAAAAAAAACCCTACCTCGATTCACCAATTACATTCGTCACATTTGCTCTCTGTCTTAAGCTCCACTCAGAAGCACTTGAAATCGCATATGACACTACCCTTGAAGGTATCAGCACGTATTTCCAAATAGTCTCCTACTTCACCACATTTCTATTATCTAATATGTAACCCATATTAAAAATTACCTATTCCAATAATGTCCAATATTTTTTTCAGCTCAGGATTTCTTCATTTACTTGTATGCTTTTTTAGTCCAAATCCCACATCTTACAGAATGCCCCCAGCCTGGAGTTGTCTAATTGCTTCCTCATGATTAGATGGAGACCCAGTGTTTTTGCAAGAACACTGCAGGTCTTCTGTGGCATTGTTTCAGGAGGAGCAGGGCAGTGGGTTGGCACCACTGATGATGCTGTTTGGTCACCCGTCTTAGGTGGTACCTGCCAGGTTGCCCCATTGTAAAAGGCACTCCCCCTTTGCAGTTAATACATAAGCAGTGCAGCATGCTTCAGAAAGTCTGTGATTCTCTAGTTCCTCCGATGATTTTCACTCTGGGTCAGTGGGTGGCCTTTGCCTGAAGCCGTAATTTTGTCCCTGGCTACCCAGTGGTGATTCTATTTTGCCTCCCCCATGTTTTGACTGTGGTTCTTTCATAAGGTTCCCTCCCCACTGAATACTAATATTGAATCAAGAACCTTTAAAAATTGTTTTTTGAGTAATTCTCCCATTATTAGTGTTTTAATACTGTTAGCTGCCTACTTTGTAAGTAGCCAAGATGTGTAAATTGTAAATATAAAACGCACCCCTAACCCTCCTGGTAAATATCCCTCTTGAAAAATATCTCACCATTCTGACCCTTTATTATTGGGGCAGACAGGAGTTAGCAATCATTCCCCTTAGAAATTAATTTCTGAAGATGTCACTAGCTACATTTTAAGTGCTTTTATACTCAGTCATTCACACATGGCCGTAGGTACTGCTGGACAGCACACATTATAGAACATGTCCATTTCAGCAAAGGTCTACTGGACTGCACTGCAGTTGGATGTCCACGACAGCATCACTTTTAAAAGTCAACGCCTTTGGGTGACAGTGCATTAGTACAGGCTCAGCAGTTTTAGCGTATGTACCACTGTGATGTGGGACACTGATCTTGGAGGAGGTTGTGCCTCTGTGGGAACAGGGCAATATGGGAAGTCTATGTTCCGTTTAATTTTGTTGAGTCTCAAACTCCCCCACGAAGTTTAACTGCAAACAAAAATTAGATCCCAAACCTGCAAACAATATCCACATTTTCATCAATCACAGAAGATTTACATCAGACACCCTGAGCATAGAGCAATGAGAAAAAACAAAAGCTGAACTGTCAGAATATGGATGAACCTCATGATACTGGATTCAAAAAACCAGATACAAAAGCCCACACACTGTAATACACAATCAGTTGTAAAGGTCAGAATAGCAGTTACCCTGGGAAGGGTCAGGGGTGACTCCAAGGTAGTACTGGGGGCTCTGGGTGCTGGTCATGTTCTGGATCTCCATCAGCTGTTTGTGCACTTTGTAAGTCACACGCAGTAAAGTATTTAACAATTTATTCAGTCTACCACTTGCTGGGCATGTCTCACATAATACCCTTTGCTTTAGGTTGCTCAAAATTGTTTCTTCTTTGCACTGAGTCTTTCAAAGCAACCTTTCCTTTGTGTTCCTCTTCACCCCCAGCTGGTAGAGTACAAGGAACAGAACAGCTTAGAGGTGGTTAGTACAGGTGGGAACTTCTCCACAAAGATTAGAGAGGGCAAAGGCGACTCGAAAAAGGTGGCACCAAGTAGGTTTCTGGCTTGCTGTCAAGTATTCCATTGCCCCACCCCCCAAGAAAACATATGTGGCTATTGGCTTCTTGACAAAAACTTCCTCTAAATTTCCTAAAAAGTAAACAGATGACAGATGTACAGCAGGGTCTATTTTAAAAGGGAGGTATATTCCTTGTAATAAAATCCTAAAAGAAATTTCAGAACAATAAAGTGATAATAATGATTGTGATTTGTAGGTCCAAAGTACTAACCTTTACAATGGAAGGAGCACACACACACACAAAATCCTCTGGAGGGATGCTTAGTAACAACCCAGGCAGGAGCACAATGTGTAACTAGAAATTCCCTTTTTGTGGGGTCCTAGTTTGGATTACTCAGACTCTAACGACGGGCTTAGGTTCAGTTAGATTATCTGGGAGGCAATTCCCAAGCAGAAGTGAGGGAGCAAGAAAGAGATGGGAGAAAAGGAATGAAGAGTGAGTTGAGATGGTTTTAGCGGAGGGTAAAAGGGGCTCAAGTCCTCTGAGGATCTGTAAAGATGCTCAACATCATTTGTCCTCAGGGGGATGCCAATCAAAACCACAGAGATACCACATCACACACGCCAAGATGGCTGAAACTGGACAGTAACAGGACAAGGATGTGGAGAAACAGAAATCCTTGTATACTGCTGGCAGGAAATGTAACATGGTGCAGCCATTTTTAAAAACCATCTGGCAGTTCTTCCAAAGGTTAAATATAACAATTCCACTCGGAAGTATATACCCAGAAGTGAAAACCCATGTCCACATATTCATATGCGTTTGTCCATAACTGCATTATTCATAATAGGCCCAAAACAACAAATCTAAATGTCTATTAACTCAAATGGATAAACAAAATGAAGTGTATTTAACAGTCTTATTTTGATAACAGAAAGTAATGAAGTCCTAATAAATGCTACATTAACCTTGAAGACATCAGGCTAAGTGAAGATCAGTTACAAAAGGTTGTAATAGTGTATGATGCCACTTACACATAATCTGTAAATCTATACATATAATGGTTGCTTAGGGCTGCATGCTAGTGTGTGTGAGAGGATTGAAGGTTGATGGTGAAAGGTATTGGATTTCTTTTTGGAGGGATAACATGTAAACCTGATTGTGGTGATAGCTGAACAACTCTGAATGCATGAAACCACCAAACTATGCACTTTGTAATGGTGAATTTGCATGGTGTATAAATTTTCTTAGAACTGTTAACAAAAACAATCAAAAGCATGTAAGCATATTTAATTACTTTTTCTAAAAGGTCTGTTTTAACATCTACATTGTCATGAAAGGAAAAATCTAATGTGAATGCTTTGTCTATTCACTAGGAAAATTTCTGTCACATGCCAGTATTCTTCAGGGAATGGACCAAAGTATGTGTTCACATCCAATGCTAGTTTCTTTTCTCTCACAAGTTTAGACTTCATAACTTCTCAAAGGGAATTATTGAAAGCAGGATGTTATAGATGGATGATTACAATCTTTTCATTTTTTTAAAGATTTATTTATTTATGCATACAAGCACTGGGGCGCAGGCCAGACTTGTGGGGATGAGAGGACCCATCAGAGACAGAGTGGGGAACAGAACAGGCAGAATAACTGGAATACACTGCTGAGAGGGGAGCGGCGGGTGAGGCAGGAGAGGTCTGCAGCGCCATGTGGGTCCCCTCCCTGGCCAGCGGCAGGGATTGAACTCGTGCTGCAGTGGCTGTGGTTTGCTTCAGAGTGTGCTGCTTAACCCACTGCGCCACCAGGGTGGCCCCGATGATCACAATCTTAAAACATCTTCATCTTGTCTCCTCCATTTCAGCTTCAAACTGAATAACCTTTCACCTGATATTTCAACGAAGTAAAACATCTCACGCCTCACCTTCCTTGGTTACCTGTAGCTTTCGAGAAGCCAGCCAGGATTCCTTCAGTCTCCCACGTCCTGTGGTGTGGCTCTTGCTGACTTCCATTCTGCTGCTTCTTGCTTCAGGGCCCTATTCATGCTCTTGTCATGTTCTAGACTGCCCTTCCTGCCACACAGTAGGTGGCTGACAAGTGATTGTTTAGAGAATGAACATAAATTTAAGTATAATAAAAAAAAAAATTCTCCAATGTAACCTATTTTCAAAAATATTTATGGCTAAAGCAAGTCTTCTGAACTGAATTCATGGATGAATTGGGGTGGGGGGTATCTGTCAATCTTCTAACATACTTGGCAAAACTGTATGTGGCATTTTTCTGGAGAAAGGGTCTATAATTTTTGTTAGATTCCCAAAACAGCTATGACACAAACCAAAATAAGGATGAGTTATAGGACTAATGAAGCTCAGAGAAAAAGGGAGACAAAAATAAACTGAGAGGCTGAAGCAGCCATAGCACATTATAAAAGACTTTGTAGAAGGTAAAGTGCCCTACCCTCAGCCTTGCCAGTTGTTAAGTACTAAGGACATCAGGGATCCCGATGCTAAAAGAAAAACTAGCTGACTGCCTCTTTTCTCACTCTTTGGGGCTCTGTAAATGAGCGAGCTATAGAAAAACACAGCTTCACTCTATAGCAGTGGCTCACACTGACAGTGATTTTCAAAGGTTATGCTTTTCAGACGACAGACAGTCTTTTGCCATGTTGTGTTGTGTTGGGTGTGTGTAAATTGAGAATTACTAGCCTAAAAAATGTATTCAAAAGAACCCAGTCATCTTTTAGCAAATCAAAACTTTCAAGAACATGGACTGTCCAAATGGCAGTGTATCTACACAAACCAATAAAACATCTATTAGTAGAAATTTAATTTTAATGTTTTCCAAGAATTCCCAACTTACAAATTAGTAAGCACTTGCGTATGTTTATACAAATGAAGAGATATTATTCATTCTTCTTTAGGAGCAGGTTTCTGGGGCCCCAAAGTGCCCACACTGGTAGGGGCTGGTGCTCCAAGGGGCACTTCGTCTCGACCCTGACGGCTGGCTATGGCTGTGTGCCAAGAGAGCAGGGCACGTTCCACAGCACCACAGGCAACGCACAGCTTCTTTTCTTTTCCAGATGCACAATGCAGGTGCTGTTTCTGCTGCAGCCTAAGTTCATGTATCCAGGTGCTTGTAGAGTCTACGGCTCTTCTCCTTTTTATTTCTGTTACCGTGTTTTTTCCATGGCTTCCCAGTCCTGCTCTCAGAGTCTACAGTGGGTGCCGGCACCAGGCCACTGCCAGGCTTGTAGCCCATCACAGCCCGGACTCCTTTGGTCAAAGCTCTCACATTTTCCTAGGAAATAAAACATCTGAAATCTCAGCAGTCTACTTTAGAGGTTCTTCAGTGTTGTTTAAGGAGAAGGCCAAAATAAATGAAATAAATCACGTGTAGATTCCCATCTCTCTCACTGGTCTTTTCTCTTTTCCTGTTCCCTAAACTTTACAATTCTCAGCATTCTGCCTTTGATTAATTCTTTTTTTCCTCTTCAGCTCTGTTTAATCCCGTAACTTCAAATGCCATCTAAAACTAGACTCATAATAGCTGCTATTTCTGGAACTCTTTATCTTGACATGAAAAAAATCTGTCTCAACCCAAATTTAGTGAGAAACTGACTCTTCATTCTTATTTTGGTTAGTGGTATAAGAATCTGCCCAGCTGCCAAGATAGCACTCTCTCTTTTTTTCTGGCTTCCTCATCTGCCACATATAGTCTGTCAGTAAAATCTGTTGGTTTTAATCTCTAGACCTTTGCTCACCTATTCTCTTTCCTTCTCTCCATCCCCACTGCTTCAACCTAGGAGTCCAGGATCTTCCACTGGACCACTGAAAGACTGACTCTGCTAATCCGATGTCCACATTTCTACCAGAGTTCTTGAAGCAGGTCTGTATTCCTGGGCTCACAAATCTCTAAGGGTATCCGACAGCCTGGAGTATCACATACAGACTCTCACACATGGCGCACGGGTTACCTACAACATGGGCTCCTTAAGGATGAGGCACATACACCCTTATTTTTGGTCATACCACTCCTTCCAAAGGTACCTTTTTACTTGCCCCTCCAAGTTCAGCTGAAATACCATTTTTGTAGCTTTTACTCACCACTCACTCACACTCACTCAACTCTGCTCCCAGTCCCAGGAAAAACTGCTCCCCGATATGGGTTCACAAAGTCCTTGACTCACACCTCTATCCTAGGCCTAACATGTAATTTTTGGCCTGCCCATCTCCCCTTTGCTAGCATGGGACTCCTGCTGAAATCAATACTTGTCTCTCATTCATTCTGGTGCTCCAGGCCCTTGCACAGCCTGGTACACAGAAAGTGCTCAAAAGAGCTATTGTAAACCAGTGTCCTGTATGACAGCAGTAGGTCTACCAAAAAAATCCTATGCTTTTTCTGCAGTCTGGTAAATTTTATTTTAAATATTGGCATAGACTTAGATAAATGCAAATGAGGAGCCGTAACAATTTAAGTTCTAGCCTAGCTTTGCCATCTAAAACTAATGCCCTTGGGTTAAGTCACTTAGCTTCCTTGAGCCTCAACGTCCCCAGTGCTAAAATGGGGATAATACCCACTTTGCCTGAATCAAAATAGGTAACAAAACGAGAGGCTGAAACTGCCACGGTACATCATAAAGAACGTGACTGTAAAATAAACTGCCCTACTCTTACCCTCGGTGAGAACTGAGTACCAGGGAGATAACCTACAGCATGACTACAGCTTAAGCTACCACATGACATGTAAGTCCTACAAGATCGCAATACAAGGAGAAATTTTTTTCTTTTCTTCATATTCTATCTACACAGGATGATGAATGTTAACTAAACCTAATGTGGGGATCGTTTCAAAATATGTAAATGAAATCGTACATGTCAATTATTTCTCATTATGGTTGGAAAATAATTATGAGCTACCACTTCACACATTATTAGGGTGGCTAAAATTAAAACAAACAAATATAAAAAAAACAAAAACACTGGCAAGGATGTGCAGAAATTAGAACCCTTCATGCATTGCTGCTGGGAATGTAAAATACAGACACTGGAAAGTCTGGCAGTATCTCAAATGTTAAATGTGGAGTTACCATACGACCCAGCAACTCCACTCCACTCCAAATATATTCCCAAGAGAACCGAAAATACACTGCCACATAAAAATTGGCACATGAACTTTCTTAACAAATTATTCATAGGACGGCCACAAAGCACAAACATCCCATCAACTTAAAAATGGAAAAATAAAATGTGGTATAGCCATTCAATGAAACAGTCAGTAATAAAAAGGAATAAAGCAATGATAACATACATGAACCTCAATGACAGTGTGCTAAGTTAAAGAAATCAGTCACAAAAGACCACATATCTATACTTGATTCCATGTATATGAAATACCCAGACTAGGCAAATCTATATATAAAACAGATGAGTGGCTGGCAGTGTCTTGGGGAGAGCAGGATGGGGAGCGGCTGCTAATGGGAACAGGGTGACTTTTTGAAATGATTAAATGTTCGAAAATTAGTGGTGATGGTTACACAACTCTGAATACACGACACCGAATTGTACTTTTAAAAGGGTGAATTTTATGGTATGTGAGTGATAGTTCAATAACGTTGTACGAAATGTCTTGGATCAAAAGTTAAAAAGAAACTTGAAAACTTACCTGATGAAAAAAAGTTTTGTCAACTACATTTTCAATCTGTTTTACTTTTTTATTTCCACCTGGTTGAATTTTTAGTTCACCACCCTTCAATTTGTTCTCTAGGAGTTGTTGGTGTTGATGCTGAAATGTGAGGGGGTCTCTTCCAGGGGGAGGATGACAGTACAGCAGTTTACCCTATAAAGACAATATATAAATAGGAACAGTACATGGTAAGGGTCACCTGTTTTATCCAGAGGGGAGATGTCCACCAGGTACCCTCCAGTGGGAGCTTTCTGTACTTTGGTAACGCCCGGAATTGAATTTTGGCCAACTGCATCTGAAAAGTTCTAGTCCAGGCTCTTGGACCTCTAAATGAAATCTCTTCTTCCTGGTGCTTCTAACATTGCATTTCTAAGGTACTTTTCACCATACTTACAGGATCGCACTTAAGATAAATGTTTCGCAAGATAAAAACCAGGGCACAACCGGGTGTACTGATGGGGTCACCACAGTAGCTCCAATCGTTCTCCGGATGCAGATTTCTTTCTTTTCACCACAAACGCTGTTGAAACTGTGACTGTTTTAACTCATGTTTACATCCTCCATAATTTACAAGTGGTAAGTGAAAACATAACTTATCCAAATATTCTATTAACTGCTTTCTTTTTGAACTGAAGGTAAGAGAGTAAGTACAGCAGCCCTCTTTTATTTTTATATAACAAGAGCTCCGATGATGTGTTTCTGAGAATGGAAAAAACCCCCCAAATACTCACAACCAGTTACTACTAAGATCCTATGTTTGTTTGTTGAAAGAAGTAAGCTTGAAAATAAAAATTGCCAGATATTGAGTTTAGATACTGAGATACTATTATCCCCACACACAAACACTGTTCTTATTTACTTCTGATAATAATCTCATAAGAAGGTACTATTACTTCCTATTTTAGTAATGAGGAAAACCCAAAACTTAGCAAGTTGTCATCTGTAAAATACAAGAATAACATCATCACAGACTTGTGTATTTTGGATGAGAAGATACAAACAGAACATCTGGAGCTATTCCTAGCAGTGTTAGCTTTGAATAAATGTTAGCTATTATTATTGTTGCTAGCTAAGTATAGGGAGATAGAAATATAAACAGTTATGTACCACAAGGAAAACTGCAGTATCTGTAACAGAAACAAGCAAAGGATCTAGGCAAGTGAAAAACAAGAGGTATAAATTTATCACTCTCACTGGTAACAGATATTCAGAGATCTTCAGTTCTGCTTTCACATTACACTGTCAGTCATTTCTAGATTTATGTGATGCTGACTTCCCTGGGTCAGGAATACAGCTCTAGTTGCAACACAATCTCAAAGAGAAACTTCCTCCTTCATAACTCAGCAGGCTGCCACGATCTAAGCACATACGGCACAGAGAAAGCCCTGCCAATTCAAGGACAAGAAGCAGAGCTCACTTACAGTGACGTAGTCCTTCAGGATATAGCGCGCCGATCGAGGGTGGTCCGGCTGCCCATGCGCTGTCATGAATCCTCGCATACCTGTGAGAAGAAAAGACTTCTGCAAAACCTCTTTTTAACACACAAATTAGGCATCCTCATTTCTGACTTCTACGAAAAAATCACATACCATTATAGAAAATATTGTGGTTAACATTATAAGGACATCTGTAATCCAGAACAGACTATATTGTTGTATCTAATATCCTAATAACCCAATAACCACTGAGCACCATGCTGAGATAATCATATTCAATTTCTCTCTAGTTATTTCTTCCATCTCTTGGCCAAAAGGCTGGGTTCAAAAGTCTGCTCTCATATACTAGCTGTGAGGTGATGCTTTCAGTTTAAAAGAAAATAAGACCCTAGTACACATCCTACACAAAAATACACTTAAGCAGATCAAAAATCTAGAGGTTAAAAATGTTACAGGAAGTAGTTTTATTCTTTTAGATAGAGAAGGCTTTCCCAAGAAAAATGCCAAACTCAGTCAAGTTAAAAAAGGCAGAAGAAAAAGTCTTTATAAATTTTAACCTCTCTAGGGCTAAAGATAATGTACTCAAACCCTGTAAATACTATTTGTGACACATGTTTAACACAGGACTACTACAAGTCATCAAGACAAAAGTGATGCACAGAAAAGACTGATTCCCAGAATATAAACAGCTTACAAATAGATGCTCAATTTCACTAGTATTTAAAGAAATACAAAAGACTCAGCAATGTCTTAGCAACAAACAGTTCCTCCAGACCACCTTATTTTAAGTTGGACAGCAAATAAAATCACAACTGAGTGGCGATATAAAAAACAAAGTGGAACTGAGGTAAACTCATGGAGGTGGAGGAACTGTGGGCTCATTTTAATGTCATACAATGTTGACAAGGATGTTGTGTGTCCTTATCTTTACCAAACTCTGTCACAATCTGAGGATTTTCCCATCTGATGTTCCCTTTATAATTCTCGCTTGCTCTGATAACTATATTCATTTTCTTTCCAATATCTCTTTTCTTCCTTGTTTGGGAAAAGAATGCAGATAAAGCCAACAGACTTAGGCTAGAACCACTGTGTCTGTAGTTGGGTATCATCAAAGCAGCAAATGTCCTAAGGGCTCACGAAGCTTGTGATAGCTGCTGAGGTCCTGTGGTTCCTCTGGAGCTGTTCATACTGCCTGTGTTTGGCCTCCTACGGTGGGAGGGAGGGCAGACCAGGAGAGAGAGCATGGGAAGACACGTTTCTCTCCAGGAGCTGATTTCTATGATGAAGATTAAGGGAAGGGCAGATCTGAGGCAGAGGCAAAGGGTACAAATCATCATCTCTCTAACTTTAAGAAATGCTTAACATACGTAAAATACCACTCCAGTAGTCAGCTCTCTCCCCTTACTGTTGAACCTTGAAATCACCACCAAATCAATTACCCAAGGCCACACTGTAGATAAGGTCAACAGAGACAACAAAAACACCAACTCTGAACGATAACATGAAAAATACCAAGGAAAAATTCTGAATTTTTATCTTTGTAAGAATAATCTTCTGCTTAACTACTGTTATTTTTGTGTTTCAAAATAAGTAACTCACATCCATAAGCTGTCAATAGTTCTTCTGATGTTGGAGGTCGATGGGGATCATCATCCTCTCTAGGTTTTATGATATTAATGCCATAGGTAGCTTCTAAAACATGTCTCGGAATATTCTGGCAAACATAAGCTAGTCAAGGAATTCATTCCCTTAAGTTGAGCCTGTGCTCCATGACATCTGACACATGCGTCTAAGAACATGGTACTTCAGCACATCTGTGACAAAACCTTTCCTCCTATCAGAAATACAACTACTGATTAATTTTTTGGAGTTTCCTGGCTTCTGCCTGCACCCAGTAAACAGTAACAGACTAACTTATTAAGCAGATTAAAATCCTAATCTGCACTGAGTACTTTTTCATGCCAGTCCTAGAGGTTTCACGTAAGTTGACTCAGTTTGCTGCTAAGAGGCAGAATTCTTCCCTGGCTACACTAGCTACGGGGTCTTAGATCAAATATGTAAATTTTCTCTGCCTCAGTTTCCTCAAGTTTGAGGAAATGAGAACAGTAGTAGTATCTACTTCGACGGTTTTTTAATGATTAAATTCTCACAATCAACTGTGAAGTAGCTATTATTAACCCTGTTTTATAGAAAAGCAAAGTGTCTAGGTTAAACAAATTTCTCAAGGTCACTCAAAGAACCAAATGAGAGTGTCAGGAAGCAAACAGGTTTACAACTGGGGGTTGAGAGCTACACCTGGGTGATTCCACTGTATCAGACTGTGACTCCTGATGCCACCTCGTGTAAACCTGGGCAGATTACTAGCATTTGAGACTTTATATTCTCAGTAAGTCAGACTTTAACACATTAAATGCAAGGCAAAGTCTAAAACAAACCAGAAGCCCTAATGTACATGTAAAAACCAGAATCTTTGCAAAGCAGAAAGGATATTAGTGATATAGGTGGTACGTGATCTCTCATCTGGTCAATTGGGAGGATTCCATTGCAAGTCATCTCTGCCTTGGTAGAGACAAAGGATGGCATCACCAGGCCAGGACAGTCACATAAGCAGAGGCCAGGTTCCACATAAAGAGTCTGAAAGACAAGCAAGAGATTTATGGAGTGCACACCAGAGCAGAGAACTTCATAAATTACCCAGAGGAACTGTCTGAGGAGGGGGTACAGAGGCCAAAGTTGTAGAAATACCTGAAAATGCTTGGTGTGACCAGGTGTGGCAGACACAGATACTTTCTTGTTGCCCATGATAGTGTTTATTGTTGAACTTTTACCAACATTCGGGTAGCCCACCTAGAAGAGACCCAGGAGTTAACAAATAGTCAAGCACTACAGCTACCAAAGATGCAAAGATTTTCCATAAATAGCGGTAACACTTGCATAAGTGTCTGGTTGCTTCAGAAGATGATGTGAAATAGATGTTATTTGTTGTCAGACATTTCCTCCCCCTGTGGTGTAGGTGTATTTATTCAGACTCATCTCCAGTGATGAAAGTCAAACCATGCATTTTCTTTTCACAGATTTTGCTATAACAGTAAGTGCTACCATAAACCTCACCCCTTATTACCACATCTACAGGCTTTTCAGTTTCCACCGTACCTCCCACACTATGGGTCAAGTTGAGATCACAGATATTTTAATCATTACAACAGTTATTTTTAATTTTACTAACATTAGCAAGTTTCTGTCTTACTAGCTAAAAATTTAAAATGGTACAATGACTTGATGTGGGTTAACAAGTTACTAAAACTCTTCAATTACTCTTGGGTTCGTGGTGAGCCAGTATCTACTCTTTTCTATCTCCTCTACCCCCACTACAATAAATATGAAATTTCATGTTGCTTTAGAGCAGCACATAAAGGAATAGAAGATGTTCTCAAAACGACAAGCAAACTTTTTGCTCACATCAAGCTTTTTCTCAGGCTTTCACCATGCTTCCAAATCCAATTTCCTCTCTTACATGATTAGAAAACTGTAAATACCTTCCCCATGAATATAAAACTCCAAACTTCCCATTGCTGTTAACAAGCCTCACAATTGAGACTTTAATCATGCTGATTTTAATTCCACCACTCTTCAAACTTCAGCCACCCCCATCACTTGCCATTTCATGAAAACACTTTACCATTCTTAGTCTTGTTTGAACAGTCACCTCTTTTGTCCAGAATGCCCTCCCCTTGTCAAAACTTCACTTACATTGACATGTCAATGGTGTTTCAATGAAGACCACATTACAAGACGGGCCCAACAGCTCCCTACCATGAGCCTACGTGTAGCAGGTTACACCATCTAGGTTTGTTATCTACACTCTGTGATGTCTTCACAACAATTAAATCACCTAACACTTCTCTGAAGGTATCCCCATTGTTGAGCGATGCGTGACTATACTTCAAAGTGTAATTTTTTCCATAAAGTTCAGGTAACTTCTCATTACTTTCGACGCTTTCCTAATGATTCATGTTTGTATCTTGACTACATGATATATTACTACTGGTTTAAATATTGCTGAGGAGGAGAGGACTAGATGCTGCCATCCCCTCCACCCGGGGTCTCTCCACTATGTACTACTATGGGGTGTTGAAGTTGTTCCTCTCATAACTCACGGCACTTGGAGTAACGAGCTCTGAGGTGGGAGGCTGTTCCTGTCTTGTCTACTGCACTGTTAGGGCCTACACCAAAAGTTTCAAGAAAATGCACGCTTTTGAGTTGTACCTTGCCTGTCACACTGCCTGCTTCCAGTACACCAAGTGGCAACATGCGGCAATAGTGTTCCATATGATGCCAGAAATCTGACTGGTCTCTGGGGTCCCAGTGTAGGTATCAATGCATGGAAAATAAAGATCCTGAAGTGCTGACAATTTTAGGACATATTTCATCTTACCAGTCCAACTGTCAGTTGCCCATCTCTTGCTTTCTTCCCAGTGTGTAGCTCCTTAAGGATCTTCAGTAATTCTTGCTTTGATACCAGGTGGCTAAAGTTGTGTGTCTTTCTCATCTGTGGGATTTCCCTGCCCTGACCCTCAGAAGCCACAGTGCAGTTTTCTGCAGTGTCCTGGCCACAGATCTCTTGATCAGGGTTGTCCTCTTCTGAACATGTCTGCCAATCTTCCTCCTCCTCCTCCTGACAGTCCTCATACTCACTGTCGTCCTCGCCTCTAGTGCCAACTTCTGTAAGTGAGACAGAATCTCTACCTCGGAGATGGTCAGAGTCACTGTGTGGGACTTCAGCCTCACTGCAACTGGAGTCTTCTAACTCAGTTGTGCTGGGTTCTCCAGCATCTCCATTTACTTGTTCCTGACGAAGTAACAGAAACCACAAATGTTCAGAAGACTGTAACTGTACCTGTCCCTCTAGAGAATAAAGAATTGGTTATCCGGGAGGAACAGAGAACAAGAAAAGTTATGAAGGAGACTGGAAAAGGTGACTACAGATAGAAGACCAAGTAAGCCCCTCAGTGCAAAGACACAACCAATCAACCACTGTGGAGCCTCAGGATTGAAGGAGCAGTGGACCTTTATATATTTTTGTGTTATTTGAACTTTGTACAAATAACACCTCTTAAGAATGTGTTTACTGGACCTCCCTGGTGGCACAGTGGGTTAAGCAACTCACTATGAAGCAAACCACAGTCACTGCAGCATGAATTCAATCCCTGCCGCCGGCCAGGGTGGGGACCCACATGACATTGCAGATCTCTCCTGCCTCGCCCGCTGCATCCCTCGGCAGTGTATTTCAGTCAGTCTGCCAGTTCTGCTCCCCACTCTGGTGAATCCTCTCACCTCCCACGACTCTGGCCTGTACCTCAGCTCTTGTATGCATAAATAAATACATCTTTAAAAAAAAAAAGAATGTGTTTACCTCTTACTTTGCTGGTAGGGATGCAAACTGGTCCTGCCATTATGGAAAGCTGTGTGGAGGTTCCTCAAAACCACTAAAAATGGGATTCAACTACCCAAAGGACAGAAAACCACTAATCCACAAGGAAAGATGCACTCCTGTGTTTATCACAGTACTATTTACAAGAGCTAAGCTACAGAAACAACCTAAGTGCCCCAAAACAGATGCGTGGATCAAGAAGGTATGGTATATACACAATGGAATACTACTCAGTGATCTAAAAAAGATAAACTCATGCTATTTGTGGGAATGTGTTTGGAGCTGGAAGGGATTCTACTAAGCAAAACAAATCTAAAAGAGAAAGAAAAATATCAGATGGTTTCACTTATAGGGAAACAAAACAAAGGGTCAGACGAAATCACGAAACTTGCAAGCTGACCGCAGATCTGAGGATTACAGCAGGGGAGGAGAGGTCAAAACACAGGCGGGAAGAGCTCAAAGGATACGGTGATACCTCCTGAGTGCTATGGTGGTGGGAGAACTCCGGGGACTACACCTGAGGAGAGAAATCAAATACCATACAAAAATAAAGAGTAACAAAAGAAATAAATATGGAAAAAAGAAAAAAGAAGTGAGGGTTTAGGAATGCCTGTGTCAAGCGGAACTCTTTGGCCCTGCATTACTTTGCAAGGGGCTACAGAATAAGCATTATTCATTAACTACAAAACACCGAGCATTCTCTTCTCTCCACAAAGAATGGTAAATTTGAACTGCACTTTATATGTGCATTTTTAAAGAGTGGTTTCCGTGTTGAAGGAAATTGCTGTTCTTTTGTAATTCCCTTTAATAAAACAAAGCACAGTGGAACACAGATCCCTGAGCATGAAATGCAGAGGTTACAAAACTCAACTCCTGTCAAAATTATTCACCAATTATAAACATCTCCCTTGGAAAGAGAAAGGTAAAAAATCATTTTTTTAAACCTTTTAATTCTTCTAAATTCCTAGTGATAAAAAGTGAAAAGGCAATTCATAATATCATTAATTCTTATCAACAAGGGTAAAAAGTTTTGGACTTAGAAATGATGCAAGCTTTGACTCCTTTCCCAATAGTCTAGTACTGGAGTGAGCAGCATCACAGGAGAGGACACAATGAATGCAGCTTAACTGGTATCATAGATTTTAGGAAAGCAGTGATATGAACAAAAGGTAAGAGAAAATAGGTACGATTTTATGATTATGGCTAGAAACTAAAAAGTAACAAGTTTTATAATAAACGCTAGAATTTCTGTGATAAGTATGCAGGGAATGTAAAGTCAGCAAGTCTTCACTGAGCTCTTCTGAATCATTTTAAAATATGAAAGGCACAAAACAAAAGTATGAACTGAAGATAGACATATTAGAAAAATTAAGTTTATCAGCAATTTAGGCTTGGGAAAAGTGATAGACAACAAAAGAAATCTGGAGTAGTTATATTAAAGTAAAGGGAAAAGCCAATCTTTTGGGCACATTTACAGAGGGACAAGAGAAAACTGAGCTAACTCAACTCTAAAGATGTCATGTTTTGTAAAGACTACTATAGAGGAAGAACTAAACTTCAGATAGAAGAAAAAACAGTGAATATTAGTAAGTCCAGATTAGGTATTCAGGTGATTAAGGTATGATATAACAATGGTAGCTGGTTTGAGAAAACAGCAGATATTTCAGAAGACTTGGAGTAAATGGCAGTTATTTTTTAAATAGGGAGAAAGACTATTTCTTACATAACACACACTGTTAACCCAGAGACTGATTTGGGAATAACTGTACAGTTGGCTTGTGAGTCCTAGAAAGAAGAATGCCCTCAAACAGGAGGCAACAAGGGCTCCAGGAGAGCAGATCTGTAATTCCCTTTGGAAGCTACTACTTGGGTAACAATTCAGGGAACAATACAGAAGGAGAAACTAATCCCTTTTCCAGGGTTGGTGCATCAGGGCACAGTGATGAATATTTATTCAAAAAATTCAGCAAGAGGGCCTTCCTGGTGGCACTGTGGGTTAAGCAACGCACTATGAAGCAAACCGCAGCCACTGCAGCACCAGTTCGATCTCTGCTGCCAGCTGGGGAGGTGGCCCATCTGGTGCAGCAGATCTCTCCTGCCTCACCCGCTGCTCCCCGCAACAGTGTACTTCAATTAATCTGCCTGTTCTCCTCCCCCAAACTCTGGCCTGTACCCCAGTGCTTGTATGCATAAATAACTAACTCTTAAAAAAATCTGACCTTCAAATGTATCCGTATTCATCACATGGAAATGCTCACACATAGAACTTTCTATGTCCACAAAATGTAGACACCAAGAGTCTACTGCTATTTTCCTTTCATAGTTATTGTATTTTACTAGAAAATAAATCCCAAACTTTCTACAAAATTTGGTTAAAAGATACAGAAAATAATATGGTGAATTAGGGTGACTTATCTTAGGGTAACTTCATTTCTTTGTTTTCAAGGTCAAAAGACAATTGAAGTGAAAAGTTACTACATTCTTCAGTTGTGCCTGGCTTCCTTTTTTCTGACTCCTTTTCAAAGCAATTACAGGTCATTATGAAGCTTCCTATACAACTTCCTGCCTAAAAACTTCATAAAATTAAAAATCATAGCTAATTAGCAATGCATAGTACTGGACACTGGGGATGGCAGACTATGTGGCAACTGGAGAAAACAACTTTGGCTGTGGTTCATTTTATAAAAACCAACCAAATTCCCACAAGTCTCCAATGAGAAAAAACAAAACCACAGAGCACACTGATCAGAAACCAAAATACTCCCCACTAAAGCCCAAACTGAAAAAGTCCCTGAGGTTACCTTAGGGTCATTCAGTTGAATGGCTTCGGCCAAAGCTGACCAGAAAATAACCTTTACATTTTCTTTTTCAAAGTATGTGGCCCAGGCACTTCGCTGCTCAGCAGTCAACAAGTCTGCCTTATTTATGAGAATGACGTTCTCCTTGTCATCATCTATTTCTTTCACATAACATTCCTAGACAAGATAAAGATATTTAGAAAGGCCTCTTCAAACGACAACTAAAAGTTCTTACTGTATCTGGTTAAAATCGTCCTAATTTAAAGATTTTTAGTTACATCAACTTTACTAATTTTTTTCATTAGGCTTTGAAAAGAAGTTAGGCAACATGTACTTAGAAATAACATAAGAAACTAGAAAGGGTACCAGATGCTTTCTTGCCCTACTCTATATAACTATTTCTTTAAATAATGTCATTCCTTTCTTTAATAAAATTGAACTGGTTGTTTTAAAGGAAGTTGAAGTGCATACCTAGATTTGTCAGCCAGTAGAAAAGATTTTTCAGTCAAGTGATAAGAGCCAATAATAATCTCAACTTTTCAACTTTAAGAAGTACTTTTGAGGTCTCAAAGAAAAACAAGATTCAGTAAGTGAAATTAATTCCCAAGTAGTTCTTCACAAGAAATATACCAGAGAGGTCTAAAAGCTAACTTCCTAAGTGTCTCGCCATTAAGATTTTTGCTTTCATCAGTAAACATAATTTTCACTCTTACTAGTATGGTCCTCAAACAGAAATAGGAATACTTTATATGTGTACAGTCTTTTATTAATTCAAAGTCTGTTTTAACATCATCATGTGATTTTCACTCAACTATTACTTACTCCCCACAGTGTTTAATGAACTTACTTTACTTGTAAAATACCACAGGGGGTAATAACTTAAGGTGTGAGAAGAGAAAATATAATGGGATGGATGAGAGTAAAGTTACTGGGAACAAGCTAAAGGTAGTAAAATATTATTTCAACTGGTGCCTCTTGAAAAAATGAGATATACTGGCAAATGTAACAAAGCAGCTTCTAAACTTAACACAGAAAGTTCATGTAGGTGTCTGTGCCTTCCAGCAGATGCAAACAATTCTTTGAAAAGATAAAAACATCTGTGTAAACAGTGGCATTATGCAAGCTGCTAAGCTCTGGAGGAAAGGAGGCCTGATCAAACAAAACTAGAGGACAGGATAGAACGCTTGCCCAGAGCAACAGCTATCTATCATGCTGTCCTCCCATCGCTCCAAGGACTTTCATTCTGAAATCACATCACACGGTACTTACCAAATCCTCACATCTAAACAGGAGTGGGTTGCGTGCATCGACTATCTGGACCACGATATCACTAAAAAACAAAAGTAAAGAGACTCCAATCACTTCCTTTCCTAAAATGAAAGGGAACACTGAGCAAATAATAGTAGCAAACGCTTTCCAAATACTAAATACCTGACAGATTGAACTTTTAAAGGTAGTTATCCCTGGCTTATTTATGAGGGAACTGAAGCTACACAGGCACCTAACTTCCATAAGGTTACCAGCTACTAGGTGATGTAGCCAGAATGGGAACAGCTAGGACCAGAGACCATGCTCACGATCCCAACATTCTACGGCTCTAATATGGCCTAGAGGGGCTCCAATTGTGTTTCACCGCTAAAACTTCAACTGTATCTTCCAGTAAACTCTCCAGCAAACTTAAAGAATATTTCACATCCTTTATCCAAGGTAAGGTCTACCGTATATTCAGTACCTAATCTACAGTTTGTGAAGGCCTGAAAAAAAAGCTAATATATTACTTGCATACAGGCGCTACAATCAAAGCCTATGGTATTTAAACCCAGGGTAATAAGAGAAAGCAAACATCTATCGCCACTTCCAAAAATGTGCTTAAATAGCAAAAATAAAAAAAATAGCAAAATATCAACTTAAGTAGTCATACTGGAGCTAAAAAGAGGAGTCTAACTTCTTCCATTACATATAAAATATACCAATAAGAAACACTATAGCTGAGTGCAAGTCCCTCGAATCCCATAAATGTAGTAGGGACGACAGCAGCTCAGCACTGCAAGTATTTTATTTCTCTGAGAGGCTCCTCTCTTCCTTATATCTCTGTGGCAAGGAAAGCTTTAAAGGCAACTGTGGTTGCCACTGAGAGGAAATTAAGCTGCAGATGTACTATCAGCTCATACAAGTCGCCCAAAATCCCACATCTGGTTAGGCTTTTCTGAGGTAACTCTCACATAAGCACACCAAACACTGGCCAAGTATATTAAGTCAAGGTGACTCTTTAGGGCAGGGCTTTAGCAATCAAAATGAATTTTCCTTCAGAATAGTCAATTTCCAGCATAATCTTGTGACTCAAAGGAACTTACAGACTGCTAATTAGATGAATAGCTTTTAAGTTCTCTAGTTGAGTCCTAGTATTCCCTTCTTTAAGTGTAACACCTCCTGCTTTTAAACTGTGAAGATTTAACAAGTTCAAGGGTGACTGCAAAAATAGTAAAGCTTAATGAACTAAAAAAAAAAAAAAGTCCACGAACATCATATTTACCAACCAGACATGGAAAGAATAGTCAGTTTGGAAACACCAGTAAGAAAAGATAAACTGAAGAGTTTGCTTCATATGAATTAGGATGCAAAGGGCCAAGTATGTACCAGGAAGGGTTTAGGCAATACAATGGAAGTGCCTTATCTTGCTGGAATACAGTGTTCTGCCCTCTGTGGCACAGCAGTTTCCTGCATTTCAATGACATGTTATATATCAAAACTTTCCTGATAACTGTGTTTGGAATTAAGATGGTTTAGCTAGCCTGTTACCAAACAGGAGACATCTGCTGTACAAGACACATTAATAAATATTTCTTGTTAAAAAGATGTGGCTGTAGTCACTTCATTGATAATATTTCCAAGCATCACAAATCTACTTCCATGTGACATAAACTACATTCCTTGAGTTAAAAACAGTCACAGTAGTAAAAAGAGAAACATCACATCATGAAAATAACAGAGCAAATAATACTGTATTCCGATAGAAGCTGTAAGTTTTAAAGTTCAGATTCACTCATGGAAGTCAGAGGCTTATTCAGGTGTATCCAAAAGCTTATAAAGGGTCTTTCTAGAAAGTATGAACGAATACGTATGGTTACCTGTTCCCTCCCAAACCTACAAAAATGACAAGACTGAAACTCATTAGGACAAAGAGAAAGAATAGCAGTTGCCCACAGAAGACCTCAGGAAAATGACATTGGGTCTCCCCAAGCCCCATTCACGGCTAACTGAAGCAAAGGGGCCTGCAGGAAGCCTGGGAATCAGCAGCAAACTTCTGCTTGTTCAGGCTTAGGGATCTGCCTTACGCTAACAGCCCTCTCTCTGCCCTGAGGGAGCAGAATGGTAGAGTGGAGGCGTGTAAGGGACTTTGAAAATTTAACTCCAGAACATTCTCACTTATCACCTTAAAAAGAAATGTAAGCAGTTTTTACAAATTAAATCTAAATCCTGTTTTCTTAGTAACGTATTAATTAAATGTGCTAATATTCTTTTCTGAGAATCCCAGTTAAAGCATCCTGTTTCCTCATGTTCTTACTGGGTATGAAAAAACAACTCCGAAATATTCTTGTTAAAAAGCGTAATTTCAAATGTAAGGTTCACCCACAGTCCTTGGAAATAATTCAGATACTCCCAGGAAATCGAAAAGCTCTTAACTATATCAAGGAGGTGAGAATAGTGAATGTTAAATCATCAACATCTAACAATGAAACACCTAACATGAAAACCCAGAAAAATCTCTTACTTTATCAAAACCATTCTTTTCCTTTTAGAGATCAATTAAACCATCTCTTCAAGTTTCCCCAATCCTTGCCAACTGCTCCTTCCTCCATTCACTGCCTTTCTGTCTGTCCGTAACTTCATAGGAATCTCACTGGCTTTGAGTTTTACCTAAGCTTGAGTGACCCAAGTGCAAGGGCATCATCTCCTTCGCCTGTGCACCCCTGCTGCATGGTGCTTTGCTTGGCCTCCTGCTATGATATATTGTCTCTTTGTAGGCAGAAGGAAGCCACTCTTTCTCACACCTGCATTTCCCATGTATTAATTCCTCCAAGAGGAATCTGCTGAAATAATTGTAGGGGCTTCAAAACTCAGAGAAAATGTTCACCATTCTCACACACTTACTAGTGTACTCATTTGATAACAAAAAACATGCATATTTTAAAAGAAAAATAGTATCATTCTTTCCAGTTTTACAGTAATTCTCAATAACCCCTCGCTACCTTAATCCCTGTGTCACCTGACCTGTCCTCCACATCTCCACCTGTCTATTAACTCACAAGTCTGATAAAATACCACAATTTGTTGCTTATAGATAACAAAGAAAATAACCACCTACCTTCTCTCAATCACCCTCCAGAGCTGGCGCCAAAAGTCCAAATTTCTTTCAAAAGGAGTCAATGTCAGCTTTTCATCCTCTTCTAGCCTGGCTTTAAAATGAGAAGATTATAACTTTGCCAGATTATAATATAAATGCTGAAATTCACTGCATTAAAAAAAACCACACAAACATCAACTGTCAAATTCTTTTTATGTACTTTTTGCTATATCAATATGAAAATCAAATTTTACACGTATGCTGTTTAAGCCCTGGAAGCTTATCGCACACAGTCACATTTCTTCTACATATCTCAGCCTGGAGGACGCTCGAGAAGAGAAGGAAAGAGAAAAGGCCAGATTTGGAGGAACGTAACCAACTCACCATCTTTGTGCAA
This sequence comes from Galemys pyrenaicus, assembly GCA_019455555.1. Classification (NCBI taxonomy): domain Eukaryota; kingdom Metazoa; phylum Chordata; class Mammalia; order Eulipotyphla; family Talpidae; genus Galemys; species Galemys pyrenaicus. Next base: position 5,764,509 of record JAGFMF010011696.1, read on the forward strand.
GGATGTATACAAACCAATGTGTGCATACCAATTTGCCCACCAGAGGTATTTCCCCTTTAAAAGAATCAAGCCTTCAAAATGCAGGCAGCAATGAAAGCAAACCAAAAAACTCCTGAACTAAAATTTCGAGGCAAATCTTCCTATCATCTAACACTCACCGGACAAGCCGACGCCTCCATTCTAGAAAGTTATCTTTTTCTGCCTGTTTGAGTTCTTCTGGGCTAGTAGTTCTGTCCCATTTTGGTCTGAAATAATAAGGGGGAAAAAATTCCACAGGGGTTATCAGAATAAAACAGGGTATTTAGATTTAATAATGGCAACTCAGAAAAGGAAGCAGGGAAAAAAAGTGAATACCATGAATACCAACTTACAAGTCCTTTATCTGCTCAACTCACCTCCTCGGTATACACAAGAACTGTCTATTTTCCTCATGGAGCTTCTTAATCCGCTGGCTTTCCTCAAAAGATGGCAGCCCAGTTCTGGCCTCAGGAGCCAAAAACTTAATATTAAGCTTCTCTGTTTATAGGAAAGAAAAGCACTATTATTTAAGTGACAATATAGATAATGAATGTTGGTCATTACTTGGAAAACCAGAAATAAGAGCACCTATAGCATAATTTAAGCTTTCTTCATTTAGATGCCTCTGGATTTAAATAAATTATAATTTCTGAATGAAGTTTTCTACCTAAAAAAAAAGAAATGAAAGGGTTTTTACTGATGCTTTCAAAAGACAATCATTTTTTCAAGCACTGATTTTTTTTTAAAAGTCCATATGCTGGACCTCCCTGGTGGCGCAATGGGTTAAGCAACGCACTATGAAGCAAACTGCAGCCACTGCAGCACGAGTTCAATCCCTGCTGCCGGCCAGGGAGGGGACCCACATGATGTGGCTAGACCTCCTCTGCTGTGCCCGCTGCTCCCCTCAGCAGTGTACTTCCATTGATCTGCCTATTCTGCTCCCCGCTCTCTGTGGTGAATCCTCTCACCACACCTCTAGCCTGTACCCCAGTGCTTGTATGCATAAATAAATAAATCTTTAAAAAAAAAAAAGTCCATATGCTAAATGCATCTCATGGAGACATAAATAGCAAGAATGAGAAGGGACTGTAAAGATCTGGTATAACCCATCTCTCACTGTACATATGGACAATAACTGAAGGTCGATGGGAGTGGGTGGGAAAGCAAAGATGCAGCAGTCATTCCAGAAAGAACTGGTGAACTACTATATTAATACAATTTACGTGAGCTATTCATGAACATCCCAAGTTAATGCTGAACAAGAATTCAAACACAAGGAAAAAGTCTAAGTCTATGTATGAATTATAGTGCTCTCTGCTCCAGGGTTCTATCTTGAGTTGCTCCACGACACTCCCATTCATGACACACACACTCAGGCTCTGTGGGCAGGAGACTCTGGTGAGGTAAGCACCTGAGAAGTCAGTTAAGCTTGGTACTGTAATGCCAAGGGGAACAACCCAGTTAAAGAAGACAAGCCATCTTTGGCAACATCCTTCCTGACCTTGAAGCAAAGACTGTCACTGCTACCTTTATCAGACCACCAATACCTTCTAGGACCTTGGTCTACAGAGTCCAGTAACCTTGAGTAGAGTCTGGCACCATCCTGATTCATGTCATCCTCAACCAACAGTCAAATCATACATCTCTGTAACTGCATACTCGACAATACTTTCACAGTAATTCCCCTTTCCAAAGGCGATCTCCCATGAAGTGTTCCAACGCTGCTTTGTTCAAACTGTAAAATCCTCAAGCCCCTTGCTTCTTCCCTCTTCTCCCAGTCTACCAATCCTCCAGCTTGTAACTTCAGTTCTTTCCCAATTCCGCTAAAGCCACATGGTATATCCATCCAGCTACTCTCTGCTGGAACATGAAACTCCACCCAACTTTACCCGCACTCAAATCTCCAACCTTCAATAAAGCCACCTATCCACCCTCTTTCTCATTTCAGTAGCAATGCTATGAGAGCTGCTGCACTAATCACCCAATAATGCCCTTTTTTGGGTACTGTTTTACACTACTATCAGCACTTATAGCAGCAAAAGTGAGGGTTCTCCCCCAAGAACAAGTCTTCCAACTGTGCACACATCAACTGGGTGCCCTATAATTCAATTCCACTCTGACACTAACTCTTAATAGTTAGTGTCAGATTCCATAGGTTTAAGGGCTCAGTCTCACAAGCTATCCCACTTCAGATGTTAAGTCTCTTTGGTATAGAGTCCTTGTTAGGTAGACATGGTTGATGAATTATTTGGCTATTAGCAATTAACTCAATCTCTGGGGGTAAGGAGGGAAAGGTCCTGAAAGTTCCAACTTTCTACTTACAGCGTTGGTTCCTGGGAGCCCACTAGCCATCATTTACATCAACTATGGCTGAAAGGGGCTTATTAATAAAAGACACTCCACTTACTATTCAAGAAATTAGTTTTTTAAAAAGTTTTGGGTCACTAAAACAACTAGGGATGAAGACCATATATGTATTTCTTACTGATAAGGTTAATCTGTACATGAGAACCCACAAAAGTGAAGCAAGGTCCATACCATAAATCTAAACCCAAGTCAGTCTGTACTTAAGGCAAAACGTCTGTCAAGGAGAGCTAAGACCAACTCTAAGTTCCCCAACTCATTTTAGCTAGTTGATTTTACCCTAAAATTAGGACTGGTTAGCCTTCTAAGAAAAGGCAGCCTCCTAGTCAATCATGCCATGTCCATATTGCCTCTTCTAATACTACAAAACTCTCATCTTGCCCCAACATCTCGGGAACAGTGCCCCACTGCTTGCAAGGTACTGGACCCTGTCTAATCCATGGATTGCTTCCCCATGAATAAAGGACATCGAACAAGTTATTAAGTCGTTTGAGTTTTGTCAACGGACATTATATCACAGTATCATATACTCTATATAACCATACTTTTCCCTTATTTGCTGAAAAGGAGTACTACCATGACATCTTTCAAAAGTAAAGATTTCCTTGTGAAGTCTTGGCACTTTTCATTATTTCTTAACTTCGACCTAATGTAGTGGTTCTTTGTTAGGTCAGAGACCCATACGAGAACCTACTTAAAAATCACAGACCGTCACCCCATTCCTTGCCTTGTTGAACCCCTTACTTCTTTACCCATTCCCTCTCAGAGGATGTTGTCCTTTACCTTAACAGGAGAAAAATTAAAGCCATGGCAATTAAAGCAGCCTGGCAATTTCTCACGGACATATTTCTCCAAGTACACATACAACTTCAGCTTCCTCTTACCGGTCTCAGAGGAAGCTGTGCTTTCATTTATACAAGCTCATCTCTGCTTTTGATCCTGTTCTATTCCCATCTCATTCCAGGCTGAAATTTTGTTTCATTTCCTCATTGATCTCTATTTTTTCATGTTTTTAAAACTTAACTTTTAATTACACAATACATGACCTCACTTTGTGAAAAATTCAACAATACAGCAAGGCAAACATTCCTTTTTACCAGTGTTCAAGATGTTCCTCATTCCTTCAATTCCAATTTCTTCTCCTGAGGCTATCAATTAGATGTTTAAACTTTCACATCTTTTTCTAATATACACATATATACATGAGTTGATGAGATTTTATACATATTAAAGATTTATCCATTTATGCATGTAAGAACTGGGGCACAGGCCAGAGGTATGGGGGTGAAAGGATCCACCAGAGGCAGAGTGGGGAACAGAAAAGGCGAAGTGACTGAAACACACTGCTAAGGGGAGCTGTGGGTGAGACAAGAGAGGTCTCCTATGCCATGTGGGTCACCTCCCTGGCCCAGGATCAAACTAGTGCTATAGTGGCTATGGATGCCCTACAGTGTGGTGCTCAACCCCTTGCATCACCAGGGATGCCCCTACATTATATTTTTAATGCCAATAGTGCTATGTGTGCTACTATGCAACTGTTCTTTTCATCTGGTAATAAATCTTAAGAGATCCTTTACAATGGCATAAAAAAAATGAACCTTTTAAATTTCACAGTCCGAATTCAATTGGACCGTCCCACACTAGCTGAGATATCGGCTTTCAGGTTAAAGAGCTCATTTGTGAGTTTAGCAGGATGCCCAGAACATATCCAAATAGACTTATCTGTATCTAGTCAGTAAAGATGTCATATGCACTTAGCGAAAACCAACTTACCAGCTACAAACTCTGTTCCTGCAAGTTCTGCAGTTGCAAGGAAGTCATCAAGGGAGCTCTGTTCAGTCACTGACTGAAGATTAAGACGACCCCAATCATAGCCATCATTAAGTTCACTTGTGTGCAACTAGAAACAAAACAGGATAATTCAGTTGCTTGATCTGCTCCTGCCATCCAAACAAACCCTAAACTCTCAAGGAACTAGCCTATGGTCTTGAAGGTGATGTCAGTCCTTTCAGCGTCAATACTAGTAACAGTTGATTTTTAAATAAGCACTTTCTTACCTAATGATAGGCACTTTCCATTCATCATTCTGCTTAACTTTCAAAGTCTTTTTAAAAGTAAATATTCAAAGTTTTAAAGTCTATTTTACTGATGGGTAAACAGACTTAAAAAATTAGGGCCCCTCTGGTGGCGCAGCGGATTTGAGTGCTGCACTGTGACGCATCCACAGCACAGCAGCGTGTGTTCGATCCCCGGCCAGGGAGGGGACCTACATGGCTTAGCAGACCTCTCCTGCCTCGCCCGCTGCTCCCCTCAGCAGTGTACTTCGGTCAATCTGCCTGTTCTGCTCCCCACTCTGTCTCTGGTGAATCCTCTCACCTCCTGCGACTCTGGCCTGTGCCCCTGCTCTTGAATGCATAAATAAAAAATGTTAAAAAAAAAAAAACTAACCTGCCTACAGCTGCCAGCTAGTTAAGTGGGAGAGGTAGAAACTGAACGTAGATTCTGATCCTGGTACAGTCAAAAATGTTTTTGATATAGAGTCACAGTACAAATACATCTTATAAAGTGACTCAAACGCTGTGATACACAGTGATCCAACTGTGTACCACCGGGTACAATAAAAGGGAGAGCGATTGCTGGAACAGTCACCTTAGAACATGCAACCCACACTGATACTTTAAATTCGATTCTGTTGGTTAAAAGGAAAAACCGACAAGCTGCAACGCACTAGAACTCATTTCCTGACACAATCCAGAATTTGAGAAACATTGCTCTAAGCTATGTGTTCAGATACAAAAAAGTGGGAAAACTGAAGGTTAAAAGGTTACCTGGTTTGCCCAAGGCCACAGAAACAGCGAAAAATCAGAAGGAGGGTTAGAATCCATGTTCAACCTTCCCACCACTTCCTAAAGGACTCATTAATAACAAGTTACTCCGGACCGAAGTTACCGGTAGCCTAACAGAGTAACTTTCCCCTGATGAATACTGACGACTCTGCGTAGTTCATCCTGCATATTACAATGACAGAAGTTGGGCGGCTTAAGAGTCGAACGTGGGTAGACAGCAGCAGGTCATCTGACTTTAGCGCACGTTCCGACTGAAATTCAGTGAGTTCCGTGTACGTGAAAATGAAAAACACGAGTCTGGAAAACACTCATCTTTCAAGAACCCTAAAGGAGCGCTCGCCAGTAGGCTCGGGGAAATACCGGCCCACTGCACCGCGGCGCTAACTGTCCGCCGTCGAGACGTCACCGGAAGCAAAAAAGGGAAGCCGGGACTTCGGTTACTCGCGCTGCCGGCAGCAGCCTGCCGTCCTTGGGCGGGGCTGTTTTCCGAAGGAAACGAGTCCGCTCCACAGGGCAGCTACGAGTTCTCCTGAGCAGCCACCCAGCCGTCCCCGCGGCGAAAAGGGCAGGGGCGCCCCACCCTAGGGTCCAGGCCCCAGCCTCAGCCGCGCGCCCCTGCCCTTGCGCCTCGCGGGGACGTGGGACCCGACCGCTCGGAGTCGTACACCCGCCCCCGCAGCCGGCCTCGCGTTCCTCGGCGGGCTCTCCGGAGCCGCGGCCCCGTTTCCCAGCACCCGACCCTCGTAACCAGACGGAAAGGCTGAGGGTGCTGAGGACACTTGTCTTACCCAGGAGCCGGCGTGGCGGCGACTGCGGCTCCGCTGAGCTCGCTGCCGCAGAAGGGCGCGCCCGAGGGACCCAGGCGCCGGCGCGCTCCTCCGGCCCATGGCGGCCGGCCCGTGCCCCGCGGCTTCTCCGCGGGCCAACGCGCTTTCCGGGGCTCCGGCGCGCTGCCTGAAGTGACGTGCCGGCGCGCTGCCGGAAGTGACGTGCCGGCGCGCTGCCGGAAGTGACGTGCCGGCGGCTGAGCGGCTACCGTGACGGTTCGCTCCGACCTGCGCTCTACCTCGCACCTTGCCGCTTCCTTAGAACGTACGTGCAAAGCGTTCCGGGAGCGCACTTTCTTGCGGATTTCCCTGTGAATACCTCAAACTCGGATCGCACGCTGCAATCAGGGGCCTGGTGCCTTCCAACTGTGTGCGTCGGCCTTTAGCGTCCGGCGAGGAGCCAGGAGACCAGAAAATGAGTCCGCGCACACGCGCTGCGCCAACCTCGCCCCCGGCTGTTTCCGCCAGCGGGAGGCGGAGCCTGCGTCGCCGGGTGTTTCTGCCTCGTCGGTGCCGACGCTTCCAGGTGCGTGTTTCCGGCGCCTAGTCAAGCCCTTCCGGCTGCCAGCGCCTGCGACTAAGCAGCTCTCGGTTTAAGTCTTTTCCAGCTGCGACCTGGGCAGAAGCGCACTCGCCTGGATGGGAACGGAAGCACGAACAATGTTTCCAGAGCCTGGCAGGGTTGCAAACAAAACGGTTTATCAATGTTCCGCTATGTCAAATATAATTAATTAAATCTAGTTACTTGAAAAAGACAAGAATCCATGTCTTTTATAAGTGCAGATTAACATGCATGTGATGATATAATTTTAATTTGCTTCAATATAATCTGGGGAGAAATGGTGGAACTGAGTGGAGGAGGAGCGAGAAGGTTAGAGCGAAGGGGGAGTAAGGGTGTTGAAACCAGGTAATGGATACATAGCAATTCATTATACTATTTTTTAAAAATAATATGCCCAGGAACAAATGTAACGAAATCCGTGTCTAAAAAATTAAATAAGTCCCAAATAAAATGGATGGATTGGAAACTCAAAAAAATTTTTTTTTAAATAAAATTGTTAAGAAGTTCCTGTCAATTAAAGTGAAAGCTTTGAACCCACTCCACTCTGGCGTGGGCTTTTGCTCTTCATCTTATACTTTGATTTCTCTATAGTGGGAATATTTAAAGTCTGGCTAGAGTTGTGTCGGGAGAACCACGTCATTGCTCAGCAAGGGAGCAGTTTGCCCAAGTCGTCGATGAAATATGTGTTGTATCTAAAATAAAACCCAGGTCTCCTCACGATTATCAAACATTGCTGGAGAAAGGGCAGAATGAAAGTCGTTAATGTTATTTTAAAAGATTTATTTATTCACACAAGAGCTGGGGTACAGGCCAGAGTCCAGGGAGGTGAGAGGATTCACCAGAGACAGAGCGGGGAGCAGAACGGACTGACTGAAACACACTGCTGAGGGGAGCACGGGCGAGGCAGGAGAGGTCTGCTGCGCCATGTGGGTCCCCTCCCTGGCCGGCAGCAGGGATCGAACTCATGCTGCAGCGGTCGCGGTTTGCCTCATAGTGCGTTGCTAAACCCACTGCGCCACCAGGGAGGCCCCGTTAATGTTATTTTAGAACCCAGGGCATCTCTGACTTTACTGTGCATGTGAATTTCCTGCAGATTCATTAATATGCAGATTCTGATTAATAAAGTCTGGGTGGTGCCCTCATCTCTGTAACAAGGTTCCAGGTGATGGTCTGGTCCCTGGGCCACACTTGAGTAACAGAGAAGTCTGCTCCCTTCTAATGCAGATGAAGATAAGGAAAAGGGACTGGTTAACAGGTACAGCAAGTTAGAGCCAAGCAGAGCTGGGACCCATCACTCACCCGTCTGTGAATTCCCTGCCATGCCCTCTATGTGCTACACCTCTTAGTGAATTGGAGTGAGCTTTCGGAAATTGTTGGTAAGCTGTATAGTATTTGGTGAGGCTTTTATGTGGTTTTTCCCATTCCCCACCTTAGAAATATTTAAACATAATCTCTAGAACATAACAGACAGTTCCTGACATTCTCTTAGAACTGAGCAGTTAAAGATAAAGCTAAATCATCAAATGGATTTTACATTCTAATGATGATAATATTAATAATAGATGATATAAAGAAACCTACCAGCTCATTCTTAAGAGCTCAGTCAGGAACTTGGGACTTCACCCTCATTTTCTTTTTGAGATTTTGTTGCCTTCAGAGATTTAGAGAAAGCGAATTTTTGTGTTTCTTTATCATTCTTCTCATAGGCTTCAAAAATCTTGATATAAAATGATAATTTAGGACTAGTGGGGTATTAAAAAAAGACAATAATAGCGTAAGATTAAAATAGTTGACTTACTAGCTGATGAAAAAGGGAAGGCGTAAGTAATTCTTATATCTCCCCTAAGATGATCCTCAAATCTACCACCGAAAAAGAACTTAGTGAACCTCAGTTTTCTTAGCTGCTTAATGGGGATAATAACTCCGGTCCTGCAGAGGTGGCAAATAAGATTATACTGCAACACCCTTGCTTACTAGTTTGTGGGGGACCCATATTCAGAAGTGAACACTTCCTCCCCCAGTGACTGGTCAATGCTGGTGAGAATCCAGATGTATAACTGATGTATGTTGAGGTAGTATGAGACCACAGAAGGGCAAGGGGAAAGGGCATTGAGGATGCGGACAGAACAAGGTTCAGAGGACTGAAGTGAGGTTGAGGGGGATGTGATGATGGCGGTAGTGAGTGGGGAGGAGGTGCTGGCTGCTGCCTGAGTGAGAGAACTGCAGAGATGAGTCAGTCCAGGTCCTTGCTCTCCAACTGCAGAAGCCATTGCACCCGCACACTTCTGGGAGCAACACAAAACCCTGCCAGACTCTCCTTATCACTTTCTCATGGCAGTGGAATGCTCATCCACCAGGCTTGTGTTGGAAAACTGGTCAGATCCTCTGATTCCCCACCTACCTGGTCCTTCTGCCCGAGCCAAGATACTATGAACAACTGATCACTGGAGAAGGTTGCATTGACTTTGAGAATGGAAGCCTCATATTCAGCTTCCAACTAGCAACCCAGAAAACTTTCCTCATTCGTGATGTTGCATAACACTTGATGCAGTGTGGCTAAACAAGCTGCAAGTTGCAAGTCCTGAACCCCACACCCAGGAACAGCCCTCAGAGCAGCTTTCCCAGTGCCACACAGTTGTGCCTCTGGGCTCTGCATCCCTCTCAGGGAGGGAGGGTAGAGTGTGGGTGGGCTTCTGCTTTTTTCTTTTCACCTCTTGGCCAAAATATATCACTGGCAGAAAATTGTTCCAAGGTAAGCTTGCAGTCTTGCCCCTCTGTTTGCCCAGTTGCTACACCCCCTTCCATACAAGGACATGAGAGCAGTTTGCATAAGGCTGAGAGTTGTGGAAAGAGAAGTCTGGCAGTGTCTGCAGAGTGAATCAGTAGGGAACACCCTTCTATTATCTGCTATTCTTAATTCATCCCTGGAGAAAACTGGTGGATTCTCACACATAGGTGAGTTCCAGCAATTTAGCAGCCATTTATTTGTGATTATTATAAATGATTCATTTGAGTCGTGTCAATCTAACATGGATCGCTTGCTTGCTTGTGCAAGTCATCATGTGTGCGATGAAAGTGTAATAGACCTCTTCAGTGACACAGGTCACAGGAGACTATAGATATTGTATATGAATCCATGAAGTTTTCCCCAACTCTTGTTGTTTTACATGGACTGTCTAAGGATTTTTTTAAATTCACAGATGACTTTGTAATTTTTTTTTCTGATAGGAGCTAATTGAGAAAGATAAATGTTACTTTTATGAACTTTTAGTTGTAGAAATTGAGTCCCAATCAAGTGAAGCAAAATAAGGGAGGATGGACGTATAATTAATAACCACCAACTCTAAAATCTCACCAGGTTTCATTCATTCATTCACTCACTTATTCATCACAAGGCTCTGGGGCATCAGTTTTGGACAAAGCCCAGACCCCACAAGCTTACATTGTACAGGTGATCAGCTGGACAGAGGGACATATCCAACAGATTGACACAATGGGGAAGTGACTCTGCCACTGGCCAGGCCCTACTCTATCAGGAGGGTTTTCAGACACTGAGGTTTTACTTTTTGTCTCTACATGTGGCCTCTCCTCCAAATCACTCAAATATATTAATGAGTGTTAGCAGGTCATCTTGGATGGTGAGGAAATGAGAAAAAGGAAGGAAGGACGACTAGCTCCAGGAAAGGGGACTCAAGGCATATGGGGACCATTTCTCTTTATGGAAAGGGAGAGATTTTTCTGAGTAGACACAAGGCAGTTCTAGTTCTGCAACTAGAACGTGGGTAAAACTACAGAGTCACAGTTGTAGGTCACTGGTTTGCACCTCTTTAAAATTGGAGTGCTTCCAAGAAGAAGAGGACAACTTTGGAAGGTAATGAACTTTCTGCACCAGGAATGTTCAAGTAAGACTCTAACCAAGTGTCAGGATGTCCTAAAGCAGGCTCATGCTTCCAGGTGGGTGTTGAAATAGGTGACCGCAACAATGCTTAATGATGCCTCACTTTGTCTCACTCTAGTATCTAAAATAACCCGGAAGAGTGAGGGCCTCAGAATGGATGCCTACACTGGCAATGGTACGGTGGTGCCTTCACTATGTAACTGGGGAGAAGTCTTCACTTTGCCCATGTGTAGGTTTAGGGCACAGTGAACTACCTATCATCGGAAGGTTCAGTTATCTTTGGTTACAAACACTATTATTGTAAATGGACATGTTAAGTTCCCAGATTTCCACCTTAAAGTTAATCACTCAACGGTAGTGATTTCTCTTCCCTCCACCTGGTCCTTCTTTCCAAGTCCTTGCCTCTGGTAGTAAAATTTCAAGCTAGAAGTTCCTGGAACGAGGGGCTTTATGGCAAACAAGGATCATGGTGAGAATATGGGGGTTTGGGCTTTGTGGTGACCTCTAGAATTTGTAGACATCTGACTATTGCTCCCCTCTCACTCCTGCAATGTCTTTTTATGGCTTTCTTTGCAATTGAATAAGTCTTTATGTCCTTAAGTCTTTATCCCATGTCCCTGTAGATGTCAACTTATTTGGAATTAGGGTCTTTGCATATATAATAAGTGAAGATGAGATTGTGCTGTATTTGGGTGAGTCCTTATGCAATGTCAGGTGATCTTATAAGGAGATGCACATTTGGACCCACAGATGGGGGGGGGGGTCCCATTTGAGGATGGAGATAGGGACTTGAATGAGGACTTGAATGAGCTGCAAGCCAGGGGATGACAAGGATTACTGGAAATCTTACTCCAGAATCTAAGAAGAGGCAAGCAAGACGGATGCTTTCTTCTAGCTTGCAGAACCATGAGAAAAATCTCTGTTGTTTTAAAAAGCTACCCTCCTTATGGGGATTTGTTAGGAAGCTACTACAGCTGTCTATAGACTCAGAACTGGAAGGGACTTTGCTTAGCTCGTGCTCTGGGAAAGCCCGGAGAAGGCAGCCTCTTGCTCTGGGACCCTCAGTGAGTCAGGAATGGGATGTGGGCGTCTAAATTCTAGCTCTGATCACAGCATGTCCCTGCTCAAATGCTGCCAGTGACTCACCACAGTCTGGGAGAGGCCTCTACCTGCCATTCAAGGTCCTTGGGAGTCAGGCCCTGACCTGACTTAAGCACGAGAGCATAGCCTTTGGAGATCTTGGGCAAGTTTCTTAACAACCCCAGTCCTCAGTCCTTCCCCTCCGCCAAATGATGAGAGAGCACAGCTCTCACAGCACTGGGGGAGGTGAAATGTCCGGATAAGTCTGAAGCACTTAGCGCAGTGTCTGACACGTGGCGGGGGCTCAGTACACTTGAGTTTCCTGCTTTGACCTATTTAATTAGTGATCAACACTGGCCATCATCTGCAAGAGCCGTTTCCTTCCTCTGAACTTGTCTCTCATCTCTCTGGACAGCACCCTGCCCTTGCTTTATTGGTTAGCATGAAACCTACTCCCTCCACAAAGAGGGCCCTGGTCTTATCGCTCTCTGTTTCAGAAATGTTCTTTTTCCTTCCAGTGTCCCCAGGTTGCTTTGTGTTCGCTCAGCCTTCACTGTCTCAGCTGAAACTTACTCGCACCTATGTTTCATCCCCTTCTAGCTCAACAAACGTCCCCAGAGACTCAGACAACACCAGGTTATAAACTCCATAAGGGTGAGGCCACGGGTCCCTCCCCTGCACCTAGAGAGGAGAAGCCATTGTAGTTAGTATTTGTGACTAAAGAGCCGCGACTCTGCCAGTTTATTTGCAGACAGGGCTGGGCCGCACAACAGAACACAAACTAAACACACGCTGGGTAACACCTCTGTCCTCAGCTGGAAAATCTCCCAGTGTTTACCACGCACATTTTATCTCATTTCTGTTTCTTTATGCTATTTCTTTAAAAATAAGGGCTCAATACTTACTGTTTTTGAAGTGAAAACCTCAGAGGGGTCAAGGGCTACTGGCAGTGCAGAGGAACAATGACCCACCACACTCTCACGTGTCTGAGCATGATCTTGACTGCGAGGGAGACCAGGGTCTCACCACACAGAGCCCACGACAATCATTCATGCTTAGCCCGTGGGCTCTTTGCCCCACGGACTTCACAGTAGTCATGCACTTTGCTGGCACACTGCTGTGAGGGCCACGTCATTCAGCTTCTGCCCGGGACACCTTCTATAACCGTGTGCTCCAAACCAGCCACCTTCTACTCCTAACACTGCTTTCCTCTCTCCAAAGACTTCCATGATTTGACATTTTATGAATTATTATCAGCCACCCATAGGATATGAATTCCACAGGGCAAAGACCTGTCTGTCTTCCTGAATGCAATCCCCCATTACTAGGCAACATTCACAACAGACTCTTAAGAAATAATTGTTGAATGACTTTGAAGATTTCTGATCCATTATTTTTTGTCACTGAAGTTCATTCAGTGGGATGCTGGGGAGGGATGCTGAGAGGGAGGAGCATCAGACAAGAAATAAGTCAAGAGAAAGTCAGCTGGAAGCTTTCTTGGAGCTAAAAGACTAACTCTCAGATGTCAGGCTAGAGACTGGGTTTCTTTCTGGCTCTGACTGTTGTGTGTTGTTTCAACAACCACTGGCTTATCCGGTTCTAGGAGAAACCATCTCACAAAGTGGCACTTCTTCCAGGCACCAGTAGATGGGGCAGTGTCATAAAAAAAAAGCACAGTCTGCAATCAGATCAGTTCTTAACTCCTTTCCCAGCTGGACTTTGCTGTTCTGTTCTGGAACTGCCTTGGTTGCAGTATGTACTTTTGGAAGGAGTGTGCGGTGGGGGAGGGGGAGCAGCCTGTCCACCACAGGATAAGCAAGTAATGAATGCAGGCCAGGCCCAGACCCCTGGAGACAGCCTGGGCCTCCTCCTTGGTCCATTTTCCTCGAAACTTTTTATCTTCTTGTGGATGAAAACAAACCTACTAAGATGGTATAAAAAGGCAGTCCGGACGTGGCAGAGACCAGTCCACAGGTGCATTACTATGGGCCAGTGCGTCTGGGACTGACATGCTGGTTGCTGCTAAAAGCTTGGCCTGCCAGGGGATCCCTTCGCCACTGAAGCCCAGCACATGAAGCCCAAGGTGGTGGCCTTGTGGAGACTGTACCAGTCTTAGCTCTCTCCACTTGCCCTCCCCCAGAGCCTTCCATCTTTCTGACTCTTGGACCTCTGAGCAATTTGGAAACATTAACTGCTTGAACATGATGTCTGTTTCTCAAATTTACACTTTGAGATTACTCACTAGCTGAAGGGCAGTTTGGACAGGTTAAGTGATGTGTTTTCACTGGAATTTTTTGTTTGGAGCACGCACTTCATTGCATTTGCAAGGCATTCCAGAAATCTGAGCAGAAGAGGAATTAACCTTGGCTTAAATGACTTATTATAGACCTTGCTAGCTCATTGCAATACCACGCCTGCTTGCTGCCTGCATTAGCCCATCAATCAGTGTGGTTTCTGAATGTGGCATCAGAGCTACTCTAAGGACACCTTTGGCCAGTGGGCCATGAAAAGACCATTCCTTTCCTCAGAGATTAGGAAGGCTCAAAAAGCATGATCAGGAAACTTTTCTTATTTGATCAGGACATTTTCTTTTCTCGCTGCTACAATCATTAAAACTCCATCCCAATCTGCACATTTCCATTGTGCCCAGGAAATGCTTTCATCCTTCCCTGCTTGGAGAAATTCTGTTCATCCTTCAAATGTCACCACTTCTGTGAAGTCTTTTCCAATTTATCTTTTTACAATGAACTGCTTCTTCCAGTTTTTCATATACTTTGGGCCTTTCTCAGGATGTATGACTCACCCCATCTTCTTGTTCATATGCATACCTCATTCATTAATTCAACAATAAGTTGGGTGTTGCATGAGACACAGGAGAGACCTACGCTGAGCATACCTTGCAGTGGAAGCCCAGAGCTGGGTGGAGCGTGTATCCTTCATCGGACTGGGAGCTTCCTGGTGCTCCTAGTTCAGAACCTGGCACCAGAATGTACTCAGAAAAATTAGTTAAATTAAAACTCAGCACCAAAGATAGAAAACTGTGTTAGAGTTCAAATAAAGATAAAATGTTGGCTGAGGTTGAGAGCCAGGGGATTTCTGGCCAACAGAGGAGGGGCTACAATAGTTCTGAAATTAGACCCTGTCACAGAAGCCAAAGATACTTAAAAGCCCTGTGGACTGGGCCTGTAAAGGGAGGCGGGCGGAGTGGGGAGTGGTCCACAATCCTTCTCCAGGACGAGCCTAGAAGTTTGGTCATCTGGCTATTTATCACACATTCCAGCTAGGCGTTTCCTTGCTTTGACTAAGAAGACAGGAGAGGCAAGCAGGTTGTTTCAAGGGCCCAGAAGTGAGTTACTGACCAACGGTCCATCTGGTCAGCTGACAAGGACATCGTCCAGCTAGCACATGAAAAAGCATCAAATATGATTATCATTCGAAGTGGAGGGCGGCTGGGCCTTATTTGACACTAAAACCAAAAAAGTCAGCTTTTTTCTATGAATTTTCATCCAAAATCATATAGTACACGTCAACGATAAAATGACTGGTTGGCAGCAGAATGGCTGGTCTGCCAAAGTAAACGAATTCTGACGTTACACAAGACTTGGAAACTGTTTCCCAGAAACTGCTCTAGGTGGAGAGTCTGCTGCAGGAGGGAATAATATGGGGGGGGGGGGCAGTGAAGAGTGAGAAGCACCTTATTTACCTGTTCTGTTGTTCAGCCCATTCAGCCCATACTACTCCTTGTTTTTTACCATCTGTGCTTAACTGAGGCGAAAGGGTGCCAAGATAGTGATGTGTCTTGGCGTTTTTCTTCGCCCTTTCCTGTTTTCTTTAATAAAATCCTGGGGGGGGGGATCAACAGTACCCAGTCATTACCAGAAAGCTGTCATGCAGGGGGAAAAAAACCCACTATTTTCCTAACCTTTTTTGAAAAAGAGATTGTTCTTGAAAATCCCATCTTCCACCACATGCACCAGAAGTTTCTGATGGAGACATTCAGTGAGTTGCAATTCAGCTTGGGGGTGGGGTTGCCTTTCCGCCGGGTAATCCCAGGTCTTGGTGATTTCTACGGATAAGAGACATGATGGTAATTTCGGGACGAGCTGGCAGACTGGACCTGTCTTTGCATCACCTCCACCAATGGCTGCAACTAGGTCCCTTTAAGAGACCAGGAACTCGCCGGGCGCCCCAGCCCGGAACGGACCCCCTCCTCTGCTCCTCCCCTGTCTCCGCGCGGCGAATGGTTCGTGCCGGCCTATATTTACCCGCGGTCTTCCTCGCGCGCGGCAAGGATGTGCGGCTGGCCGGCGGGCCGCCTCTCGCAGCACCGGAGGGCGCGCTGCAAGGGCGGGCGGCTGACGGAGAGGGCCCGGGAACCGAGCTGGACACCACGCCAGCAGGGCCGCAGTGCAGGAGCGGCGTCTCGGGAGCCGGCCATGGGCGCGCCGCGTCCTCAGAGCCCCGCGCTTCCCGGACCGCGCCCGGCGGGACCGTGAGCCGGCGAAGCCCGAACCCCCGGCGTCGGCGGCGCGAAGGTGCAGTGAGCACAGCGCTGCTGCTGCGCGGGGCCCGCCGCCGCCGCCGCACCGTTGGTGGCGCTCGGGCGGGCGGCCGATTTTGAGAGCAGTCCAGCCCGTTTCCAGCACCCGGGGTGGGGAGCTCTGGCCCCTGGGCACAATCGCCGTTGAGTTTTCCGCGATTTGCGGCGCTGGCCCTGGAGAGGGAGTGAGTGTGTGAGTGTGAGAGAGAGAGAGAGAGGCGGGCAGGACCCCCTTGACAGCCCCGAGGTTTCCCCGCAGATCTCCCAGCATCCCGACGGCTCTTGCTGGGGCTTTATTTGTTCGCGCGCGCGCATCCCCTGCGCGGAGACATTTCCGTGCCACCCTCGCGCGGTCTCCCGCTTTGCTCGCCGGAGATTCCACCCTCGCCCTCTGCCAGGCTGGGGTAGACCTGTGCGCGCCTCCCCGCCGCCTCCTCCCTCCCCGCCCACCGCAGACTGTTTCCTTCTCTTTAAAAACCCCCGCCTCTGGGGTTCGCGAGCGCTGTACTCCCCCACCCCCACTCCCAGCCCGGGGCCGCTCCCAGCAGTTTTATTTTTCGGACTTGCCGGCCGAGCCCAGCCGCGGCGGGTGGCTCAGCGGCTCGCACCCCGCGCTCCGCCGCCGCCCAGTGCGCCGGGGCGCCCTCCGGAGATGCTGCCGTGGAAGAAGCACAAGTTCGAGCTGCTGGCCGAGGCGCCGCCGCGGCGGGCGTCCAAGCCCAAGGGCTACGCGGTGAGCCTGCACTACTCCGCGCTCAGTTCGCTGGCGCGGGCGTGCCCCGAAGGCGCGCTCAGCCGAGTGGGCAGCATGTTCCGCTCCAAGCGCAAGAAGCTACACATCACCAGCGAGGACCCCACGTACACCGTGCTCTACCTGGGAAACGCCACCACCATCCAGGCGCGCGGCGACGGCTGCACCGACCTAGCGGTGGGCAAGATTTGGAGCAAGAGCGAGGCGGGCCGTCAGGGCACCAAGATGAAACTGACTGTGAGTGCGCAGGGGATCCGCATGGTGCACGCGGAGGAGCGCGCCCTGCGCCGCCCGGGCCACCTCTACCTGCTGCATCGCGTTACCTACTGCGTGGCGGACGCGCGGCTACCCAAGGTCTTCGCCTGGGTGTACCGGCACGAGCTGAAGCACAAGGCGGTAATGCTGCGCTGCCACGCGGTGCTGGTGTCTAAGCCGGAGAAGGCCCAGGCCATGGCCCTCCTGCTGTACCAGACGTCGGCCAACGCGCTGGCGGAGTTTAAACGGCTCAAGCGGCGGGACGACGCGCGCCACCAGCAGCAGGAATTGGTGGGCGCGCACACTATCCCTCTAGTGCCGCTGCGCAAGCTGCTTCTGCACGGACCCTGCTGCTACAAGCCGCCGGTGGAGCGCAGCCGCAGCGCGCCCAAGCTCGGCTCCATCACCGAGGACCTGCTCGGCGAACAGCAGGAGCAGGAGCTGCAGCAAGAGGGACGCGAGCACACCGAGGGCTGCCTGGAGGAGGAAGACGAAGAGGAGGAGGATGACCTTGCCGGGGCGGGGGACCCGGCGGCGGCGGCGGCCGAGGAGGCAGAGGCGCAGCGGGCGCTGGCAGTGGCCGTGCACTTCGAATGCGGGGACTTGTTGGACACGCTAGAGAGTGGCCGCGAGGAGGCGCTAGGGGGCGGCGGGGTCTCGCTGGGACCCGGGGCTGGGCCGCCGCCTCTGCTCTTGGGCCCCGCCTCTGACATGAAGGCCGAACTGTCGCAGCTTATTAGCGACCTGGGCGAGCTCAGCTTTGGCAACGACGTGCGCAGCCTGCAGGCCGACTTGCGGGTGACGCGCCTGTTGTCTGGGGAGAGCACCGGTAGCGAGAGCTCCATCGAAGGCGGGGGCCCCGACGCCACCTCTACGGGGGAGCCGTCTGGGTCCGGTACGGCCAACAGCGCCAACCCAGAAGAACCGCCCACCGGTTGAGCTCCGAGCAAGCTCCCGCGCCCCTGGCGCCCCGCGGCGACTCCCCACGCATCATCTCCGCAGCCTCCCTCTCCCCCCCCAAGAAAGGGGAAATGGGACCATGAGTTCCCCTGCCTGTCCTCGGTCAACGCATTTGGCACTGCTTGAAGCGGGACTCAGGTTTCGCGTGGGAATGTGGGGAGATGCTCGAGAGACGGAGGGTGGGGGGAACCTCGGCAGGAGAGGAGGTAGCCCTCTGCTAGGCGGTAAGGGAAGAGCCCGATGAAGTGAGCCCTGATCCGCAGACTTGAGGTTTCTGCCAGCCGGTTTCCTGTTTGGGGCAGCTGGGGCCTGAGGAGGAGGGGTTAACTTCCTCCCCAGATCCCCCAAAATGGGAGGGTCAAAGACTGTCATTTACTTGTCCTTTTAAAATGAATTTGCTCTCACGTTGTTTGGGGCTTTGATGCCACCTAACTTGCTCCCAGTTTTTTGGTGCAAGAACTTGCGTTGTTTACCTCAGAGTCAGACCCTTGAAATTCTGCCAAATTCCTCAAATAACTGTTTGTGGTGGGGGATGAAAGAAAGTTGCATTTTGTTTACAGTAAAAGACATCTAATATCTTCAAAAAGGAGTTTTCCTTTAGAAACACACCTTCCTGCTCAAAAGCCCTCACTCCATGATACTGTGTGAAATATTTTTGCACTGTTGTGAAGCATTTTGGACATCTTTTATTTTGTACATTAACTGTGTCCTCGAGCTGAATGTTTATATCTTTTGCTGTGCAAAAGGGATGTGTAAAATGTTGTTCAGTTGTATATACAGAAATGTGTATAAAACATTTTGTTATTTTTTAAGAGTAGCACTGCCCTGGTTCTGTTTGCACACCAGTGGGGAGAGAATAAAGAGGACAATTTAATGGAACAGGTTCAGCCTCTGGAACTGATACTGAAAGAGCTTGGCAGAGGGGTGGGAGAGGGTGTGTTCATCCCTCGGATCTGTGGTAGGACAGTCTTGGGCCTTTGTGGGCTTGGAGGTGAATAGGGTTAAGGAGAACCCTGTTAGGCCTATTCTGGGGTCATCTGTCCTTCTGCAAGTCTCAGGCCGGTCTTCTCCCATGGCCCAGTATATTCCATATTCGTCATTGGTTAAGTTGTGGGCATGTGAGATTTTTCGTCTCTGTGCGTTAACTCTTGAAGATGTAGGGTGAGTTCTGTTCCTCACTCTCAGACCTGTGAAGTTACTTAGGGAGGAGTGACTTCCAACTTCCTTCTGGGGTTTTCCCACCTCCTTCTGTGGATCATGCTAAAAATCAAGAATAAGGATACTATACATTCTTTTTCTTCACAAGCAACTCAAGGAAATTTAAAAATGAACCAGAGCCCTATAGAAGGTCCCATGAGACTCTCTGAGGACTCAGATGATCTCTGCTTTCCTGGGAGGACAAGGAGAGAGGAACTTTGAGAGAGTTCCAACCATGGTCTGAGTGAGTCATGGTGCAGGTGGGTGGGTGGGGAGGCAGATGGAAGAACCCATTTCCTTTCCACCTACAATCCAGCTTGACCCCTTGGGGGGAGGGTGTGGAGGGCAAGGCAGACAAGAGTCCTCAGAGCTGGGTCTGTGTGTCTTAGGGTTTTCATGCTTTCTCTGTGTTTGTTTCTGTTGTAAACTCCAAACAGATGTCTCTAGTTTGGCTACACCCGATCAGCTGTAATAAGTTGTAATAAGATGCTGCCAAAACTGTGCCTTCTGCAAGTTATTTGCCCCTTTGGGCCCCTTTGCTGTGTTGCAGAAATGGGTCTCACCCTTGACCTTTTCTGGTGTCCTGAGGCCACTTTGCTTTGTTTTCATCATAAATATGATCTGATCAGCTAGATCCAGAGATCCTAAGGCGTCTGGAATTCACTGAAAACACAGAGGAAGGGAGAGTGGAAGATTTTTCTTCCTAATTTATGGGAGTGGTTTAAGTCTAAGATTGTCTTTAGAAAAGCAAAGCAATGGGTGTGTGTGGTGGGAATGGGGAATAATTACAAAACACTCAGAGTTACTTCTTATAGGCATTAGGACATGGTATAGGCTTTTGAGTCTGTTATAGTTTGGTTTGTTTGAGAGTCCCTATCTTCCCTGAATACCTCAGATATATGTCACTGAATGACAGTTTCAACCTGCCCCCGCCTCTTGCCTCCCCCAACCCCTGCAGAGAGAGATAGTTGAGAAAGTCAAGCTGCAGGTGACCAGAGACCCACGTTGGTGTGCCTGCCATACTGTTCTCACCTGATGGGAGACAACTGTGTGGGCCATCACTTCCTGCATGACTGGATTTCACATTTAAAATTATTTCCACGCACTGCCAAGTTCACCTGCCACTTGAAACTGATGGAACATCAAATGGCAGAGATAATACTGCTAATGCTTGGAAATGGACAGGGTCTGTGTTTCTTCATTCTTATTCTATTTATGTGTCCAGTGAAAATGCTAAGATTGACTTTCATTTGTGACCGATGTGAGGTATGGTGGTTGGTCAAAAAGTTCACACAAATGCCATTTAAGCCAACACCATCAATAAATGTCAGGCAACTGTCTCTTTAAAGTCTGATTTTTCCCGCTGACTTATAACTAGGGAAGGGGGTTTAGGGAAGAGGAAGGAGGAAGAAGAACATAAACACTGCAAAGGAGTCAGCAGCGGGCCTTCCTTTCTCCCTCCAGGTGCTCTCTGTCTTTCCTTCCTCTCCTCTACTTGTTGGCTTTGTCCCCACTGTGCCCCAGGGCTCTGGCTGATGTAATTCTAGAAGAGATGAGAAGGTGATATATGATTCACCTCTTCTTACATCTCAGTCTTCCAGGGATGATATCACTAGCGTAAGAAGAGATGTTTTGAATGAAAAAAAAAAGAACCTCCAAAAAACAAAAGCAAAAAAATCACCAAACCCAAAACCAATTTTCTTCTGACAGAAGGAAAACAGTGGTGTGACAAAAGCAAAACTAAGAAGAAATAAATACATCAGAGAGCACCTGAGGTCTGGTTCACTCATCAAATTCTGCTTTTCCTTCTTGCAAGACGAGGCTCCTGTTTCTCCTTTATGTAACCTGATGGTGCTTTCAGTGTCGTGAGGCACTTTCCACGTTCTTCCCCAGCCTGAGTAATCCTGTGTGTCCAACAATGCAGCACTGACTGCCTGAAAAAACGGGGTGACTTCCGGCGGTGAGAGACTGCAGCAGGGGTGGCAGTGTGGGCGCGTGAGCAGGCCTTCATCAGCCCCTCTCGGCACAAACAGCCCCTTTCAGCTGTACAATTTGCTGTGCTGCCGGGAAAGCGGGGACAAGCAGGACGGCATAAAATAAACTCTAAGGTCACAAACTCTCCCGCTAGAGTAGTTTCAGGGAACACCCGCTCGTATTCACACTTGCTTCCCTCTAAAGAAAATGTCCCCCTCACAACCCACAATCAACAGAACAGTAGGATTTAAAAGACTGAGAACGTCTGTTTGTACTGAGGAAGCTAAGTTCCCTCTGGACAGAACCAGGGTTCTGCTGGTGAAGGGGGAGAGATCCGGTGGGGAGAAGCTACCCCCAGCACTGCCCGGGAGATCAGAAAACTTCAGGGGAGACACCAAGGGGCACGAGAAATTAAAAAAAAAATCCTATTAGGAGATATTGCCCTCGTTTCTAACAGGATTTAGTGATGTAATAAGCAGACGCCAGAACCCGGCACCTGCTGGGTAATGATGCAGGATGGAGCTAGAAACCGAGCTGACTGCGGGGGCTGGCAGCCATGCTTGACGCGGGGAAGCGACCTAGGCTCCAGGCAGGAAGGAGGCCAAGGACCAGGTTGCTCTGGATTTCTGCAGATGGCCACATCTGGATTGCCTTTACCATTAGTGGGGGCCTTGCCTGCGCCAGCGGGCTCATCCAGGTTCACAGTACATAGCGCCCGGGACAAACCTCTCCTGGCTCTGCTGTGACCCCAATTGAGCAACCTTGACTAAGCATCACCTAGGGGGTCCTGCACCTTGACATTCCTCCCTTCTCTCTCTAGAGCTGTTCAGTGGCACCAGCAAAAGTCCTTGACTCTAGCCTCTAGGGAGAGTGGTCCCTCCAGCTGCCTCCTCCTCTGCCCTCCTCTTCATCTCTCTCCCAGCTTGCTTTCTCCAGTTAACATATCAGCTTCCCCTGGCTTCTATTACCCAGCATTTCAACTCATCTTGGCTTCATTTCTCTCCTTCCCACAAACCTACCTCAAAAACAGAAAAGAATGCTCGGATTTTCAGAGAAAAACAAATCAAACATATAGTCATCATCCAGTACCACACCTGCCATTCCAGGGCATGCTCTAGCTCTGGCCCCCACTTAGAGGTGAACAAACTGAGGTGTGGAGGGCTATGTCCAGCCCTAAATCACACAAGGAGGAGCCCAGACCCAGGAAACCAAACCCATGTACTTTTCAATTTCCTCCAGATTTTATGGCTTATAACCAGATTTTTTAGTGTTGACGTGGCAGAAATTGGCAGTTGATTTTTTCTTTGTTTCCGCTTTTTTTGTACCCTCTAGTTCATGCATGGTAGATACTTGATGATAAACATTTGTGACATCATTCATCAACATGCCACTCCCACCACCAAGTGTGAATATCTACTGGACGCCTGAGACTGAAGGCAGTCAGGCAGCTCTCTTCCTGGGGAGGACTCTTCAGGTGGGTGGGGTGACAGACCCCAGAGGAACTTGGTTTTCTTTTGCTCCACCCCTGAGATCTGGTCTGGCAAGACCTTTTCTAGAGGAGTGGGTCTAGTTTGAGGGTAGGGGAGCTCTTTCCATTGCATCATGGTTATTCGTCATCGGTAGCCTTCCTGGTTGGTTGAGTCCTCAAAGGACAGGCATGCGTCTCTAGGTATCTCTGATTCACCGCACTTAGCACCAACCCTGGCACCTAGTAGGTGCTTAGGGAATGCCAGTGAGGGTTAAAGGAGTGATCCCACTTCATGCTGGGAGAGTAGGTTTGATAGAGCTCAAGGCCATGACCCAGATGGGAGAACCAAGGTTTTTAAGATATGTGTGTGGTAAGGAGTGAAGACTGGGATTTAGTTATCCCCTCAACTCTGCATGGGGCAGAGTCAATCCCCATGATTTTTCTAGGAATGTTCATGACCTTCTTAAGGAGGGGGTGGATCTGATTTGGCGAAGTTATGGATTAGATGGAATTGGATATGAGCGGAAATGGAATCCCATCTCACCTCCCCATGAGGCAGGCCCCTGCCTGCTCCAGGACCCACCCCTGGCCGTCCTAACCTCAAGGTTATTGCCAAGTTGCTCTCATTTGAGCCAAGTGAAGGTTCGAATAGTGTGGCGTGGTAGAGGGCCTGTAGCTTTGGGTCCTGGCTCTGAAAGCAGTGGACTCTTTCAGCACGACCAGGTCCGGTCGTGTCCCCTCTTGGGTCTCGGCATCCTTGTAGATAAGATGGCAGGTTGGGTTAGATAATAGACTTTCAGTACTGATGTTTTAGATTGAAGGCGCAAAGGTTTAGTTCAAGTGTGTTTTTTATCTTCTCCATGTTGTAGTGGGACAGTAGGAGAAACCTGTCTAGGACCCTGTGGGACGTCCCTTACTTTCAGGATCTATCAGGACCTGGGTCCACAGAGTCTAACTGGCCAGTCTAATCTTGCTGAGCCGGAGCAGCTGTTGCCTACTGGCCATCCCTTTCACTATCTCGGTTTGAGGGCCATGGTGGGTCCTTAAATGGGGAATCACGCTGAACCTAAGGACCGATTTAGGGAGCAGTTAGGGTTCATAAAAAGGCTTGCCTAACATCATTCCCCAGTTGAGGCCAGAACTCAGGTCTCCTGACTCCAAGTACTACACTCTTTTCCCTGTATTTTTTGGGCTGGAGATATGTTAGCTTGGAAGCAACCCAGACACTATCCAAGGAAACTTGGCAGAGTCCCAAACATCTGATCACAGGCTATGAGGGCAGCAGGTATTTTGTTCTCCTAACAGCAGAGGCCAGGACTCAGCCGCGCCTCAGTCAAGTCTGAGAATAAGAGGGAGTTGATAACCCGGAGCATGCTTTCTTACCTCCCCATGAGGCAGGCCCCTGCCTGCTCCAGGACCCATCCCAGATGCTTCTCCTAGGGAAACTCGTTCTTGAGTCTGTGGAGGACTCTTCTTCCTCTCTATTCCAGGACTATCCAGTAGTGGTTAAAGAGGTCACTAGCTCACTCCAGAATCTTCCAATCCTGAAAAACTGAGAGCCAGACAGCCTCAGTACTCCTCCAGACCAGGCCCCATTTTACATGAGGAAACAGGCCCAGAGAAGGAAAAGGATTTGTTCAGGTGTCATAGGAAGTTTATGGCAGAGCCTGGATTAAAATGTAGGCTTCCGCTTTCCTGTAATCTTGTCCCAAACTTGCCACATGACCTTCAGAAACCCTCAAGAGCCATGCAGGAAGTCCCATTTCCTTGGTGACATGGGCCAAGCATATGTGTGGAAAGTTCAGGGCTCTCTTTTCACTACATGTGAAGTTTCCATTTTTGCCTCCTCCAGCTGTTGCTCATCAGCCTATAGTAGATAGCCCAAGCTCCTACCTAAATCACCGTTTCAGGTCCTTGACATCTTAACTGAGGAGTCTTGATGATTAAAATTCTTTGAGATGTAAAAGAACAAAAGATGAGGGGGTATCTCAGGTACATGACTGGAGGACTAGAGTAGGCAGGAAGAACTATTTTGGTGTTACATTGGGGCCTCCCTGGTGGTACAGTGGATTGAACGCTGCACTGTGAAGCATCCATGGCACAGCAGTGCAAGTTCGATCCCTGGCCAGGGAGGGGACCCACATGGAGCAGCAGACTTCTCCTGCCTCTCCCACCCGCTGCTTCCCTCAGCAGTGTGTTTCAGTTGATCAGACTGTTCTGCTCCCCGCTCTGTCTCTGGTGAATCCTCTCTCCTCCTATGACTCTGGCCTGTACCCCAGCTCTTGTGTGCCTAAATAAATAAATTTTTTAAGAAAAGAAATATGTTGGTGTTGCAGATGCATTATAAGCATTTTTCTAAAAGTCCCATGATTACTGTTGAACTCTGTACAGAGAAAGAGAAAGTGATGTGCTGAGGTCACACGAGTTCAAGAAGGGAGGGTGGGTAGGGCCACTGGGTCCTGCATCAGCACACTCTCAGTTCTTCATTGCAGTTCAGGGCTTGCGAGTGGTTCCCAGACACCATCTACAGATTCACAGAACCATCAGCAGTTCCTTACCCACAGCTGTTGTCCATCCTCCCCAAGGCTTCTTTGCAGATCAACTTGCCTTACCCTTTGCAAACCAACTGGTCCCCCTCCCCGTCCCTTGTCCAGGACAAACCACTTAGCATCTGATTTCTAGCAGAGGCGCTCATGTCCTTAAAAGAACATCACTTGAGCATGTGCTCCTATTTGTGCCTGACTACAAGCTTGTCCAAAGGAGATGTGCACACTGCTAAGATGTGCGGGGCACTTTTTCTCATCTGTTGCCGTGGGGGAAGCTTGCAGAGTCCGTGGCTGGCCAGCCCCTTTGAGAGCTGTTCACACTGATGAAGTCAAAGCTTTCAGTCTTGTGTGACCTCTCTGCCGTTTCATTCCTGCAGCCCCAGTGAGAACAAGCATTCAAAACTAACGGACAGATGTAGGCTAGGGGAGCCAGGGTGGGGTCGGGGAGGGTGTGTTGTGGGTGAAGCTGTAAGGACAGCTGAAAGAGAACTGGATTTGAGACTCGCTCTAGTTCTGGTTTTCCCATGTGCTAACTCTTTGACCTTGGGCAAGCTTCCTTTGGGGTCAGTTCTCTCTATGAAATGGAAATAAGAGTATTAACTTAACTATCTCGCTGGTAACATTTCGAGGCTCACCATCTAAATATTGGATGAGTAAGTTCTTTGTTAGCGGCAGTACAGGAAAGGCGTGGCTGCTGCTGGACTATGCAGGTTGAAATAGCACAGTTGGGCCCAGTGAACCTCCGTGGGCCTCTCCACAGAGCACATGTAGACCTGGGCAGGGACATTTTCCATGAAACGTATTCCACAGCCCAAGGAGGAAAAACAGGCAGGGACGAGGAAGCAATCTGTTAAGATAGGAAGCAGCAAGTGGGCTTTAAGTGGCATGCTTTATGTAGAAGGATAGCCACAGGTGCTGTGTGGCTCTGTCTCCAGCCTGATCTTTTCCATCAGCCGTGGTGGGAGGGCATGGCGGCCGCCCCAGCTCTCTGGCTGCATTTGTATTTGTTTCCTGTAATGGGATTCATTTTGTCAGCATGTGATTATCAGTCCAGATCAGTACTTCTAGTGTGATTAATGTTCTGTATTCAGACATGCTCTCTTGTATGTGTGTGCACGTGCACAGGCTCGTGTGTGCGCGCACACACACACACACATACACGTACACCCCTCCCAAAGCTTTCCTCAGATATCTGCAATCCTGATTTCATTTACCTCTTAGGCAGATGTTGCTGAAATGGGCATAACCACTTTAAAGTCATTCTTTAGACTGTTTTCTAGCAATGAGGAGGTTTTTTGGTTTTTTTTTTTTTTTTTTTAGATTTATTCATTTATGCATACTAGAGCTGGGGTACCGGCCAGAGTCTAGGACGGTGAGAGGATTCGCCAGAGCAGAACAGGCAGACAGACTGAAACACACTGCTGAGGGGAGCAGCGGGTGAGGCAGGAGAGGTCTGCTGCTCCATGTGAGTCCCTCCCTGGCTGGTGGCTTCATAGTGCATTGCTTAACCCACTGCGTCACCAGGGAGGCCCGCAATGTGGAGGTTATGAGGCTTTCCTTGGAGATGGAGCATGGAGATCGAACATACCCAGGAATACTCAGGGTGCTCCTGTCCTGGTGAACTGTGCCACGTGTGTGTGCTCCTGGGCTGTGCTCAAGGATGACTGAGGTGCCTGGCAATGCAGGCTGCTGTGGCTGGTGTGAGTGTGAAAGGATCAGTGAGAAGGCAGACCGCGATGAGAGCACTATGCTGACCCGCCCAGACTGCTGCCAAGGAAAACTTCAAATCACATCACCTTTTCCTTTCCACGGTGCTCTGACTTTTCTGTTTGTGCTCATTAAATTAATAGAAACCACCAACCCCCTCCAGACCTTCTCTGCAGCACACTGTGCTCTCAAGAGGCCGACTGCTAGGGAGACAGCGGGTTCTGGTCTGCTCAGGACAGTGTGGCTATGCATGGCATCCTCACCTAATTATCGGACAGACACCTTCCACTTGCAAGTGTTCCGGTTTGGGAGATACATGGTATATAGGTGCCTGCCCTCACCCCCTGTTACCTAGGTAATTTTGACCTTAACTTCTGCATGTCTTATTCCTGTTCTCGCTCTTCCCAGAAGAAGCATTTATGCTGTATTTGTTGGGTGCCCAGAGCTGTGCTGGCTGTGGCGATGCGGTGGGAGAGTATGAGCAGTGGCGGGTGGGAGGGCGGTGGATCTCCAGAAATAAGAAGTAAGCTTGCTCACGTGAAATTCATGACCCAGCGTGAACGATTAAGACACTCTATGTCTACAGAATTGAGGGGACACAGAGGAGGGTAGCTCACTCAACCAGATCCACCCAAGAAGGGCAAGGTGTTCATCAAGGCTTCACAAAGGTGACAATCATCTTCTTCAACCATCAAAGTGGTCTCCTCACAGGCTCTGACTGAGTCATCAAGCCTTATCTGACCTAGCTTCCATAAGAAGTGTAATCTTCTAGAATGTTTTCTGGGGAGGAGGTGGGGAGAGATGTTTTTGAACATCTCCCATCTGCTACCTGTCTCCAGACTTGTATTGCTAAAGGCCATTTGAGAAGAATATTTGGTCTGTTTCCTGGTTCATGAACTTAACAACAAGAAGGAATAGAATTTAGTGGGACTAACTGAATATGGTCAAGAATGCTAACTCTTTAACAAGCAAGCTCTTACATGCTTTCCATAATTAGATTTATTTCTTACGTATGCAGATTCAGCACAAATACCCTTGGTTGTCAGGTGGTCATTCAGGGGCCTAGGCGCCTTCTAAACTGTGACTTTACTGTCTTCTAGAGCAGGAATCATGGGCCAAGTTGGGCCTTCTGGCTGTTTTGTAAAATAACTTTTATTGGAATGCAATCAAACTCACTCATTTACATATTTTCTAGTGCTGCTTTGCACTATAACAGCAAAATTGAGCAGTTGTAATGAAGACTATATAGCTCACAAGTCGAGAATATTTTCAGAAAAATTTGCTGAATGCCTCTGTCTGGGAATTTTCTCTAGGTCATCTGTATCTGACCGGAGAAGGTCCTCCAGGGGACAGAGAAAAAAAAATGTGCACGATCGTTAAAACTTCTAAGTTTTAATGAACAGGCCTGAAGTGATACTCAGAATTCTGACCAGAACTCAGTTCATGGGTGCTTGTTACTGCAAGGGCAGCTGGGAAATATAGTACAAGGTGTGCTCAGAAAGGAAGGAAAATGAGCTTGGAGAAGAGGCATCCAGTGTCTGCAACGTGATGGAGGGAGTTACCTTGTCATCTTCTCTTTATTTTATGACCACTGGTCCAGCTTTATATGAGCTAAAACTTCAGGAAAATGTTTAATTGTATTAGCACACTGCATCAATAATAAACTAATCTAATTAAAAATAAAAATTGTATAATGTACTGTAGAAGTATATTTATTTAAAATGGTATTTTAAAAAGGCTATAGTACCTAACAAGATTGGCTGAGAGATTTTCTGGTATGAGTGTTAAAGGAAAAAACATGTATCATTAGTTATTATTTTTTGATAACTTTAGGAACAGACCTGCGAATAGTTGAACTAAATGTGTCATCAAAGGGGAAAAAAAAAGAAGAAAAGGAGGAAGAAAAAAATTAAGGCAACAAGCTGTGTTTCTTTTGGAGGTAATCACCACTCATAAGCAACACGGTTTCAGCTCAGAATCCTGGCTTTGCAACCCATTGTTGGATTTGCATCCTGTTCTTGGATTTGAACCCTATTGTTGGGTTTGCACCTGGTTTTTCAAGGCTCACTGTGTGGCACTGCAGAGTAGTGCAATCCTCTGAGGTCTAAAACTTATTTGGGATAATTATGCTACATATGGCATTGTGCATCCAAAAGAAACCATGACTATGTCACCTTTTTTTTTTTAATGGAAAAGTATGATAAAGTGTGAGAATTGTTCATCACTGTCCTCCTTGCCCTTGGAGGACAAACTTACGGCAGGTCTCAGGCTTATTGGGGAGCATGCCTGGGACTGATTCTGGCCACCTGACAGCTAAGCTACCATATCCTTTTTCAGTTGTCTCCTGAAGTCCTGCTTCCTCCTGAACATTTTGATGATGGAGACCAGCAGAGGACAGGCCCCTGGGAGCAGTGTTTGGACAGTGATCCCTGCAGCGCTGCAATCCCCTCTCTTTTCAAAGAGACTGCCCTGCTAGGCCAGCGGACCTTCTGACTGATAAAGGATGCTCTCTACCATTTTCTCGCTTGATGCTTGTAATCAGCCAGGGTAGAGGTGGCAGCATCGAGAACTCAATTTTCAGATGACAGACATGGGGATTAAAGAGCAGAATGGACTAGAAAGGGAGGCAACTGACAAATGGTCGGCACCCACTGCACGCAAGTGCAACCATCTCATAATGATGGAGAAAGTAACAGGCAGATCTGGGACTGGAGGCCAGATCTCCAGTTCCAAGGGCTCTATGAGCACAGAACGGCACAGGGTAGAGATTTTGTGATCAGTGTGCTGGGAATGGTGGGCAGAAAGGCAGAAGACTAACAGGGAGGGACAGGTGGGGGTGGGGAGGTGAGGTTGGCAGCTGGCAAGTATGAGGCTGTGGGTGGGGTTGGGGCCATGGCTCCCATTATGTGGCTGCCATCAAAGTGCCCAAATAANGGGACGGGGGGGGGGGGGGAGGTGAGGTTGGCAGCTGGCAAGTATGAGGCTGTGGGTGGGGTTGGGGCCATGGCTCCCATTATGTGGCTGCCATCAAAGTGCCCAAATAAATAAAGGTTTGCAATTACTGGGAGACGTGGGTTTGGGAATCTCCCAGCAGCAGAGCCCAGATGTTAATTAAACCTAAGATAGGTCATTATCTCTCTCCATTGGATTGAACAGAGGGAAATTGATGCAGACAGCAGGTTGGGGACTTGCCCATATGGCTGTTATGTGTTATTATTTCTGGTTTTTAAGAGACACCCATTCTGGGGCTTTGGGGCACAGCCAAGGGGAAGGAGGCCATTTTTAAGTGCTAGTCGCTGAAGACAATTCCCACTCCTCCCTCACAGTTAAAGAAGGGCCTGGCCAGGCACTCAGCGTTTGCCCTGCGGCTCTCTGGAGCCACCTGACTTGTGTTCCCATACTGGGGGTGCCACAGAGCAGAGAGTGGAATGTGAAGACAGACTGCTGGCACCCTCAGGTTGCTCCTTCCTAAACACAGTGCAGGTGGGCAGACTTAGTGGTAGGTATGGCATGGACACTCCCCCATCTGCTTGGGCCTTGGCCAAGGCACTGGCCTAGCATAGACCCTGGGGCTCCAGCTTCACTAAGTGTTAATTCTTTGATTGCTGGGTCTCAGACACCTGTCTCCCCCCCACCCCCACCCCCTTAAAGGAAGAGTCAAGATGGTAAAAGTAATGTAAGAATGAATACTACAGGGAGACTTACTTGAGTGTATATTTACCAGGGCAAATGAACATAGACTTGAACTTTACATGACATCGGGTGGAGTGGGCTTTGGGGTACTGACTCTGCACTGACCCCCATGACCCCTGCCCTAGTGGAAAATCTGCACAAAATTTTTGACTCCTCTTAATCAACTAGTAATAGCCTGCTGCTAACCAGAAGCCTTATGATAACGTCAAAAGTTGATGAACACCTCTTTTGTTTGTTATATGTATTAAGTAGAATATCCTTACAATAAAGTAAGCTAGAAAGAAGATATGTTATTAAGACAATGAGAAGGAAGAGAAAATACATTCCTAGTTCTATGCTGTGTTTGTTGATGCTATAGTTTATGCTTGCTATAAGAAAATCCTCTTCTAAGTGGACCCATGTGATGTTCCAGGACCAGCTATAATATGGCCCACTGCCCATCATGAGCTGGACTAGCCAAACGCCAATCGTGAGAAAAGCAATTTTTTAACTTGTAAGTTAATTTATATATCTCGAGGATTTTAGGATAACATGTGCTATTATTCTTAATAAAGCTATCTGGACCTTTTTCAAAGCACCATTAGGCTTTGCTTTGATGCTTCTCTTCTCGGGGGCTGCCCTTCAGATAGCACGAGGATGTTCCTGAGTGACTGGTCAGGAGGCCGGGGGCCTTGCATAACTTGAACTTGGGCCTGGGGAGAAGTAAGCTGTTCTCTCTCAGCATCTTCCATCAGCAGGGATTTTTTTCACAGTTGTAGGAGAGACGGTCACCAGTGGCTAGGCCATCTGACCATTTTTTGTAGGTCAAGTAACTATCGATTGATGAAAAAGGAATTGTTTGGCATTCAAGTTTTAATTCTAAACCCTAAATGGAATGACTGAAACAGAGCTGCACTCACTCCTGTGTGTGTGGGGGGGCACGCACGTGCATGTGCACACACCCCCCGGAGCCTGTCTGGCAACTGCCATAGGCAGACTGAAGGTGGCTTGGGTCAGCGGCTGTTTACTCACAAGAGCTCTGCTAATCTACAAAGCAGAATTCAAGAAGTGTCACCTTTGGCTGGCAGCTTGAACCAGCAGCTAGCAATCATTTTTAGGCAAAATCTGTAGAGTGACATGTACACCTCGGGCTGTCTGTGGCCCCAGTCCCTCCGGGGCATATTAATTCTCAAGGACTCCATAAAGATTTCCTCACGGGCTTTTACTGTGGTTGGAGAGCTGGGGCTGAAGGCTTCTGAGCCGCGTGTGACTATGACCTTGAAGACTTGAAGATCAAGGAGAAACCTGGTTTACTTCTGCATCTTGACCTTGTTTTTGAATAGTGATAATAACCATAACAATAATAATAGTGAAGTGGAGAGAAAGAAGAAGCTTTGACATCCTATAGTGACCTAGTTTTGCTGCACCTGGGAGAGGAGAGTAAGCCTGCGTGACTCTAATTCTCTTCAGCACATCTGTTAAAAGGCTGACTGAACATTCAGGGCATGCCTTGGAATAAACAGGCATGCCTGGACTCTAATAGCTAATCCTTTGTGCAGCGTGGGGAATGAAAAAACAATAATGAGCACGACTGACACAGGCCTGGCCTGCAGTGTCTGTCCGAGGCTAATCTCATAGCTATCAGATTTCTGTTTGCCCAAACCTGTGTAAAGTCCCCACTTAGGAGGGCTTGCCTTCAATGCACTCTTGTTTTCCTCCTAAATTAACATTCACCATAGTGACCACAGTCGTGTTAAAATCTATTTAAACCATCCAGAATGTTTATGAACGACTTTCAGCACACTAATAAAATTTCACAATAGTAACCAATATTTTTAAGATGTGACTTACAGTGATTATTTTTATATCCATTTTTTCATTTGATCTTAAACAGCCTCTGACTCAGGCAGACACGAAGGCATGTTGGGGGCATTGGCTTTGAATCACAGTGCTTAGTGATCATCTAGGCTCTAATATCCCTTTTTAGATGGAAAAACCAGCGGGATTGAAGAGACTTGCCGAGGTCTCTGAGTAATCAGAACAGGGCTAGTGGCAAGGGGTTGCTTGCAACTACTTTAAGAAAGCTGCCTGAGATCCAAGACACAGTCCTTTCGATCCTTGACTTAAACTTGAATGTTCTGGGAGGAAAGGGATGACTGTCCTCCACCCAATATTTGTAAGTTATAGCTTACAATGGTCTTAACCATGGGCTAAGATAAGACCAGGACCAGAGCCTTGAATATATGGTCAAGTGGTGGTTTTGAGCTCCAAATTACTCAATTTAAAGCAACAAAAAAGACATAGAACCTAAGATTTGGGGTTGCTCTGAATGTGGGGCATTCAGGACTGGAAGAGGTACAGAGAACACAATAAGGGCAGGGTTCCTGGGAGTTTCAGTTACCAGAAAGATCTGGAAGGACTTTTGTTCCCCATTTCCCTCCCTCTGCACCTCTCACCTCCTGTACCCCTCTCTCTCTGGAGCCTCCCTAGATGTTGGCATGGGAGAGGTCCTTGGCTTTAATCCATTCTCACTGCCTCACTCTACCAGCCTTTCAGCACCACACCTCCCTGCCCAGCACCAGAACTACTCTCCCATCAGGGCACAATGTGTCAAGCTTGAAGAACAGGAGACACACTCCAGGGTCGTGCCTTCAAGGAACCTGTGGTTTGGGGAAGGAAGAGCAATGCCGTGACGTGGGACATACACTGAATCCCTTCATCCCAGCAGAAATGATGGCAGCACCTACCTACGTAATAGGGTTGAAGTATTTAATTAAACTAGCTAATTCATGTGAAGGAAGCATTTAGAACAATACCTCATGATAGTTAGTGACTGCTTGATAGAAATAATAGCTTTGACT
Organism: Galemys pyrenaicus; assembly: GCA_019455555.1. NCBI lineage: Eukaryota > Metazoa > Chordata > Mammalia > Eulipotyphla > Talpidae > Galemys > Galemys pyrenaicus. The sequence goes on from JAGFMF010011696.1 coordinate 5,798,035, forward strand.
ACAGAGTGGCCACGAAGTCTGGACACATAGATATTATATCAGACATTATATGTAATATCAATAAACCACTTATTATATATCTGCCTGTGTTTCTAGACTAGGTGCCAACCTATGTCATGCCCTCTGATCCTGACTGTCCTGGTGGCTTACTCTGTCCTTCAGTTTTCCTGTAATCTAGTTGGCTAATCTGGGGTAAGATGTCAATCTTTCATTAGAGAAGAGAAGACCTTCATTATACTTAATGCCATTCCTGCTGCCAAGCCTCCCTAGGTGTGGAGTGCTGTTAACGCAGCTCTCACGCACGTTTCTCACTCCGAAGGGGCCTTTTATTACATGAGCAGATGGTGTAGAACAGATGCTCTGTGCTATTAAGTTAGTTTTGCCAACCGCAGTGGCCAGCCACAAAATGACATAAAGACACACCTTACCTCGAAGGGGCAGGGTAGCAGGCAACACGTGGAAAGGGTTCTGACAACCTCTGAGAGTGCCCTGGGAAAGGAAGTTTCCAGAGAGAAAGGTGTAGGGCTGCTGAGAGGATCTCATGTTAAATAAGACTGAACATACAAAACTCTGAACCCAGAAAGGGATTCTTTGATGCTATACACATTATTGCTTAAAATGACTCTGCAAGTCATTTACCAGATAGTTTCTGTCAATACCTAACACACGGCTTGTTTAAAACTTTGGCTTGTTTTTTAAAGATTTGCGACATATCTTTTTGGAGACCATCTATCACTTAAAGGGAATTTCCCAAACTGTGTACTGGAACACTAATCCCTAAGAGTGCACTGGATGTCACATTAAAGCAATGATCAAATGAACTTGGGAAACGCTGGATTAAACATAGCTAAATAGGCTTCCTTTTTACAGAACTCCTCAGAGCCTTTAATATGCTAATATACCCAATGAAACTCTGGAGGCTGATAAAATCTATAATTTTTCCCACATTTGTTTGATCATAATCCCACTGTTTTTTTTTTTTTTTCAGGAATAGGGAGAGTGGAAATATTTCAGAAAGAATATTCAGTGCAATGTGGATACAGGAAAATATAGATCTACTTTTTGGAATCTGCTGTTTTATCTGCCTGGCATTTCCACTGGTTTCTGGTAATACCCTACCAGCTGCTGCCAGCCCCATTCATGTGGTCCTCAGGGGAGCTTGCAATTTCTTGTGAGTCCTGCCTTTGACCACAAGTGGTCCACCTCCCAACCACATAGTGAGCAGCAGACCGAGGCTGGACCACTACATTTCTTTCTGGAATTTTTTGGATGTGGGATCGATACACCTTTCTCTGGTGACTGAGGCTGTAGACACAAAGTGCAAAGAGCTGTTAATGGGTATGTTTCTACGATCAGAGAAAACCCTTCTGCCAGGAGGAGTAATCTTACCAATAGGGGATAGAAAAACCTATGCGAGATGGAGAGGGCAAGTGTATTTGACTGTTTGACTCTAGTTGTTTTGCACGTACTCTGCTCCACAGTAAGCACTTTAGATGATCATTGTCGCACACAGACCGGTGCGTTTTCCCAAACTATGTATTACCGGACTATAGCGTGGTAACTTCAGACACTGATGTTACCTTACTAGCTTTTATAGTACTTAACATGGCTGAGATGTTAAATGGAATGTCATCTTTCTAGTTATTCATATTTGTTTAATGTAGTATTGATTTTCAATGATACTGATGACATCATGATGATAGTCCCCTCCCTCATGGATACTTTGAGAAACTCTGTTCCAAGAGCTATTGCAGCAGGGCTGCTGTGCTTGGTTGTGTGGGCGGGGCATGGAACAACTTTAGGAGGTGTCATTCACATCGACGGCAACACAAATTAGTCTCACGGCCTGCTTGTACGGTGCACAACCTGCATGACAGTAGGTAAGTCCTGGGATGCCAGTATCCTTCTAGAGTTTCCTTTTTGTTTTGTTCCAATGATCAGACTCCTTTTGTGTTATTGTTGCTTTCAACCTACGGAAATCTAAATACAACATCTTCTCCTGTCCCAGGGGACTATTTCAACTGTCCTTAGTCTATATGAGACCTGACTTGGGTCTGACTTTCCCGCAGTATGATTCATCCATTTTGCTGTCTTGTTTGTTCTCATGGAAGACGCAGCTTCATACACACTGCTGGGGAGGACGCCAGACATTCCTCTCCGCCAGACCTGGACTCTGTGACTGGGCATGCCAGCATTTCAAGATTCCCTTTCCCTCCACATCTGAGCCCCAGGGTAAAGAGACTTCGCAAACCCATGGAGGGAGGCAGTTGGGCATCCTGAACACTTAGTTGTTGGGCCTAACATGGCCATCTTTCCAGAACTGTTTGTTACTATCTTACAAAAGCTTTCAAGGGCCCTTTGAGCTTCTGAAAATTACATTTCTAAGATTTCATCTTAAGGACCTTTTAAAAACAGATTTATTTTCATATTTATGCATACAAAAACTGGGGTTTAGACCAGAGGTACAGGTGAGAGGAGTCACAAGAGACAGAGTGAGGAGCAGAACAGGGTAATCTAAATACACTGCTGAAGAGAGCAGTGGGAGCAGTGCTCCATATGTGGGTTAGCTCCCTGGCCGGGGATTGAACTTGTGCTGCAGTGACTGGCAATAACTTGACAGTGATGAAATTTAACCCTTGTGCCACCAGGGACATCCCTTATCTTAGGATCTGAAAGGTCACCAAAGATTTATGCCCAAAGATTTCATGTTTTAAGCATGAAAATTAGGAATAACTTGAATAATCCAATCTGTTGGGACAGTTAAGTAGATACTAGAATATTAAGTAAAAGAATAATCTGAATTCACTAAAATTATACTTATTGTGTTTTTGATAATATGGAAAATTGTGTACATTTTAGGTTAAAATTCAGTATATAACAGAATACATATGGAAGGGGTAACTGCTAAGAAAAAAACTGGAGAGAAATAGGCTAACATGTTCATAGTGAATACTCTGAGGAATGATACTTTGGGTATTTAATATAATTAAAAATGTTTTTGTAAAACTTATGTCAAGTGTACCTATTATTTTGATAGACTGGGGGAAATGAAGTTGAATATTTAAAAAGTGAAAACAAAGGGGGGGTAGCTGTATCTTTTGTTACTGATTTGTTTTTGTTACCTTATCTTTTACTATGAAATATTCCAAAAAGACAAAAGAGTCCAGGGAACAATATCACTTGTGCCCATCGGCAGGCTTTGTCAAACCCTGTCAAACCCTGTGCCCAGTGTCCTGATGCCCAGCGACCAGCACACACAGGTCCTCACTCAGAGCAGGTGCCCATGTATGTACCGACTGCCTCTTTCTAGCAGTTTCTTTTCAGTGGTGGCAATTTCTGGTCTTTCCTCAGTTCTAGGAGCTCCCTTGTCTGGGGAATACTGGTGATAGCAGAGACTAGACAAAGAGGCTGAACAGAGAGTGAGACAAAGTATGATGTCACGACTGCATTCCTACCACCCGGCAATGCCACTTCTAGGTAGATACCTCACACAGATGCACACATTCTCATGATGGCATTGCTTAAGGTGGTGAAAAATTGGAGCGGTGAAAGAAAATTGGAAAAATTGCCTGCCATCAAAAGGAGAGTGGTCACATTCTCATAACGGGCACTATGAAACCATAGTTTCCCACAGAATCCATAGTGGACACTATAAAAAGCGGACGGAGAAGTTGTAGTATTTTCACACAGTGAGATACTATGACATCAAACTACATGAATTTGGATTACATAGTGAATCCCAAATCAACAATGTGCATGTGCAGCGTGGGGGTGTCCTGGTTTTATGGGACTGATTACCAGGGCAGGATGGTCTGTTTCTCACTGCTGACTGGCTGGCCAGGGTTTGTGGTTTTCTACTTGTCTGAGACTCAATGACAGGAAGGAACAAACGAGGACCAGGTTCCAGGGGCCCCCATAATAGTTTTATTCACTTCCTCAGGTTTCCCAGGCTTTTGCTTCACCATTGAACCTGCCCAGCCAGGATGACCCTGCAGGTGAATCCCTGTAGTTTGGGCAATGGTCTGACTCACAAAAGGAAGACACTGAAAAGCATGTTGGGGAGAAAGATTTTTGCTACAGGCTCTGAACACACTTTAATTCCCATCCCTTCTGCTTTACACGCCTGTAACAAGGAGTACGAACTAAGGAGTTATGTAACCACACATTTTCCACGTGGAGGCTCCTGGGAAGGGGTTGTGGGAGACAGAGATGAATCTGACATGGTTTCTACAGGAATGGCAAATGCACAGTTCAGTAGAAGCATTCTCCTTTTCTACACCCAGGGCCAACATTACTGACCTAGCAAGTTACTTCTTCCATTAAACCTGATCGTGACTGCTCAAGACTCGGATCCAGGCAACCATGACCATTCAGTCAAAGTGGCACTCCAGTTAGTAAGAGTTAGCATTTGCTAAGTGCCTGCATTGTGTGGGCACGATGCTACATGAGCTATCACCTTAATTCTGCACAACGCCGTGAAGCAGGTACTGTCATTATCCTTCTTTTGTGGTTTTCATGCTAGCCTGGGACTCCACAGGAAGGTAAAATGATGGTCAAACAGGTTTCGGAAAATTAGGAATTTTGCCTTCCCCCAAATGAATCTAGAATTTGAACCCAGACAGCCCTGCTCCAGAGTCTCCATTCTTGTTTTTGTTATGTATTTCCGTCCCTTATCTACAATTGTCTGCCACCTTTCTGAGTACAGGCCTGGTGGACTTGTGGGTGAGCATAAGTTAGCATCTGTCCTGGCTGCTCTTCCAGCTCCCTGTTCCAGAGCAATGATTGTGGGCCTCATCTCACAGAAGGAAGCACATGTGGGTGGTGACAGCTCAAATGACAGCAAGAAATGGGAGTGGGAATAGCAGATTCCCAAACCTAGACCTCTAGGTTGGTCTAGGAACGTGGGGGCACTTTTAGGGGTTTTACAGATGCCTCTTTTCATCCTTCAATGCCTAACATTGTTTAATTTTGCAAATTCACCTGGGACTTGGGGCTGAATGACAACATAAACAATAGATCTGGCTAAAACCTGCCTCAGATTTTGTAAGAGAAAGCTGCTGATGAAATAGAAACAGCTGTTAAATGATGATCTTTTAAGAATTCCTACCAAGTGACCACCAGCCTGGTTCCCCTTTTCGTTTCCTGAGTCACTCTAAATAAATGAATTTGAACAACTAAAGTAGGAGTTTGTAGTTCAGTTGCTCTGTGTGTGTGTGTCAGAGAGTGAGAACAAGAAAGAATCCGTCAAGCTTCATTAGGAGGAAAGAAATGAGTTGATTACACTCTAAATATTACATGTTTACTGTTTCTAAACGGATAATGAACCAGCATAATGGATTACAAATGTACAATAAAACTGAAAGAAAAAAAACCCCACAAGCATAATATCTATATTTTTCATCTGTCTTAAAAAGGTCAACCCAATTAACCAAATTGTTTTCTTTTGACTACTTTTCTATTATTCTAGAGAAGGAATGAAGTATCTAAGTAGATTTACAGGTAGACCAGAACAAATAGATGCTACTGATATCTGCCTCCTAGGGATGGAGAACAAGAGTACCCATAGGTAGTTTATGAAGTGTACTGGGTTCAGTAGTGTCCCCCCCAAATTTATGTCCTCCTGAAACCTGTGAATATGACCTTATTTGGAAATAGTGTCTTTGCAGATTTAATCAAGTTATTGAGGTAACGCTACATAAGAGTGGGCCTAACTCCAGTGACTGGTGTCCTGATGGGAGAGAGACACAGCCACGGGGAAGAAGGCTGCATGATGACAGCGGCGGTGACGCCACCACAAGCCAAGGGACGCCACAGTCACCAGAAGCCAGGAAGAAGCAAAACGTTCTTCTCCAGAGCCCTCAGAGGGACCATGTCCCAGATGACTCCTTGATTTTGGACTTTGGCCTATGAGAGAATACACTTGTGTTGGTTTAAGCCCACGAATGTACGATACTTTGTTACAGCAACCCTGTAATAACCCAAGTAATAATAAGGGAGTAGGGTTGGAATTTGAACTGGCACCATTATTCAGTCATTTTTACTTAGGTGAAGGCCATGATGTGGGTGGAGTATTCTCCAGACAGTGTCAAATTTCATCAAATGGCCAGGAAAAGGAAACCAAACAGGGCCCCAGTTCCTGGAAGTCAAGAATGGGCACAGCCACCAAGGCTCTTGTTATCTGCCTGGCATAATAGCTGGTAAGTGGAGACTAGAACCCTCTTTTCTTAGGGAAGAACAGCTGCTCATTCTAGATATCTGAACTGACTAAATCCAGTAGCATTGGGAGGTCTGCTTCAGGCATAGACAAATGTTTATTGAGCGACAAGGACAGATAAGTGCCTGTTTCTATTTAGGGAAGAGAGTCTGACAGTGGTGTTCGACCCAAGCACACTGGAGGCAGCTGTTGGTTTCAAAACATATGAATGTCTGGTTCTCACCCCTGAGATTCTGATTCAATGCCTGGGTGCTGCCAGAGATCAGGGTTTTTAAAAGGTGATTCTAACGTATAGTTAGAGTTGAGAAACACTTATAGAGGTACCTGTGGACTTCAGCTCATTGAGGTGGAACTTCGAAATGACTACAGAAAAATCAGTAAAAATCTTAAAAAATATTAAAGAAAGAGAAGATAGAGCCTCCCTGGTAGCACAGGGGTTAAAGTCCCAGCACTTTTGAGCTATCACCAGCCACTGTGGCATGAATTAGATCCCCGGCCAGGGACTAACCCACATGGCGCAGCAGACCTCTCCTGCCTCACCCGCTGCTCCCTCCAGCAGTGCATTTCAGTAGATCTGCCTGTTCTGCTCCCCGCTCTGCCTCTGGTGAGAGGATTCACCTCTGGCCTACACCTCAGTTCTTGTATGTATAAATAAATAAAAATAAATATATATTAAAATAAAGAAAGGGTAAACAAAAAGGTGACACCCAGGATGCAAACTCTGTAAGGCCTTCTAGTATTTAAACAATGCAACAATGTTTGGAAAGCATAGACCCCAAGTGCAGCCCTGCGCTGGGTGGGATGACCTGGAGTCATTTTGTTTGTCAGTGCGCTCAGCACAGCCCTTGGCTCAGAGCAATTTTCAAGAAACATTGTCCAATATTGTGTCTTTAAGGAAAAGAGAGAACCACAGTTCAGATTTCCCTTGGTGGTTTTTCTTTCTCCTTTGAAGGAATCAGGATCATCCAAATGATCCCTCAAAGTCTTCTTGATTCCTAAGAAGGCAGATCCAATTCTTTCAGTTAAAAAGTTAATTACTATTTGCTAAAGTTTGTGTATTCATCTTAAATGGGTTTGACTGGTGATTCAGGAGAGTTGGGATGCTTGTATGTGGTATGTGAGCACTGTATAAACCCTGACTAAGCTATGTGTACAGTATACTTAGGCCCATTTTAAAGGACTTTAAAGTGTTACACTTTAATTAATCATAGGAGGTCAGTTGGGTAACTTTGTGTGACATATTGCTGATCATCTTTGTGGTTTACTTGCTGCCAACTTAATTAAAAAACACAGCGTCCAATTATGCTATTGTTATAATAAGAAACACAATCCACTTATAATGTGGTTTTCAGAAATCTACCTTGATAGGAGGTGGAATTGCCTCTCTTCACATAGGGTCCTCACACAGGGACACACATCAGTGAAGAAGGTGTGTAGGGTGGGAATAACCAGTAGCCTGTAGGTGAGTGATTTTTGTCTAACTAACATCATTGCTATCACCTTTTTGTTTGCTTGCATCTGAGCATATACATGTGATGACAGAAATATTTGGCGAGGATGAGATCAGGGAGGTCAGTTAGGCTTAAACTTATTTTGCCAAAGTTGATAGATCAATTAGCAGTGACTGCTTGGGCTATGGAGTTGAAAATAGTTCTAAGTCCAACTCTACATTCAGTGGGAAAAAACACAACGCAAGATTGGTCAGCAATATCTGAGTGTTCACAAGAGGAGGGAATGGAAGCTTGCATGCCGAGCATTTCCCATGCTCATGTTAGACAACTACTGCTTCTGTTTGATTTGATTTGATTTTAAAGCAAACCCTCCTCAGTTAGCCAAGAGGCCTTGTACTAGCACTTGTAAGTGCTGCTTATTTTCTGTCTGCCCAGGTTGGAAATTTAGTGGTGGGTGCAAAGCGGGGTGACCTTTGGCTAAGAGTCCCAACTGAGAGTTTCCCTAAAAAGGCAAAACATTTAGTTTGAGACCAATCAAGGTCTGCAAAGTCTTCTCTAACTAAGGCAGAGCAATCTCTCTACTCCCAATTATTCTATTTTTATTCATTCATAATAGAGAATTCTGCTGTTTGTGAGGTCTTTAAGAATATAGCACAAAAGGTCACACTCCTTCAAAGGCTTGTGCCCAACAGTCCTTTAGGAGATTGTCACAGCTCCAGACCCTCTTTCAGCCCTTCATTCAGCAGCGTGATGCTGACAGGTTGGGTGCATTACATGAGAGAGGAGTCAAGGATGACCACTTTGACCTGAGAAAGCAGAGGGATAGAGTTGTCATTCCTGAGATGAGGATGGCTACCGAGCAGCAGGTTTTAGGGACAGATCAAGAGTTCAGTTTTGGATATGTGAAGTTCGGGATGCCTATTAAATATTCAAATGAAGATGTCAAGTAGGAAGTTGGATAGATGTACCTGGAAATTGGGGTGGGGGGGAGTGTTTAGAATATAGGCCACAAATATAAATCGAGGAGTCATCAGTTTGTATATGGAATTCAAAAGCATGGAACTGAATGAAGTCACTAGGGTGAGGTAGATGGAGAAGGAGTCCAGTGGCTGAGTTTGGGGGCAGCTCAAGATAAAGAGGGCCAGAGATGGAGAGGAAACAGCAAAGATTGAGAAAGAGCGGAATGTAACACTGCTGGGATTGTAACATGACTGGCACCCTGTTCACTTCTTGCCCTCAAGGGCTCACATCTAGGATTGGGTGGGGGCTTCCACTTTTACTTTCAAGCTTATCTGATATTTATAAATGCAAAGAGGGGCGCCCTTGAAGAGCTAGCAGGTGGCTCACTAGAAGAGCTAGTATCTGTTCATCATCCCTTGTTCTGTCCTCAGTGACTTCTCATGTAGTGCTCATGACAAAAAGTACTTTCCAGAAGGAATACTCAGATCATGAGTGAATGAGAAGTCCCCAGCCTGCATGTTAGCCCAGAGGTCGGGGGTCTCTGACAGTCTGCCAGGCTTCTTGGAGAGTGATTCCAGGAAGAGTGAAGGTACGGACAATTCCCAACAGAGATAGTCTCACAGGCACATAAAGCACAGTGTATAGGACAGTGGGAATTTAAAGAGTCTCCAAATTCTTGAGGGAAAAGTGTTCAGGGAGTGAACAGCATCTGTGTCCTATCAGATCCTTTTGAATTACTCTATTTTCTCTCTGTTGCATTTAAATGATTTCTGGAAATAAGGTGCACTAATATGACACATGGGTTGCTACTGTGGAAACAAAACAGCAATAATTGTTACTTTGTGTTCCCAGCGAAAGAAGCTTAGACATTCTAATTCTAGAGATCTAAGAATGGACTACCCAAGGAATGAAATTAAAATGAGGAAGAAATGAATTTTGGGCAGAAATGAGATTCCCAAAGCTAATGTTCCCAAGATCCCTTATTTATCCTTGAATACATCAACAATGGTTAAGGGATTTATTTTTAAAGGCTTGCTTATGTTAAATTGCTAACCTATAGACAATATATCATGTCTCTGAACATGCTGTGGTAGGTTATGCCCACTCTCTGCCTGCCTCAAGGGGAAATGGAAAGTTGAAATCACTGGTTTAAGTAATAGAACCAAGGATTAAACTGCAGATGACAAAATATTCCCTCGGCTCAGGTTCTGAAAGTCATTTTCAAGTACTAATATTTCAACAACAATGGGAGCAAAAGAATTTGTTTCTTCAGGGATATTTATTCTCACCTCCACTTTAATCATGTCACTGCTAGTTCCAATATTTGTTGGGGTGGGGAGGAGTCTAAATTACGATACTCAGCCACAGAAAACTATAGATTGACCTCCCGAAAGACCCAAAAGCCCAAATTCCTCAGTATCAGTCTAAGAATTTCTAGACCCAAGGTTAAGAAGAGACTTACCTGAGGTCATAGAGCTTATTCAAAGGGAGAAGAGCTGAAGTGCAAATCTCTTGTGTTCTTTTCATCATGCAGTGGGGCTTTTTAACCCCCCGGATACCTAGAAAATGCAATTCATTCACTCATCAATAGATATTTATTGCTCGGCTCCTATTACATGCTGGGATGGCAGGCAGAGGAGTGCGGCGTGCAGTGGTGTACAAAACAGATGTGGCTACTGCCTTGTTTAGCTTACAGCCCAGTGGGGGGGCAGAGGTTAAACAAAGAGTCACACACACAAATATGTCAGGGTAAGCCACGAGGAGTGATGGGAAGGGAAACAAGCTACCGAGCACTTAGACCTGGGTGGCTAGCCTGTTGGGCCAATGGAGATTCCCCCAACAGGGAGCTCTGAGTTGTGACTGGAAGACAATAGGGGTAGGAATTGGGGTAAGGGCGAACAAGGTATGGTCAGAAGAATGCTCCAGATAAAGAGAGTAACAGCAAAGGTTCTGCAACTGGGAGGAGTTTGGCGCAGAGAACCTGTAAGGGCCTGGTGTGGCTGTAGTAGGGTGCGGGGAGGCTGGCAGGGCGGAGGCGCTGGTGAGACCATGCGGAGCGGCCCCTTAAAACGCAGCATGATGGTTGCTTTTTATTCCAAGGGCAACGGAAATCTCAAGCAGGGGTCCCTCATGATCAGATTTGCATTTAAAAAAGATCTGAGACCATCCCAGTCATCGGCTCTAGGAAAGCCTGGGCAGAAGCTTGGAACAGGGTGGTGGGTGTGGAGATGGACAGGAATGTAGGTTGAGAGCAGATATCCCCTTCTTAGACCCTCATGGCCGATACTTCAAATTAAATTAAGAAGAAAACGTTGGATTGGCTCTCTGGCCGCGAACTTGCGTCACAGGACTCCGTGAATCACAACTGTGCAATGCACAGCTGTCAGGCCTTCTTTCTGTCTTGTTCAAAGAAGCCTTGAACCTTGATGCCCCTACAGTTTAACGATTTCTTTCATCTGCATCTTTCAAAGCATTTTGCAAAGATGCTCCATCATTAGGGCGGGGCATAGGGGTAGAGAGACAGCCTGGATTGCCAGGAAGTGACTTTGAAAGTCACTGATTTTGCCATAATCGCAAGCTTGGATAGAACCCGGGCGCTTACAAGGCAGCTGGTGCTGGTGCTTTCACCCAACATAAATAGGACTCACAGACAGGATTGGTTTGGTGACGTGGTCACAGCCCCTCTTTCTGCATCATGTTGAAGGAGAATATGCTCCTTATTCCTGAAATAACTTCGAGTTGCTCAGAATATAAATTTTGTTGCCCATTTAGGCTTTAATATAATTTTTCAAATCAGTCAATTAGTAGGATCTTATTACATGCTTCCTATATCAACACAGTATGTAGGAGCTGCTGAACAGTTCCTATCTGGCAGGTATTGCTCTAGGCTATTTATACTCAGTAACCAGGAGGGGAAGATGGGAGGAGGGACTGCCTTACAGGCAGATGGCCAGCACCCCATGACACACCCCATGGGGCTGTGATTCTCTTCTCTCTGCATTCAATGCTTTGCTGGGTACTATGGGAATAAATGCATCACCAGGCATTTTCCAATTAATATTCATTAGACTTGGGAAGCTTTCTTCATTGGCAGGGCTGAACAATTTCCTTCTGTCCCTCCTTATCAACTCTGGTTTCCCCATTTTACCTCAACTCTTGCCATCACTTGGAATTTCCCTTTGTGATAGATCCTATCATTTCTTGGAATATCCTGAAGTTCCCATCCCATCTTGATTCTCTCTCTCTCTCTCTCTCTCTCTCTCACACACACACACACACACACACGGGCCAGAGAGAGTTCCTAGTATGGGGTTTGAGATGACTTGTGGGAAAGGGAAGAAGGGGGTGTCCTAAGTTCACATAGCTCCTGCCTTTCCCGATGATGGCCCCGAGGGTTGACTTCATTGTCACGTTGCTATGGATTTTCAGGAAGGGCATCTTTATAGGCCCTGTCTGGGGCAGAGCCTAGGAAACAGTTACTGGGGTCCTTGTGGTGAATGGGGAAAGCCAAAGGAGCCTCTCAACTTCTGATCTCTTCAGGGTCTGACATTCTCTGCTTAGACCTGGCCCTCACTCTGGGACACTCCTTGTTTGAAGATTGGACCAGCTCTGGTGACTCCGATTCCTGAGAGGAATTCAGGAAGAGTCTTCTCTAGGGACAGGCTGGATATCTTCACCAGGTTCAAAGGCAAAAATAACATCTCCTCTGGGGGTTCTGGAAGGAGCAACCTCTCAGAAGATTGAGCACACTGGAGGGTGACTGGACAGCTCTACTCTCTCTCTTCTCCACTGTAGCCCCCAGCACCTGGAGACCTCTGCTCCTCAGTGCTCTGATGTCCCATGACAGATGCTTCCAGTCAGTGTGGTGGGACAGTCCAGTGGCTATTTATTCCCCAGCAGGAAGAGGGTTTGTAACAGATGTCACCTCTGAGGCGGTAAAAGAAGTCAGGAGCCATGGGATGAGTTGTCCCAGTTCTGTTTGAACAGGTCGGCTAAATCATGGCCTGAAGTCTGTCCAAACAATTCAGCCCACTACACTGACCATTAGGTGCCAGGCTAGACAAAAGCATTAGATCCTGATGAATGATTACCAGTTTCCTGGAGGGAGAAGACCATGAGTCTGCACGAGCCGATAGAATGTGACCTGTCTGCACATGCCCAGTCATAGCCCAGTGCAGAACAAGCTCTGACACTGGTCTCCTCCTCGCACCTCCTGGACATACCCTTTAAATACTTCCTCTTAACTCCCTTTGAAAGGAAGGCTAAATTCTCCTTTCTGGCCCTGGTTCCCACATGTATGAGTCTCTAATAAAGCCTGCACATCATGAAGCCTGGTTCAATTTGGTTCAAACCCCCCTAGTGCTCTCTGGTAAATTCTTTCCCCAGAGGGCAAAGGACCCACTCTTTTAGGTCTGCATCTGTAATACTGCCACACTCTAATCCTTTTGGCTGGGAGAGAAATTATTTCATGCATGGGGCTGGTCAGGCTTCGATGCTTGCTATCCTCAGCCCTCGGCATGCAAGGCCAATGTCTGACCCAGGCCACCAGCTGGGCTGAAGTTGGGAACCTCAGGCACATTCCTGCAGCCTCCCACCCCCATCCCATTCATCCGATTCCATCTTCACCTGTTGTCTTTGAACTCAAATCCACCCCTTTCTAAGGCCCTGCTGATGTTTCCTCATTTCTCTAATGAAGGGCCTTAGTGACTTCTCCTACCAGCACCTTTTCTGACCCTCAACACTCCCTGCCCAGACTCTGAGCTATGGAAAGCAAGGATGAGTTGCTTTTGTCTCTGCGTGGCCCACAGAATCTGCTTGATCAAAGTTCATTCTTTCCTCCTCTCCCCTCTCCCTTCTCCACTCCCCCCCCCCCTCGCTTCCCTCCCCCCCAACCCTCTCTCTCTCTCTCTCTCTCTCAGTCTGGGGAGCACTTTTCTACATGCTTCCCAACCTCATCCTTATGGTCCAAACTGTTAGAATTGCAGTCAAGCTCTCACTGTCTGGCCTGCCTGTGTCTGGGAGGAAACCGGGTTTCAAGAACAGATGGTGTTCTCCGGCACCACCAGCCAGCAGACCAGCCAGCCCACGCGCCCCGCGGCTCCCTTTCTTCCCTCTCCAGGGCTAGCCACCTTCATCCTCTGCCCTGGGCTGCAGTTGCTTCTCTAGTTCTGGATTCTGTTACTTCTGCTTCTGGATTTTAGCTTTGCTTCTGCTGTCTCTGCTCTTGCTGCTCCTGTTTCTGTTGCTTTGACTTCAGTTTCTACTTTCTGCTCTTTGACTTCTTTGTTTTCCCCCCTTTCGCCTTTTCCCAGATGCTTTTTTAATTCTGCTCTTTTCCCTTCTGTTGCTGCTTCTCTTGCTTCTGTGGCTACTTCTGCTGCTTCTCCCCCCTTCTCTCCCTCTTTTCTTCTTCTTCTTTTCTTTTCTTGTCTCTTCTCTGCTGTTTCTTTCTCTTCTGCTTTTCCTGCATGTTCAGCTTCTGTCACCTGTGCACCTGCTTCTGCTTTTTCTTCCTCCTCCTGCTTTTTCTGTTGCTTTGGCTTTGGTTCCAGTTTCTGTTTTCTCTGCTTTGGCTCTGGCTTTTCAGCTTCTACTTCTTTTCCTTCTGCTGCTACTGCTGCTTCTCCTCCCACTACTCCCTTCCAGGACTTCTCCACTCCTCTTTTCCCTCTGTTCTTCCTTCTTAATTCTTAGTCTCTGCTTTTCCCACAACTTTTGCTTCTACCTCTGCCTTCTAGTCTTCCACTTCCTCTTCTTTCTCCTGCTCAGTTTTGAATGTGCTAACTGTGCAGAGCATCTGACACATTTGCTGATGTTCTCTCTGGGCTTTTCAGTGGTCTTTAGAGCTGTGATGTTTCTGGCAATGTGGGCTGGCTGTACAGTTTTGTCACTGATAAATACCAACAAGAGGCCCTCCCAGAGTGACAGTGCTTTATGATAACTCAGCGCCTACAATCACATTTATTCGATTCTCAGAGTGGCCACAGTGGGTAGAACAGGGAAACACACCGCCATTAAGCGGGTAGTACAGAGAGTTCACAGGAACTTATATTTTCAGAGCTTAAAAAATTCACTTGCATCTATAATTTCACCTGTTCAAGAGAGGGTATTGGTGCAGAGGGAAGGGGTCCAGCCATGGTCACCTGGCAAGATGGTGACACCTACCCAGGATGGGGGCCTCAGCACCTTCTCTGTGATCTTACAAAAGTTTTCAGAAAGCGTGGGTAGGGGTTGGCATCAGGCCAGTTTTTCCCTCAGTGTTGACCAGCCCTTCCCACTCAGGTCTTGGCATGGGAGAGACATACAGATCTGGTTCTCTGAGTTCTTCCATCCTTAAAGAAATTTCTAGTGGCCCAAATCCAGGGTACAACACCAATAAACACAGAGTAGCTTTTTAAGAAAAACTCAATTGATGGGCTGAAAGGACCATGAGGCCAGAGGACAATTAGCGTATGCTGGGCTCCAAACTCTGAGCAGATGCCATCCTGGGTGGCAGCCAGACTCTGGGAATAGAAACACTGGCCCTTCTGCAGTGGTCCTGGCAAGGCCTTGCTAGGCAGCTGGTCTCCAGCCAGTTGCTCCCCTCTGTTGCCAGCTCTGCACGGGCCTCAGGAAGATAGAAATGTAATTCAGCAAAATTCACATCTCATCTTTGGAGAGTGGGTGGTGGCGGCATCCTAGTGTGGGCAACAGTAGTTATTATCAGCCCCATGAGGGTAAGCTTAACTGCTTTTGCTACCCATCCAGCTATTTAAGGCAAAAAAAAAATAAATGAAAACTATTAAAGAACGATAAGGCAGACTTTATGGGGTGGGTGGCCGCAGTAGGTATAGTTTCTACTGCAATGGAGTTTTGCGATGGGGGAGGTGAGACTGGGTTCAACACAACTAGTGGGAATTTCTAACCAAGGGTGTGAAGTCAATGATGGGAATGGAAAACTTCAGGGGTACAGGAGATCCTGGTTCAAACAACCTAGCAAATGTCTGGGACTCTTGCTGAGGGCAGACCAGGGTGATCAGACATCATCTGGGGGCTGAGAGGAGGGACCTCATTAAAATTTGAAAGTGATCAGATGTGGAGGATGGAGGGTTCTGGCTAAACTGACCTAGTAGAATTCTCCCTAAAACTGGACAATGCAGAGATGATCCAGGAGAGACTCTTTGTCAGTGCTTAGGTCTAAGACCAGGCCTGAGTAATTATGGCACACATGCTGAGCCAGGGAAGGGTTTTCACTACTTTCTAAAATTTCTAACTCCAGGATACTAGGTTTGCAGGACTCTTGATGCGTTCGGATTAACCCATTGGTGTCGGGTCACAGTGGAGGTGGGCCGGGGTTGGGTGTCAGAAACTACGGGGTAATGGCCTCCACAGACGGTCAGGTGCCATACTAGAGGGGGCCTAGAGAAGAAAGGGGTTGGGGGTAATTTTAAGGGAATGGGCAAGCTGACCATGCCTTGGCTTGCAGGAAGGAAGAAGGAAGGGAAGGAAGAGGGGAAAGAGAGGGAAAAAGGGAAGGGGTGAGGAGGAAGGGAGACAGGAAGTAGAGTTGGCTTGTGCATGGGATAGGGCCGGACTGCAGAAGGACTCCAGAAACAACCTTGCCATTAAGTCACTTGCCAAATATCTGCGTGCCTCTTTTTCTTTTAGAGATTTATTTATTTATGCACACAAGAACTGGGTACAGGTCCAAGGTTCAGGGGGTGAGAGAATTCACCAGAGACAGAGTGGAAAGCAGAACAGGCAGATCAACTGAAATACACTGCTGAGGGGAGCAGCGGGTGAGACAGGAGAGGCCTGCTGCGCCATGAGGGTCCCCTCCTTGGCCAGGGTAGAACTCATGCTACAGTGGCTGTGGATAGCTTCATAGTGCTGTGACTTAACCCCTTGCACCCCCAGGGAGGCCCTCTGTGTGACTCTTCTTTGTTATAACTTTCCTAGAAAGGAATTGTGTCTATTGCTGGAAAGCTAGAGCTCCTCTAGAGAAGGAAGTCCTTAGAAGAAGTGCAATCCAGGAGTGCAGATGGCCAAGGTACAGAGTACCATGGATGTACTCCCTGTTGCTCCACCCCCAGAAGAAGAACAACCCCATCCTTGAGGCTCCATCGGGCTCACCTTTGCCTACAAATAAAGACATGCTTCTGGGTACCCCGATCTCACCTGCAGTGTCGTGCACTGCTGCTCAGAGAGGGGCAGGAAACTCTGAGTGGGGTTGGACCTCAAAGGGTGGGTGTACCTGGTTAAGTGGAAGTGGTGGAATCAAAGGAGTCAGCGGTGTTGTGTGCGAGGAGAGTGTCCTGTTTGACTTGTGGGGAGCTGAGTTTAGAATCTAATCCTGGGCCATTTGGAGATTTCTGTGTCTCCATCTTTACTTTGTTTGACTTCCGGTGGAAAGGATGGAGCTCATCACCAGTTTGTGCCACATATCATCGCTGGTCCCTGCCAGTGCCCTCCTTGTCCTTGTTTAGTCCCATTTCCCCATCCAGAGGCACCACATTCTAGTATGGGTGGCATCTATCTTTTTGTATCTGTTCTCATATGACGTGCATTGCTGTGTGTCGCTTCGGATGCATTGACTTTTTTATTTGCTTATAAAAAAATTAATGAAGCGAAAGTGGTATTATTCATTCTTGTTGGTAAAGTTTGCAGAGGAGAAGAAACAAAACAGCACACATGAGTAAAAATCCTTTTCTATGACAAATTTTATGCCCCGACGATAAATGGCACCTAGGATGTGTGTTGTTTAAACGTACATGGCTTTGGGTTTCCTCTATCTCATTCTGCTGGACTTTTTATTTGGCACTGTAATTTTAAGATCCATCCACACAGCTGTGTGTGCCTCTGACCATGACTTCTGTAGGCTGTGTGGTCCTGCATGAAGTACATCCAAGTACATTTTGCCTACCCAGTCCCCAGGGATGGATGGCCACTCGACCCAAGTAGTTCCTCAGCAAAGGAGCACCATGCTGAGAGCTGGCACCAGCTCTGAGCTAGCTGGTGGCCTCACAGGGGCGACACATGGTTCTCATGAGAAACTTGTGAGCTTGACTTGGAAATGTCCAGCCAAAGCAGAAGTGACTGTGACTTCAGACCCGGGAGGGACCTGCAAGGCTGCTGACAATCTGTCCACATTCTTAGCAACTGTGTAATGTGGCAACGCATGGGACAAAGAGCAGGTCTCAGTCTTGGCTTTGAAAGGACAATGTGTTCTCTATGCATAATAGGAAGTTTAGGAAGCAAATCCAGGATGTCTGTTTTCCTGAAGGTAGGCCTGGGAGTAAACATGTCTTTGGTTTGATGCAGGGACAGGGTGGGGGAGGGGCAACATGTCCCCACAACAACCAAGAGAGAATGGAACGAAACAGGAAAAGTGTGTGTGTGTGAGAGAGAAAGAAAGGGTGACCAGGCCAGAATGGAGGGTAGGAAAGGGAAAGGAGACAATTATAGACAATTATCTTCTTTGCCTCTTACTTATCCATCTTAGCAGTCACTTGGTGATGACCCCTTTCTGGGTTCCAGTGAAAGCTTCCAAGCGAAAAGCAAGCAAAGTAAATAAGCTGCTGTTTACCGCGAGGGGGTTGGCTACTGTATGTGCTTCCTGTGTTTTAGGAGTAGCCGTTTCCCTTTGGGAAGTAACCTCTCTTACAAAGACTGCAGAGAAGCCGCTCCATCGTCAGCGTGTCTGTCCACCTGAATGGTCCGGAGGCAGCAAAGGTGCTTGGGCAGCAGGAGGTGTTTTGCTCCTTGACACCCTCCTTTCTAGCTCTCCTGTCTAACCTCAGGTTGGGCTGCCTTGGAAGTGGTGAGCAGGGGGTGGGGAGGCCTGGGGAACAGTCATGGAATTCCTGGCATTTCCTCCTCCAATTCCAGGAACTACAGCAGAGGCCTAGGAGGGACTGTACAGGTTGCAGACTGAATCTAGCAGAAGTTCTGGGAGCCCCAAATTCTCCTTGCTCAAATCTCTCTTTGCAAGTCCCATCCCTCAGACAAATATGTTCTCAGACACAACTAGAACATTCCACAACTTCCTTGATGCAGAGGCAGGGGCACTAGTGACATCAAGCAGCAGAGCTTTGTGGGAGCTGGGAGCTGCTGGCACCAGGAAGGGTGGGACCCTTGCCTATTTGGTTCAACACTGTATCTAATATAGTCCCTGGCATAGGCTATAAAGTCAATAAACAGAGTACAATTTCAATCAAGTAGAATATAAATTCCAAAAAATTTGATGAATCACTGAAATTGAATGACAGGCACCAGAGAAGCATCTGATTTACTTTGAAGCGAGCGAGGTTAACAGGGTAGAAAGGATTTTCTTATGTTCATTCTTAGTAATTCCTGGCAAATTACTTGATATATGCTTAGGGCACACTCAGTTATGGGTAGCTTTGACAACTAGAATGTTCTTTAGAAGCAAGTAAACACACTCCTTGATGGAAGACTTAGTGGATGCCCAGCCCTGTTTGAGGCCTTAGGACTACAGAACTAATATTTTTGAGCATCTATTTTAAGCTGGGCATTATTTTATATGCTCTGGGTCCATTGTTTAATTCATCACAACCCTTTGAAGTCTACTTGAGCAGAAAAGGAATCTAAAGTTCAGAGAAGCAAATTGCTTGATCCAAAGTAAACAGAACCAGCTTGGGAAGATGCTGAGCATCTACCCTGCATGTGGTGGAATGCCAGAGGGGCCCTTCATTCTAAAATCAATCCTACCATGCTTTTCTAAACATCTCAATTTTAAAAAAAATTCCCATAATTGGAAAATTAATGTCTTATGAAAACAAAATAGAATTTTAAACATAATGTTGAATTAAAAATTTTGTAATGAACACACCATGTGGATACTGACACAGGGTTCGTGCAAGTATAATTAATAGCAGCATCCGAAAACAAAACAAATACATTAACAGATGGGGAGCGTGGAGTGATGCACGTAAATGGTGGGTTTCAGCTTTGAAGCATTCAGATGTGTGCTCTTGCCCTTATTGCTTTGGTAATAAATGCAAACAATAAACAAATGAGGTAAACCTGTTATATTTTTGCAGGCACCTCCAGGCAATGTAAAGGTCTTTTTTAAATGGTCAAGGCTTTCCTTGACCGTCCCTATTATGGCCTGAACGACTCTACACCTTCTGGTCCTTCTATTCTTTCCATAGCTCAAGATGTTCCAGTCTAACCATCCTTTCTGTCCCTTTGGCTTGGCAGCCCATTCCTACTCCTGCCTTAGGGAATTTGCACCCGTGTAACTTCTTCCCAGGACGCTTTCTCCCTAGAGTGTCACACAGCTGACTCCTTGTCCTCTTTATGGTCCCAATTGTGAAATGTCAGAGAAGCTTTCCCTGATAAACCCACCTAAATTGGTCCCTCTTTACCTCCCTTCCCTGACAATCCTTGCTATTCTCTAACCTATTACTCTATTTTCTTTATAGCACTTGAAACTATGTCAAATTTTCTTATTTCTATATTGTTTAAGTATATCGTGCGAGCTCTCCCTCTGAACCACACACTTGAGAAAAGAAATGCTTTGCTCACCATTGTTTTCCCAGTGCCTACACCTCACTGTATATAAAGTATACGTTTAATAGGTATTTGTCAAATGAATGAATGACTGAATGAGTGAATGAGTCAGTTGCACTAGGGCAGGGCAGTAGAAAAGAAACTGAATGGGATAACACAAAACTTTTGCTCTCTTATGGGAGCCGTTGATTCTGCAGAAGCCCCTTAACCTCTTCTAGCCTCAGTTTCCTCTTCAGTAAAATGGGCATAACAGCACCTCCCATCTTGACTCAGCAGGTTGTGAGTGAGGAATGGATGTGAAGCTCCTTGCTAGTGCCAGGCTCTACCCACTGATAGTTGCTTTGTCATGCGTGGTGGGGACTTTGCATGGTTGTAGGGGATGTAGAGGAACTGCATACTGGGTTGTCTTGGGCGCATCTGTTTTCCTATCAAGCTTCTGTTTCTATTATTTCCTGAGCATGATTAGATACCCAGAATTCTTAGGGACTGGGGTCTGCACAGGAGGCAGGGCCATGGCTCTTGATTTAATTGGGGGAGCAATTACTGAGCAATGCTGGCCAGCCCTTTATTAGTCATAAGTCTAATGAGCTGAAATGGAGGAAGGCTGAAAAAATAATCCATTAAATGTAGCCATATTTACATTTCTGTTGTCAGCCACACCATTTGTTGGTTTAAAACAAGCCGACTTTAACTTATTACAGTCGCTACTCTGTCTGGGGAGACAAAGAACTTGAAATGCGTGAGTCCCTGAGCCGTGATCGCAGCGAAGGGCCCGTGTCCACGCTTGGTGGGCACTTTTTAGAACCAGTGACTCTCAGCAGGGCGGGGTTTTTTCTACTTGTCAGGAAGAAGCAGTCATCACTCTGGAGCAGTACAGAAGACCCCCAGGAACTGTTTGTTTAGAGATTTACTTTCTTTTTGGACTTAAATGTGACTCACACACAGCAGGAGCCTGAATCCTTTGGGAGATGGGACTTGATAATCAGAAAGAGCTTGCTGATGGATGAGCAGACCGGGAGACAAGTCTCTCAGGCTGGGATTGCTGTGGCATCTTCTGGGGACAGAAAAGAGAGAGGAGGCTCCCTGCCTGGACTGTGTTTTCCTTTTCCACTGAGAGGTCTTAGGAGATACTGTTGGGAGCGTCTGGTAGAGTCTTTGAATGCCAGAGGAAGGCGCCTTTGTGACAAATTGTGTCTTTCAGAAATGGCTGCAGCAACATGTCTGTTTTGCACCATCTTCTTGGAATATGACTTCCCACTGAGTGTAGGGTCCCTGCCCTCTCCTGAAACCTGAGACGGCTCCGGATTCCCCCAGCAAAGGGCTTGGTCTTTCAAGAGCATCTCTTCTTCAGACACCGGTTTTCAGCCCAGGTTGTTGCCTGTGTTTCCGGCTGGCTGGTGGTAAGTTAGAGCCTCCCAGGGTCCCTCTTCAGGTGGATTAATTTGCTAGAATGACTCAGAGAACTCTGGGAAACTGTTTATTCTTTATATCACCCATTTGTTTCAAAGGCTATTATTCAGGAGCTGAGTGGAAGCAAATGGAAAAGATGCTTAGAGCAAGGTGTGGGGAAGGGCTCAGAGCTCCTGTGCCCCTTCCAGGGGGCCACTCTTTGCCCACCTCCACATGCCCCCACCTCCACATGCCCCCCGACTTGGAGGCCCTCCTCGCCCCCTGCTTCGGCACAATTGATGGCATCATGGACCACTGGTCACTGAATCCAACCTGCAGCCGTTCTCCCCTCTTTGGAGGCCAGGGGGAGGGTTTGGTAGTTCCAACCCTCTAAGCACAGCCCCATTTCAGGTGGGCCAAAACACTACCTATTTACACGACAAAACACGCTGTAGGGACAGGAAGGCACGGGGCAGGCTCCCGATGGCTCGGGCAGATGGGTAAAGAAGAAGCCCTGGGGCCTCCCTTGTGGTGCAGCGGTTGAGCGCCGCACTGCGAAGCATCCGCAGCTCAGCAGCGCGAGCTCGATCCCGGGCCAGGGAGGGGCCCCACATGGCGCTGCAGACCTCTCCTGCCAGCCCGCTGCTCCCCTCGGCAGTGTGTTTCAGTCCGTCTGCCTGTTCTGCCCCTTACTGTCTCTGGTGAATCCTCTCACCCCCTGCACTTCTGGCCTGTACCCCGGCTCTTGTGTGCATAAATAAAAAGTTAAAAAAAAAAAAAGGGAGAAGTCCTGGAGCCCTCGGTGGCTTTTTCAGGCCGTTAATAATCTGTGTCATTTGTGGCGCTGCAACCAGGTAGGTACGCAGCGGGCCGGCAGACCTAGCCCCTGCGAATCCCCACTCTCACTGCGCTCTCTGCTGCTGCCACTGCTTCTCTTCTGCCTTCTTTCTCTGCTGCTGCGTCTGCTGAGCTCCTCCTGTGGCTCTCTCTGCGGCTGCTGTCTCCATGTCGCCGCCCTTACACGCCCAGCCTCTCAGCCCAGGTGCGCGCCTGCTCCGGCTGCCGCCATCAGGCCTGCAGGTGTCTGTCATCAGCTGGAGGTGGGGGGCGGAAAAGCCTGCTCACTTCATCTGCCCTACAGACACTTTTATCACGTTTAACACTTCGGAAATCCCAAGGGTTTAGGAAGCTGTGAGTCAGGAGCTGTGGATGAAGACCAAATGTGTGTGAGAAATATATTTTGATCATTTGAATGACGAAATATGTGCTTTCCTAATAAATCATACCATCACACCAGGGAACGTCTCCTGTCGGCCCCGGTCAGTTGCTGCATGGTGCCCGCAGTTCCTGGTCACATGGGGAAACAATTCAGAGCACTGTTCCCTGTGCCCTGAGGACCCTGGGCTGGCAGCTCTGGGAGTGCCCTTCAGTGCACTTGGGCACACTCCGGGTCAGGCACCGCGGGTGCTGATATCTGTCCGAGGGCCAGAGCGGGTGGATCTTCTCAGTGCTGCAGCCAGCCCGCGGGGCCTGGCGCCGAGACGCAGTGCCGAGTCGTGTTTCCGGCGTCTGACTTGCTCTTGAAAGGACTGAATTCTCCTGCCACTGGGCTGGCAGAGTCGGACGCTGGCGTGTTTTCTGGAGCTGGCTGTCTTGTTAACCCCACACTGCTGCCTTTGGGATCCAGCTGGATCAGTTTTATGGTCCAGAGATCAAGCAGTTACATCCAACTGGAACAAATGGATTATCTTTGGTTTTTTATGCAAGGACAAAACTGGAATGTTTCTCTTTTGTTTTGGTAGTAATACATCTGAGCAGAAGGGCAACCGGTGAGACCCAGTCCAAGCTTGTGATCTTGCAGGGCTGGAGCTGAAGCCAAAGGGACTTCCTCAGAGTGACAATCGGCATTACCCTCCCCATCTAACCAGTCCCCCTGACCTTGGCTGACCTTTGCTGCACCAGCTTTTGTCCATAGTCATCCCCCCGGGTCTGTCTTTTCTGGTCAGCGAGGAGGTCAGATGCTTCCAGGGCAGCGGCAGTCCTCGCCTAGAGTGGGTTGCTGAGCACGAGCCACAGAACAGGGATTGTCTGGATCACAGGTCTGCTTTACTGTGTATTAGCTGACCTGGGACAACTGATTTCAATTTCTGAGCTTCCAGTTTCCAACTCCAGGGACGGTGGTAACAGCAATAATGCACGCATCAAAAGTCTTAAAACATTCATACCTTCTAACCCAATGATCTGACTTACGCATAGTTATCCTATAGAGGTGATCCGAAGTGCATACAAAGCTTTAGGCGCAAAAATGCTCACTGCCCAGTAATGTGCATAGTGTGCATATTGCAAATTGTGTTGAAGAATGTTTCTGATCACATGAGGAAATGGTTATGCTACATTGAGTTTAAAAAAAAAAAAAGAGCAAGAGTCCAAAAAAGTATTCAAATGGAGGATGGTCACATTTAAGTCTGATCTTACCTGTGCGAAAGACATTTTGGTTAAAAAAGGAAATTAACCAAATGACCAGAGTTGCTCAGGTGGTTAGGGTGTGGTTAATCTTTTCCTTATCTTTTCTGCACTTGGCGCAATTTTTGCAATAATATAGTCATAAATATGGATATGTACATGTGTGCATGTATATGTGTACATATGTATGTATGTATGAGTAAGTCTTTTATAAGCGGGAAAAGAAACCCTTAAACTTTTAGGCATCAAAAAATGACAGGAACAGGGCCTCCCTGGTGATGCAGGGGTTAAAATCTCAGTCCTATCAAGTTATCACCAGCCACTGCAGCATGAGTTCAATCCCCCCACTGGGTTCACATGGCACAGCAGACCTCTATGGTCTCCCCACTGCTCAGCAGTGTATTTCAGTAGATCCACCTGTTCTGCTCCCTATGATGTCTCTGTTGAATCCTCTCACCCCGCCCCCCCCATACCTCTGCTCTGTGTCCCAGTTCTTGAATGCATAAACAAATAAATCAATAAATCTTTTAAAAAAATGACAGGAACATTTAAAATCCCAACATGCTTTATAATCTTCTAAGCCTTTTTTTTTTTTTTTTTTTACTTTTGACCTCTATTATGGCTCACAACAGCCTGGGGGAATTCAGGATGGATGTGTATTCTGCATGCAAATTAGATGCTGAGGAGGAGGGGAAGGACTTCTCCTATGTGGGGGCAGAGAGGCCAGCAGGGGAGTCAAGCTCCTGGCTTTGGTGACAGAGCACCTGCCTTCAACATGCTCTGCCCTCAGTCACATGCAAGACCCCCAAGGGCGGGGTAAGGGGCTGGTAGGCAACTTGAGACGCATATCTTGGTGGGACAGAGCACCCACTGGAGGCAGAGGGCAGTCTGACCTTCCTGACTCCTCCTTTCTCCAGGTAAAGCAGAGGAAGGGGGAGTCCCAGGGGTGCCCATGGAGAGGCTGCCTACTGCTTGGTGCCTGGCCAGACTTGTTAAAGCAGGGCCAGGCTGTGAGCTAACAGGCAGGAACTGAGCAGCATCAATTGTGGAGAGTATGGAGAGAGCCCTGGGTTCTGGGAATGAGGACGAACACTTCACCTTCCAAGCTGTCACCGCTGGCCACCCTGGTCTAGGAGATAACAGCTGCCCTAGTCTGGGCTGCCCCTCGGGTCACTGGTGTTTGCAGTTGCCTTAACGTGTACTTCCTGCCCATTCTGTTTTTCAACTGTGCAAAAGACATTTTGGTTAAAAAAGGAAATTAACCAAATGACCAGGGTTGTTCCTTGAGGAGCAAGGATCCAAGGTGGATCCTCGGAACCCCAGAAGCGTCCCCAAAAAGGAATGCAGGTCAAGTTAGGCGAGTTCAGCCAGAAGGTCACAAGCTGTCCCTGGGGCTTCCTTGGAGGCTGCAGGGGCACTGGGCTCACAGGCCTTTTGGGGGCAGGACCTGAGGGTGCTGGCGGAGTGTCCGTCTATCCTCCAGAGCCAGGGATGGGAGGGAGCTTGGGGTCTTGAAGGTGTGTTTGAGGGGTGCCTCAGCATTCCTCCTGTCTAGCGTGTAGTGCTTTGCAATAGCCCCTCCTGTTTTTCTCTCTCTGGACTGTCTCTAAGTGTGGGTAGTGGCTTCTCTCTCTACCAGTGGTGCCTTAGAGCTAAGACATCACCATGTGGCCTGGGTGGGGGGAAGGTACTCCCTGGCAAGAAGGGAAAGACAGAACAAAATGTTTCATGCAGGTCATCTGGCTGGATGTGGGTAAGGAGGGAAGTCGTCGGGAAGGTCTGAGGAAGTGAGCCAGCTTTTCGACCTTTGAGTCCTCCCTGCCTGCCACCCTCTGCTACCTCCTCCTGAGCCTTGGGGGGGGATACACTGGGTATGGGGGACCTGGTAGGGCATCTTACAGGAGAAGAGCTGTTGGGGACTCAGCTGTTCACTGACGAGTTATCTTCATTCACACACCAGCCCTCCCCTCATCACGCGGCAGTGCGGACTACTTGACAGAGGCTCTCAAGGGGAAGATATGTGAGTCACCTGGGAGCTTGTCTAAGGTGCAGCTCATGGCTTCTCTTAGCCATTGTTTCAGGTCTGTGAGGTTGCTTACAAATCACTGTTTTAACCAGTTCCCCAGCTGATTCTGATGTGTGGGGCCCCTAGGCTACACTTGGGGAATCACTCAGCTAATAGCTTAGTCTGACTTGCCTGCAATCAAATGTAACTATGTGAGCTCCAGAATGTGCCTGTGGACCAGTCTTATTCCATCTCTGGTCCAGAGCTCAACTGAGGCATCTCTCTCACCCATCCTGAGTAGGCAATAGAATGCGCCTTCTCTCTCCCAGGTATAACTGAGAAGACTTGCTGAGTGTTTCTGCAAGTCTCCATCAGAAGGAGTTTCTATCTTGCCAATGCTTAGTTTGGGGGATCCAAAGTATAGTGCTTCCTGGCATAGGTTCCCCAGAACTCTAGTGCTCCACGGTGCTATAAATAAACCTTTGAATTATTTCCAAAAATATGTGACAATAATGAGTTTGCAACCAAAATATATTTGCTTTGCTATTGGTGGGAAATATACCTACTTAGTCATATGGTAACATGGGGCTGAATTCACTGCAGCAAGCTTTTATTGAGTAGCCACTGTGTGGTAGGCAAGGCTGACCTCAGATTTACACATTTTCTTGTTATAGATGCATTGGTACACTGGTAAACAAGTGACTTAATTAATGCACTCAAGCAGGCAATGTTCAAAACATATACTCCATAAAGGGAACAAAATAATGACATTGGAAAGAAAAGGTTTGACACTCTAGTCTGGAGAGCTAGCGCCTTATAAATGAGACACTGAAGCTTGGTACAAAAATAAAAACCATTTTACCTACCTTCTTCCTGCTTTTGCTGGAAAAGATAGTCTGTTGCCTCTCATAGTACAGCCTGTTCCTTGGACATGTTTCAGAAATGTTAATTTCATTCAGTCTAGGGCTGCAGGGAAAAGGGATGACTTCTTGGAGGAAGTGCCACATCTACAGCTGCATCTAGGGAGACGTGGGGGTCCTCACTTATTCCCCTCTGGCTCCTCCCCTCCAACTCTTCCTCTGGTTCATGGCCAGGCCAGGTGCAGCTTCCTGGGCCTGATTCATGAGGTGCTTAAGTGGCTACGTTTAGGGCTTCAAGCAGTAAAGGACTCTTGTGCTGCCTGAGGATGGGTGATTCATGTGTTCCATGTGCTGGGGTATGCTAGTGCCCGAGAGCTCATTAGAGTTTAATTAAGCATATTCTTTACTGACACGAAGTGCAGACTTCTGCTCATGAGCAAGATACTTTCAGGTTTGGGAATGTATTTTGAGCACACACTTTCTCCTTTGCCTGGATGATCTCCATGTCTTCGCACCTTCATAAACTGTGTGCTACGCATGAGATTCACCCTGAAGATTCTGTTGCTCTGGGCTGGCATTTCCCTTTTGCAATCCCTAGAGGTGACTTCTGAATTACTCCAGAGCCTGAGAAACTCTGTAGGCTGGTGATTCTTAAGTTGATGCCTCTACTCCAGAGCTCCCCCTGGGATGTCCAACAGGCAAAGCAAATTCCAAGTAGAAGGTTTGAAGTCACAACAACAGCTACAGTCCACATATTTCATCCATTCTTTCTTCCAAAATATATCTCAAGTCTATCATCCTTATCTCCTATAAGGAAATTTCTGCCCTATGGTGAACAACCTCTAGCGTCATTGGATGGAAAAGCCAATGATAGATCCCCCCACTTGAGATTTCCCTTTAACCATTGCTCCCAGCTCCCAGTGGTCTGGGAAGGGATCACTTTTTCTCCCCACATAAATACATATCAAATGCTGGACTGCCGGACAACATTTGTTCCACTAAAGGCTTTCGATGGAACACCGGGTGTAAGGTGACACAAGATCTACTAGCTTTCAGGGTGCACCTTGCTCCTTAACACCTGTAGAACCAGCTTCATCCTGGTGTCCCTTCTGTGACCCTGTGGAGAACATCATCTTAGCAATTGCCAGGCAGAGCACTTAGCAAGTGTTCGATTGGCAAGTCTCTCTCCAGATGACTGGAACAGGGTCTCCTCCTACTTGTCTAGTCCACTTCTGCTTCTTGTCAGGACACCCATCTCCTCCTCAAATAACTAGTATTGGATACTGGCTGCTCCCTTCAGAGGAGACACATCTACTCCAAGGCTCTGGCCTTGTATACTTCAGCTCTGCTAACATAACATGGTGACCCAGCTTTTCACAAGGAATTTACTTCACGCTCCTCGCTAGTGTCAAGGCCTCTGCCTAGCTTCTGGCCCTCAGCAGCTCTTGCCCCATGTAGAAGGCTTCCTCCCACCCCTTGACCACAGCCAGTCTTCCCACTATACAGGCCCACCATCTTAACGCTACAGAATGCCACCATCTAGGGACTTGCAAACTATTTGGTCTCAGAACTCTTTTGTGCTGTTAAAATTCACACGCTCAAAGAGATTTTGTGTGTGTGAATTATAGTTATCACTATTTATAGAATTTAACATTAAAACTGAAATATATAGAAAATAGCTATTTACTATCTTCTAACAATAGCAATAGTAAACATGTTAACATAAACAACATTTTTGAAATAAAAAACAAATACATTTCCCAAAACAAAGAATAATTTACCGAGAAGAGTGGCATTGTTTTATATTTGCAAGTTGCTTTAAATGTTTTCCTTGGTAGTCGAAGCTAGAATCTCATAGCCGCTCTTGTATCCAGTCTGTCCTTATGTTGTTTAGGCTCCAGTATCCGAGGTGAAGCTGGCCTTACAGGCAAAGAAAGTTGCAAAAAGGAAAAGTATTTTAAGAGTCCACCCACACTTTTTGATACTACAAGACAAGCAAACTCAAGAAGGGGTAGTTTCTTAAAGGTTAGTTACAATGTAGGATCTGAAAAAATATCATTGAACATTTTTCTGTATTCTCTTATGAGAAAATTCATCTCTCTCTCTTGGTTGAGCTCTGAATGTATCTTTCTCTAATACCATGCATTGGTCATTAAATTATATAAATTTTTAAAGTGTTGATATATTTTATTGTCCAGTATTTAAAAATAGCCATCATTCATGTAACAATTGGAATATCATTGGAAAAATCATTTAATATTGGGAAGCTATCAACTTTACAGGGACAGACACAGCTTTTCCAAAAGTTCTAATTTTTTTCTTGAAGTTTCAATTTTGTCATTGGCAACACATACTGTTAGTTGTTTCCCTTGAAATGACTGCCTCACAAAATTCATTTTTGAGAAAATGTCTGCCAAAACCCAATTGATTCAACCCAATTTGTTGAATCACCATCATCTGTCAGTTGCCTCTATCAAGTAAAAACATGTTTTCTGAAAAAATAACTAGTCCAGCTCACCATTCAGTCTCACAAGTGATTTTTTTCTGAAGACAAGCATCCTATTTCCAAATGCAACAGAAGTGTTTATGGGTATTTATCAATTCATCACACAGAATGTTAATACAGCATGCTATCTACAGGTTAATAAAGCTACTAAGCTCTAATTTAATAACGTTAACAATGATGCTTCGTCTGGCATTATTTTAACTGAAACTGGATTTTATCAGTTCATTTTTACCACGAGGGCACGACGGTGAGGGATACAAGGGTTGCCAGCACAGTGCGGTGCTGTCTCGCTTGCGCCAAAGGACTGGCAGTTGTATTCGCGGTTGCTTTTGCACCATTACTGCAAATATCAACATGCGGAGAAAAGGCAAATAATGTTTTTGTACCATTATGGAAACAGTATTGAACTCATGGATTTTTGAAAGGGTTTTGGGAACTGCCTTGAAAACTGCTACAAGTTCATAAGCACTCAATAATTTCCCCTTAAAACTGGCTAGACCAGGAGCGGCAGTATCAACCTTCTATTCTTCTGCTGACTCTGTCCATAAAGATTTGACTTCTAAGGAAGAGCAGCAGAATGTCCAAGAGTATTGTCTGTGGGCGAGAACCTTCTGAGATGCCAGCAAGTCGAACTGTGATTGAGGCCTCTCAGGGAGGCAACCGGTGGGAAGGTTGACATCAGCGAAACAACAGCCACTCATAGGGCACCAGAGGCTTAAGGGGCTTGTGTGGAAAGTCCAGTGTGCTTTGCTTGAATTCTAAGGCTGCGTGAGCTGCCAGTTCCTGCAATGATCTCATTACAACTGAGTGATTGAGTGAGGCAGGCATCCTCCAAGGAGATCATTGGGTTTAGAGTGATTGTCTAATTAAACTGCACAGCAGCGCCCTACAGCTGGCGGGAAGGAAGTGTGATTTGGTTTTTGCAGATGGTGAATGACATCTGTAGCGGTAAAGTGGGTTGGCAAGCAGCTTCATAGATTTGGAGAGTTGTAGGCCTAGAAGAGAAGTCAGAGGTCAACCAGATAGGTTGAGTCGGAGGGAGTGGAAAGATTCCTTACTTCCAGAAGCGCTGCCGTAGCTCACAAGTCCTCAGGCAGCCAAGCCAATCCCTCTCCGGGCTCATGAAGGCGGCTCCATGCCCTTTTCTTACATCTTAGTGAAACTACCTCTTCAAAAGGAGGTGCATTTTGTTGTACTGGCAAGTTTTTTAAGTGAGGTTGGCAGGAAGACTAAGTCATAGTGTATATTAATCAATTGATTGCTGGAGGAGGTTCTAGATAAGGTTCTTGGAAACCTAGGTCACTTTCCTAGAGTCAGCAAATGACCCAGGATTGGGAACGATTTTGAATGAGTGGGCCGTGAACCCTCACATGATCCTTTTTCAAGGGACAAATGCTTCTTACAATATCTTCTTCTAGTGTGGTCCCCATGATAGCCCCGAGAAACAAGCAGGGCAGGAGTTTTATCCCTATTTTACAGACGAGGAAGATGAGCCCCAGAGAAGGGACATGACTTGCCAAGATCACGTTAGTGAAAGGCAGAGCAGGGATCTGAACTCAGGTCTCCAGGTTGCAGTCTCAGGCTCTATCCAGCGGCATTGCTTCTTTCCCTGGGGGTTGCTTATAGAGCTCTGGTGCTCATGGCAGTGCAGGCGGGGTTGGCAATTCCAGAGGGGAATCACTATATCACAGTGACACATACAGTGAGTGTCTTTCTCAGTTAGACACATGAGTGTCTTTCTCAGTCTCCTTCACCAATATGGCACGTTACCCTCATAAGCACAATGAAGCACGTGGACACTCTCTAGGGCTGTACTCCAGTGGCACCACCTAAACATTCTTGTCTGGCTGTTCATCCCATATGATTAAAAAGTCATAAATGCTAATGCCAGGGTAAGAAGGGACTGGCTCAAATTCCTTCCTACCTTCCTCACTCACTCACCCACTCACTCACTCACTCACTCACGGCAGGAGCCTACTAAGTGAGAAGCCAGGCCAGCTCCCCTAAGGTCTAGTCGGGGGACAGGGCAGAGTAGCCAGGAGTCCCTGAATAGGGACATCTAAACAGCTCCTAGGAATAGTCTTAAAGAGTATGAATGAATGAAGGAGTCAGTGAATACTATATAAACTCTACCTCTGCACCATCTCCCCAGCTGTATCCTCTCATTTCCAACCACATTATCCCTCCTCCTTCCCAACCTTTAGCTGACTATTTGAATTATACTCTTTTCACAACTCACCTCATCATCTGCTCTCTCGGGTAGTCTTTCTGCAAAGACTAAACTACAAACATCCCCTCCTGGTCTCTGCTACAGCAAAGGGAAGATGGTGACTAGGATCACTGGGTCCCAATATATATCAGACTCTGATACGGGCTTTATGAACAGGATTCTCTTTAATCCCACCCCGGTCATCCAACCCCCTGCCCAGATCCTACTAAGTTATCCATTGCTATGTAGCAAATTACCACAAGTGTAGCAACTTACAAGAATGCACATTAATGATCTCACATTTTCCATGGGTTAAGAGTAAAAGGCTCAGATCAGCCAGGTCCTCTGCTCAGGGTCTCAGAAAGCCACAGTCACAGTGTCACTGCGCTCCATGCTGCAGGCTCGACTGGGAAGAGCCCACTTCCAGGTTCATTCTGGTTGCAGAATTAATTTCCTGGTGGTTTGCTGGATTGAAGTTTTCGCTGTCTGTTGGCTGGAAGCCTCTCTCAGCTCCTTGAGCTGCCCACAGCTTCCGTGTTTAGCCTCAGCTGCCTTTTACTGTTAGATGTTTCTGTCAGTCAGCTCTGTTTTTCATCCCTTGAAGCAGCCTGTGCTGATTAATTGATGTCAATTAGTTGCTGGGCACCTTTTCTTACAGTCACTGAAGGATGAGTTGCAGGCATCTTGCTGCCGTTGATACAACTGTGCGTCAGCTACAGCCGGCAGAGCACACAATAGCTGATTTCATTCACAGTGGTGATGGCAATGGCAGAGGAGGAAGCCCTTCCAGGCCAGCAATGGGAGAGAAGCCCAGCCTTTAAAGAGGGGGACCTGGCTGAGTGCTGGCTCTGCAGGGCAGGAAGGGAGAAAAAGCTGAGAGTGGGTGGGAGTGTAGGCCTCAAGGAGCTGTGAACTCATGGTCACCGTGGATGTCTCCTGCCAGCGTGCCCACTGTCCTGTTCTTCCCGATGCTAAAGCAATGGCCTGCCATTGGCCAGGGTTTCTCTCTTCCTTCTGTATTGACCAGCAAAGTTTTTCTTGGCCTCATCCTACTGATTACTGGTCTCCTGTTATGCCTCCATGTCCTCCCAGGGCTCTTGTATCTGAGGTCATCTTCCCATTTATCTCCTATTAACTTTTTTCCCTTCAGGGTTGCTTGAGATGCCCAATATTGTGAAAACTAATATTCTTTATCTGACTAATTGTATGTTCTTTTAATACTTGGGCTCACATATTTTACCATGTGATGGTCTCCGGTAAGTGGAAAATCCTAGTTTAAATTACTAACCCATCTCACTTTTTACTTAATCATTATCCATTCAGCACATGATTTATTTTCCTGAGATGTAAGCAACTGCTCAGTTTTTATTTACTTTATCATGTCCAGTAACTAGAAAGGTAGGACAATAATCCCAACTGATGGGGGAAACTCTGGCCTTACATAACTTTTTCATAAGGACAGTTAGCATTACTCAGTTAATGCTTGTTGCTAGTCTCCATTTTTTCCAGGTCTTTCTGTGGTGGACAGGGCCCTGTGTGGTATGCCTCCTCCTTCCTCTCCCCTTTCATCTTCTGTCTCTCCGGTCCCCTCCCCGCCACCCCGTCACCTAAACACACTGTCCTTGACTTTCAACGCTTCCTAATGCCAAGGTCATCCATGTCTTAGGTCATTAGAGGCTATTCTGTTCTCTACCCAACACACCCTTCCCCAGACTCTTCACATAACTGAATTCTGCTCTGTTAGGTATCAGCTTAAATGTCACCTTTCCGAAGAGGATGTCCAATCCAAAGTCAACATTTCCTGTTATTCTCTCTTATGTCTGTCTTTCCCCTCATAGCTCTTGCCATTTTAATCAGCTGTTGTCTCTCCTCTCCACAAGACGATAAGCTCCATGTCAAAACAGGCCATTCTGTTCTGTCTCCACTGCTGTGCAGCCAGTTCGCAGCTCACCTCCTGGCACGTGGCAGACAGAGAAGTTCATTAAATGAAATTTTTAAAAAAGGATGAATGAATGCATGTATGAGTGAGGCTTCCATGAATTCTTTCCACCTGTGCCATCCCATCCGAGAGTACAAACCTTTCACACACCGTGTGGTCTCCTTCCCGCTGTCCTAACCCCGGTTCTGCCATTGGTACGGACTTGTTGAGTACTGACACTGTGCACGCGCTGTTTCCCCGCCACAGTAACATCTTGTTTATCGAGAGGACACCACCTCACACCTACTTCTACTTAGAACTCAGCTGAGAGTCAAAAAGAAACAAAAATTCCTCTTCCACAAATCTCAAGCTGTGATTCCCAGACTTTAGGGTCCCTGTTCTGACCAATTTTTCACATTTCTCCACGCTTCTACTAGGTGTGAAAGTCTGTTCTCCAAACCTACAGTTAATTAGATGTATGTTTTTGTCCACGGGAAAGGGTGTGACTGAGCTCAGTGAAATAAATGATGCTTACCTTTTCAACAGAAGATGTGGAGAAAGGAAATTTAAATCAATTTTCAAGCAGACAATGAATTCTGATTTTGAATGCGTTAATTTATCACAGTCTCAGCCCTGGGCACTGCATTCAGCTTCCTCCCGCTCTCTCACCCTTAGTCACCAGCACACAGTGAGTCCTCGGGGCACGCAGTCCATTCTCCTTGGCGTCCTGTTGGGAGCCTAGGGACACCCTAAAGGGTCTATGTCCATAGATCTTCCTTGCAGTGTCCAGGAAGGCAGGGGGCTTTCGGGTTCCTGCAGTGCTGCTTGGGTTGTTCGGAATCCCAGTCCTCTGGAAACCCAGGGTCGATCCCAGCAGCTCAGGATGAATTCCTCCAACACCTCCCAGCATGCCTTGTCTGGCAGAAGGGCACGCACCTGCACCCACTCCTCCAAGGACTCTTCCATGAGATCCAGAAGTCAAAGCCTGAGACCTCATGAGCTACGTAACCAGAGTACTTACTCTATTATGTACTTGTTCATTATTCATTTAGTCACACCAGTGCCGCCCATGCGCCCGGCAGGCAATGTCCTAGGAGCACAGGGTGGTCTCTGCTGCCCAGGTATTTGCTGCTTGTAAGAATGACCCTTTCTTTCTTAAACAGCCCATCCGATGGGTGCTCTTAGGGAGCTTTAACCTCAGCACTCTCGTGTTCTTATCACTTGTTCATAATATGTTCACCTATCTCAAACACCCTGCCCTGATTTGTAGATAGCTAGCTGCATTTTTTTTTTCTGGCTCAACTAGAACAGCACACCAGGCCCCTCCTTCTCCAGCTCTGCTCCTCCCTGTCTGCTGGAAGGGCGAAGTGTGAGTTTAGCTTCAGGTTATCCTGCTGGTGACCACGAGAGATTTTCAGGACGGGAAGCAGACCACTGTCACAGTGGAGGAGGTCTTCGGTATACATTCCTGAAGGGGACATGCATATATAACACACATGCACAATATGCTTATCGTACGTATTTATGCACATATACTATATGCACACGCACCTGTATTTATGCACATATACTATATGCACACGCACCTGTATATGTATATTTTGTATGTGTACTATATAATAAACACACAAGTACATATACCTATGCATTTATCACACACATATAAAACATAAAACTACACAATATTTGTACACGTGTTATCTATGTATTTATACATACACAGCATGTGTACACACACACACGTGTACATCTGGGAGGTCTCCCCAGGCCTTTGCAAGCTCTTTACTAGCTACTCCATAAAAAACTTTTTCACGGGCACTCTGGGAGCTGATTGGTGATGCAGCTCTTCAGGCATAGGAAGGCCCAAGGGTCCAAGGCGTGAAAGGCACGTGGTAAGAGCCAAAGTCACGCAATGGCTTACCCGTATATTTTTTTTTAATGTTTTTTGTTGAGGTAATATGGATATACAATACTGCCTATGTTTAAGGGTAGAAGTCCATGCCTCTACAAATCACACCATTCCCACCAGCAATAATTCTCCACATAATTCACTAGGCCACCTCCAGTCTGTTCCCACCCCCCTACCCTCCCTTTCTGATAACCTCAGTTCTGCATTCAGATTTCTGTTTTAGTCTGTTCTGTTCCTCTACTTTGTATTTTATATTCCACACAAGAGTGAAATCACCCAACATTTGCCTTTTCTTTCTGACTTATTTCACTTAGCATAGTCTCCTCCAGTTCCAAGCTTGCCCACACCGCTGTGTTAGGTTTCTAGGTGAACCAATAACACTGACTTACTAGCGGGTGGATTTGAAATATTATAGGCAAGGAATGGGACTTCTCTCACGAATATGGACTTCCAATAACTCACAAAGGCTTTGATTCTTTCTCCCAAATATCTCTTGGTTGTATCCACTTCTCTTCACCCTCTGCCAACATCACATCCTGTCTGGACACCACATAGCTTCCAGCGCTTTCTTGACTCCCCTCTGGGTCCCCCCTGGCTCATTCTCCACGCAGCATCCAGCATGATCTTTAAGTCACACATCTGACCGGGTCACCATTTCCCTTCATGGCGTTCCTAAAACACAGGCTAAAACCCACACCTCTTCCATCTGACCCACAGAACCATCCCATCTTGACCATTGTTGGCCTCTGGCACATCCTTATTCCACTTGTACCTCGTTCTAATGCTCCAACTACTCATATGCTATGTTTGCTCTTGTTTCCAGGTCTTTGAATGTTATACTTTTCCTGAAGTTCCCCATAATCCTCTCCCCAATACATAATCAATCTAGAAGACCCCGTTCAGATACTACCTAGCACTTTATATCGACCACCACCTCCTCCTGTGCTAGCAGCGGAAGTAGGAAGTTCTGCAGTCGTCCCCGAGCCTCCTGGTTCCCCCTGCAGGACACTACAGTGTGTGCCGATTATCTGCCTAGTTGTCTGAGCCCCTTGCTGCAATATCAGACCCTTGAAACCTGGATTCCTTCCCATCCATTATCATATCTGCAGTAGATAGCACAGGTCTGAGCATACAGCAGGGAGAAACTCAGCATTAGTTAAATGAATTCATATGTTGGCTGGGATAGGGTAATGCTAAGCCTGGCGTCAAGGACGATCTTGATAAAGATGGTGGCACAGGAAGAAAGACCCTTGGGATGCCATGAGCTCTGAGTGTCTATAAACTCGGGCAAGTCACTGCTCTGAACAGAATTTCTAAAACCAGAATCCAAATCTCGGAGATCCTTTTCAACTTTTTGTTTTCCACGGGGCTGAGTCATACATGTTTTCTCTTCTCTGAGTTGCCTGTCAGAGGTACCCAAAGGTCATCATGTATCACAGAATCCTCTTCAGATCCACAAATAACATTAAGGGCAAAACTAGGAACCAGGGCTGCTTTGGTCACAACTGGAATTAGTGCTCAAAGGCCGATTGTCGTGCCCCTTGCTGACTTCTCCCTGGGATTGAGGAGCCCCTGCCTTCATTTTCTCCTAATTGGCATCCTGAGGCTTCTCTGTGAAGACTCTGCTGTCTTTCCCCTGCAGAGCTGATAAATTAGCTGCATCCCAAAGAGTGGGGGTGAAAGGATGGCTCAGAATCAGGGCCTGAGAAGTTCGGGAAAGTGTCTGATTCCATGAACGAGCATGGGGTGCCTAGAAATTTAGAAAATGGTCCAGAGCCCAAGGCTTGGGGTCACAGACCCCTGGGCAAGAGTGGAGAGCAATGGTTAGGGAGGCTCACAATTATTTCAAGGATTCACAAATCCAGATATGAGGCAAGCATTGTCTCTAGACTGAATGAGTACTACGTCTTGCAAATACACACAGTTTTCCAAGTGTACAACAGAGCTGCCATTGTGCCGAGTGAAATAAACATTTATTTAAAAGTAGCTTTGAAGGGCCTCCCTGGTGACTCAGCAGGTTGAGCGCCACGCTGTGAAGCATCCGAACAGCAGTGCAAGTTCGATCCCGGGCCAGAGAGGGGGCCCACATGGCACAGCAGACCTTTCCTGCCTTGCCCACTGCTTCCCTCAGCAGTGTATGTCAGTCGATCTGCCTGTTCTGCTCCCCACTCTGTCTCTGGTGAATCCTCTCACCTCCTGTGACTCTGGCTTGTACCCCAGCTCTTGTGTGCATAAATAAATAAATCATAAAAAAAAAGCTTTGAACTCATATCAGACGTCAAGTGCTTTCCTCACTCAGTGGGCACTAAAGGGATCGTGCAGTGACTCACAGGAATGCCGGCCCCAGGACAGGGTCGAGTCTGTCTTGTGCTCCTATTATCTCCTTCAAGACTGGGCATCTCTCAGGGGATCCGTAGATAGTCTTCAAAATTCAGAGGCCTTCTGTTTTCAGCTGTGGGTGGACAGACAATGGGGGCTGAGGTCACCAAGCCCAGCACATAGGAGCAAGGTGAGGCAGGCAGGACCGGGCTCCTTCTGACCCTCACACCTCCCCTGCTTCTGACCTGTGAAAGGGGGTTATTCTACTCTGCCCTACCCACCAGCCCGCAGTCCTCCAGGCGGCGGTGATTTGTGTCATCTCCAGAGATCCGAGACTCACATTAAACTTTCTCATGAGTAATTATTCAGATGTCTGGGGGTGGGGAGGGGGCCTGTGGTTGAAACCCATCTGCCCCCATCTTGTTTTTATTTTTACACCCCTGAAGTCCAAAACCAGTGGTCTGAGTCACTTACAAACAGCCAAGACAATTCCCATGCGTCAGAGGAGGTCACAGGCTGCAACCACGCCTCAGGATGGAACACTAAAAATATCTTCCCAGCGTTATTTTTAGGGCCCTGCCGGCGGCTAACCACAGGCAGAGACCAAGCGGAACTCCTAGCTGTGTGCACGCAAAGGGCCCCATTTCCAGGTGAGCCCCCGGGTCAGTGAAGGAGCCCCACTAAAACCCCACGTCCTCTCCTCTGATCACAGGGAGGGCTCGCCGTGGCGTGGCTCATGCTGCCAGTGCAGCCATGCTCCTCTCTGGGCACCCTGCCAGGCAGACAGAGCCACCTTTGTTTTGCCCTGGCACACTGCGCATTCTCTGCACACATGCTTCTGCCAAGTGGGGATACTCACCCCTCATGTTTAGAGTCACTTATGATGTCCATGTCATGTCCACTATCTTTTCTGATCCTCACGACAATCCTGCTAAATGGTAGTGTTCTCCCCATTTTATAGAGTAGGAACGTAAAGGAATATCCGTGCTATGACAGCACCTCCATTAGGCACTAGAATGCAAATGAACTGCTGGTGTGTGTCTGAAGGTGGCGTAGCCTCAGCTATCCCAGCACGAGTTCCGTGTCTTCTTCTCGGTCTCCCACGTAGAGGCCGCGCCCTAGTCCGCTCTAGTCACGCCATGCACCATTCACTCATTCGACAAACATCTCCTGAGCACCCATTCTGGGGCAGGCCCTCACTGTGCTAGGCTCAGCCATAGCAACCATGCCTGGGCATAGGAAAGGGGCGTAGGGAGAAGCTATGGAGGTCATCAAGGGAAGGGAGTGGGGTCATTTCTTTGGGGGCTGAAGGCTGAGTAGGAAAGAGAAGAAGAGCAGTTCAGGTTGTGGGGAGGGCTGAGATCACATGGGAGATGTGGGGGAGCAGAAAGTGTGTGGGAACTGAAAGCAGGTCAGAGTGGGTACCGGCAGGAAGCAGGGACAGTGAGGGGGACTCCTTGCGGGGGGCGTGCAGAAGGTGCAGGGGCTGCTGAAGGGCACCGGAAGCCGCTGGAGGGTTTCAGTGGTGAATAGCATGGCCCTCTCTGGGTTTTAAAGATCTACCTGTGGCAAGTGGGTGAGGGCTGGAGGAAGCGAGACTGGGGAGAAGGGAGTCGGCAGTAGGCTAGTGAGGTAAGTGCAGGTGAGACAGGACAGGCCCTTGGACAGAGGTAAGCAGAGGCAGAGAGAATGGAAAAGACAGCCAGTTCTAGAAGTACTTAAAAGTAGTTGGGCCCTCCCTGGTGGCGCAGTGGGTTGAGCAACGCACTATGAAGCAGACCACAGCCACTGCAGCACGAGTTCGATCCCTGCTGCCGGCCGGGGAGGGGACCCACATGGCGCGGCAGACCTCCCTGCTTTGGCTGCTGCTCCCCTCTGCAGTGGGTTTCAGCCCATCTGCCTTTTCTGCTCCCCACTCTGTCTCTGGTGAATCCTCTCACCTTTCTGTGACTCTGACCTGTACCCCAGGTCTTGTGTGCATACATAAATAAATCTTTAAAAACAAAGCAAAACAAAAAGGGGTCTTTGTCAATAGTGAGAGAACGTGAGGGCGTCTGGTGTTGACTTGAATCAGAGCAGACTTGGGGAGGATATTGTCTAGCCAGAATGGACCGTCCTCAAGGAGCGTGGAAGTGGGGAGTGAAGACTGCGAAATGTGATGGCAGCAGATGGAATAGCTAGAACGAGGGCAGAGGCGGGATCAGGTGAGGTGGAGGGGGTTTCTGTCCCAGGGGTAAGGCGGCATGGAGGACACACTGGCTAGGCCCTGAATGATGGGGGAAAGTTGAGTTACTAGAGAGTGGTACCCAGGAAGCTGAGGGGCTGGGCTTCAGAGCCAGTGGAAAGATCAGCCCTAGGAGGGGGGATGCTTCCCCAACTGGGGCAGCAAGGGACCCACGCCCAGGCCACCTGCCTCCATGGGGCCCAGCACCTTCATCTGCCACATAAAGGTGTAATGATGGGCTGGCCACCGAGTGGACACTGCTGCCTCCCGCCTCCCCACGACTGCCTGGAGCCCTTCTCTTCTGTGCTCCCCCTGCTGCTCTAGCTGGAGATGCCAGGCACTTCCTTTAGTCAGATAGTGCTCTCCCCTGCTGCCCAGTCCTTGTCCCCAGAATGGCTTTTCCTCCCACCTGTTAAGTGAACTGTGAATGCCCGGAAAGCAGGA
Source organism: Galemys pyrenaicus (assembly GCA_019455555.1). Classification (NCBI taxonomy): domain Eukaryota; kingdom Metazoa; phylum Chordata; class Mammalia; order Eulipotyphla; family Talpidae; genus Galemys; species Galemys pyrenaicus. The sequence goes on from JAGFMF010011696.1 coordinate 5,838,420, forward strand.
CTCAAAGTTTGCCTAAGGTATGTGGTTCTAAGTATGTGGCAGGACCCCTATGTTTATAGCAGCACTCTTTACAATAGGTAAGACCTGGAAACAACCTAAATGCCCAAAAACAGATGAGTGGATTGGGAAGCTGTGGTACATGTGCACGATGGAATACTACTCAGCAATCAAAAATGAAAACTAGACACATTCATAGGAACATGGATGGAACTGGAAGGGATGATGCTCAGCAAAGTAAGTCAGAAGGCAAAAGAAAGATACCAGATGGTTCCTCCCCTAGGAGGAATATAAGGGAACCACATAAAGATCAAGGAAAAGAAATAAGAACAATAATAATAATAATAACAATAAGAAAGAAACAAAACCAAAAATGAAAAGACAAAGACAAACTGGGGACACTTGGTGGGGAGGGAAGAGGAGAAGGGCGGAGGGCAGACGGGAGCACTGGGGCTGAGGTGATGATGCACTGGTGATATGGTGATGGGGAAAACATGGGGATTACAATTGATGTCAAATATATATAAATAAATAAAAAATAAATAAATATGTGGCAGGAACATTTGTTGTGTGAATTCATGCACACACACATGCATCAACAAAAAGCATCAGGGCCCTCCCTGGTGGCGCAGTGGGTTAAGCAACACACTATGAAGCAAACCTCAGTCACTGCAGCACGAGTTTGATCCCTGCTGCCAGCCAGGGAGGGGACCCACATGGCGTGGCAGACCTCTCCTGCCTCGCCCGCTGCTCCCCTCAGCAGTGTGTTTCAGCCAGTCTGCCTATTCTGCTCCCCACTGTATCTCTGGTGAATCCTCTCACTGCCCTGGAATCTGGCCTGTACCCCAGCTCTTGTATGTATAAATAAATAAATCTTTAAAAAAAAGCATCAACCAAATACAGGTATAGTTACATGTATTAATAAACAGCCCTCAACTTACCATAGTTTGATGGAATGATTTTTCAACTTCAAGTGGTGCAAAAGTGATAATGCGTTCAGTAGACACCACACTTTGAATTTTGGTCATTCCCCTGGGTAACGAGGTGTGGTAAGGTGTTCTCTGGCGCTGCCGGGTGATGGCAGTAAGCCCCAGCTTCCATCAGCCACGTGAGGGAGAAGGTAAACAACCTTCTCTGCCATGTTGGCTCTATTCTTGAGCCTCATCAGAAGATAGAAATTTTTGCCCCTGCCGCTATAGCATTCCCTTCATCCAGCAGCTAATTTTAGTTCAGTGCTGCAAACATTCCCCAGGTTCGGGCTGCTTCTGGCTCTGCCTGTTAGTGGTGAGAACCCACATAGGCATTCTGGTTTTCACTTTCAGTACAGTTTCAAAAAATTATGAGCTATTCAAGCTTTACTACAAGACAGACTCTGTATTTGATTTGCCCAACCTTTCTGAGCACGTTTCCAGCAGGGTAGCCTAAGTCACCTTCAGTGGACTAGGAATTCAAAGTGTAATTTTGATTTACAATATTTTCAACTTAGAACAGATTGAAAATGGGTGACAACCCCATCATAAGATGAGGAAGAGATACACATATGAGCTACAGTTATGCGTGCTCACCTTGGGGTACACGTGTGTGCTCACAAGACCTCCCCACAGACCCCTTCTTTGACATGCTTCCTTGCCCTGCCAAGAAGCCCTTTGTGCACAAAGGCCTGGCCCTCCATGCTTCCAGGACACCTTTGCTCTAACTTAGAAATGTCACAAGTCACTTTCGAATTGGAGTGCGAGTACAATTCTAGAGTGACATATGGTTGAAAGGAAGGAAATTTGCCACCACATGATGAAACTGATGCTCCAAGAGGCTCACTTTTTGTTGTAACAGTAAATGACTTCTAGGAAGATAACAGGAAGTGAAGTATTTCCAGCACACATCCTTGTTCCCAGTTTGCCCCAGAAACATATGGCAGAAGCGGTGACTCAGTATCAGCTTGCAGTTTTTATTTCATGTTTATAAAAGCGATAAAAGAGTGTCCTGCAAAGCAAGCACTTCAATATTTTCAAGCTTCCAATGTTAGTTCTTGTTTCTACTAACAAATGTTAGGGCATATTTGCAAAAAACATTTTCAAATGCCAATTCAATATATTTTATTTAAATCCAATAAAAAGTACTCTAATAACACGTTGCCTTTTCAAGTCAAAAAATTTCTTAATCTTAGATAAAACTTTGATGTTAGATAAAACTAATTAGTATGTAGATACTGGCTATCATGAGATACTTCTTTTTTTTTTTTTTTTAACTTGGAATGAAGCCTGTAAGAAGAGATACTGTCCCTCTTATCTGTATATGACAGTGTGAAGGACCCACATCTATGCTATTGCTAACCAAGCCTCCAACACACACACACACACACACAGCCAGGCCAGTGTAAGGTTGAATTTCTTAGACAGTTAGTGTCTTACGGAGTTGCCATTTTCTTCCTCAGAAGGATATTTGGAAACAGGTATTTCTAGAACTGTAAGCTGTTCCTTGCTTCTAGCCTTCTGCCGTTCTCCTGAGCTGCTAGGGTGCTTTCTGAGGTGCTAAGCAGTTTTGCCCTTTAGGCTTCAGAGTCTGAGTGTTTGTATGGGACAGGTAGATAAGAAATGATGGGGACAGAAGGCAGGACTGGAGGAGGAACAGAATCTGGAAAGGAGAGGAAAACAAGCCGAGCCTTAGGGGCTTAGATGAGGAAACAAGAACAGGGAGCTGACTGGCCTTAGAAAGGAGCTGGTGGACTTCAGCCTACCGTGGGGGAGGCGGTGAGAGGGAGGAAGAAAAGAAGGAAGGAAGGGGTAGAAATGCAAGATCTTTCTAGTTCCCGCTTCATGTCTAATCTGGAATGTGCTGGGGACAGTCTTACAGAACACAAGCCTTCCTGACCCGTGCTAGGTCAGCTGAAGTGCTAGGGAGACATAGGTTCGATATGGGAGCATCAGCAGAGGCCAGTTGTCAATGAAGATGACGTCATCACCGTGCATTCACGATGTGAGCTTATTAATAATGGAGGATTCATCAGATTCGTAACACATGCCAGATGGGGAAACACTCAGCTCCTGAAATGCCTGAAATGAGGTAAGATGACCAGAAGTTGAAGCAACAGGGATCCTGGATGAGAGAAGACTAAGGACAGACATGAAAACTACCTTCAAATATTTGAAGGTCCGTCTTGAGTGTGCAAGGGGGCAGGCTTACCCCGTGAAACCCCAGGAGAGAAGGAAATAGGTTTCACCTCACCGAAAGCAAGAACCAGGGTACAGAATGCCTTGAGAGGCAGTGAGTTCCCCATGAAGGGGAGATTCAAGCAAAAATTGTGGGTCCATTTGTCAGGGATCTTTCTTAGGAGGATTATTCCTGCCAGGTACAAGTTGAAAGCTGGTCAAACCTCCCGTCTCCTCAGGGGTCTCTTTCACGTTGCCTAGCCAGGACTTGTGAACGACTGCTCAGCACCATCTCCTGTGGTGAGGAGAGCCTGTGCCTTCTGGTCTATGACCTTCGCTAACAAGTGACAGAGCCTGCACCTGTGTGAAGCTACAAACCAGTGCCCTGGCGTTGCCAGTGTGGGAAAGGTATCGATAGCTTTATTCTCCTAATGAGGAATGCAGGACTTACAGCGGTTATGTAACTAGCTGGTACGTGGAAGTCTAGTCTAGGCCATGCAGATTTTTAAAAGGCATGGTTAGGCAAGAAGGGTAATGGAAACAATTACTCCCCCTGAATTAATCTGTTTGTAAACCAAGTTCCTTAAAGTGGTGTCCCCACCCACAGATTTTTTGGTTTCCTACATTCTTCTCTTTCAGCAGAGGCCACATAGATTTAGGGACTTGTAATACCTGGTAATTGCTTGTCTGATTTTGCAATCCATCCTCCCACCCCTTTCTAGAAATACTTTGTAGAAGGAATGGAAGCATGCAGGTGCTCATGCAAATCAAGCAAATTAAAACATATTTTGTTTCCACATATTCTGAAAGGTTTGCAGGGAACATCACAATGTTCTGGGTGGTCTTCTCTTGCAATGTAGGCCAGCAATCTAGTGATGTAAATTAGACAGGTGAGATGTTGGGAGAGGCAGGGAGAGGCTGGGAGAGGCTGTGCCGCTGACTCATGGCCTAACTGAGGTCACATTGCCTCTCAAGCTCCACGGATAAAACAAGATATGGGAGAGCTAGGCATACGGGCCATGTCTATAATCTTGATTTTCAAAAGCGTATTCTGTGCATGTGACTGGGGAGGTAGCAAGAACCACTTCCCAGTACCTAGTGATGTGTACTTGGGAGTCTCAACCTGCTGGATGGGAAATGCCCATCTTAGCTTCCATATGCCCCATCTCCAAGGAAGGCCCTACCTTCTCAGCACCTTTTAGGGAAAGCTTGATAAGAGTCAAGCATTTTTGTCACTTCTCCCCTTGTATAAGGATTCCTCAAACTCCATCCCTAAGGCTGAAGTCTTACCACATCAGTGAAGAGGGAGGCAGGGATAACTTCCTGAAGAGGAATAAAATAAGAGGGGAGGGTCTGGGGAGATGGAACCTTTTTCAATCAATTTCTGGAGAAGGGGGTGTAGCAATAACCCCCTCCCCCAACTATTTAATGTTCTCTGACCCCCAAATGCAAGCTACAGTGAGGGATCAAAAACACATATGCAGGAGGTGGTGATTTCATCTCCACACTGATCATCCTGTGGGAAACTTGTACTTAGGAAACTCAGGGTAACTCCAGCTCCTTAGGCCTTTAAACTGGAACCAAAGTGGGTGCTGCTTTGGACATCAAAGGAGAAAACTGCCCCCCTCTGGCTGGTGGGGTAAGAGGGGGGGACATGAAGGGCCACCATAAATGAAGCCCTGTCATAGTCAGGCCTTTATTCCCATTCAAAATTAATAAATTGATTATTTGGCTTGTTATTCATTTGTTTTTGGGTGATTCTGTGTTTAAAAAGGGGGTGGAGGGAGGGGGGAAAGAAACACATTTGCATGAGCAGCACATATACCCTTAAGCTTTCCCCAAGGCTTTGTCAGAGAATTCTATCAACGACGATAAAGCTTACTGTCACACCAGTAAGCTGAAGGAAGAGGAAAATCAGAAGGAGAAGTAGAAGGAAGAATAGGAAGAAGGGAAGGAGGTAGGGAAAGACAGGGGCATCAGAAAGTAAATAATTATTTCTTTTTTTAATCACAAAAAATAGTCTTAAAAAAACAACTTAGTGTAACAGCTGGTATATTTGATTTTATTCTTCCACTGATCTTATCCAAAACACTATGTATCAGTGCAACTCAGATTTTTCAGCACACAATCCTGTGCTCTGAGTGCCATTTCCGTTACTGTCAATCTTAAAGGATCAGCCAGCTCTTTGTCCCTACTGTCTGGCATGGGAATGAAGAACAAGGTACATAAGGACCCTCTGTCCCGGAAATGAACTAGAGAAACTGCATTCCCAGTCTGGGGTTAATACTGGGGAAGCTGAGAAGAGTCACCTGAAAAAATGAGAAAGTCTAGTCTGTGGCATCCCACACAAATGTCCGTGACGTGCAGAAACCCAGACAGGAGAGGAAGATCTAAACCATTTCAGAACCAGCAAAATCCAAGGGCCCGAGGAGAGGGAATGGAGAGAACTTCGTAACTCAAGCACAAGGACCATCCCAGACAATAAGCCCCCGAACACGTCTCCTGTTAAATCAAAACAACTACCTAACAACATGAACCTCAATTCTGGAACACTAGTGGCCATAAGAAAAGAGGAAATAACCCCAAAGAGGCTTTAAATAGGTTGAAAAGAGTAAGTGGGAGGCGAGAGAAGGACACGCTGAATGTGTCCAACGTACCTGGTAAGTTTTGAAGTGTAGGGGAGCAGAAACGTGCAGTGGCGGGTAAGGGATGGGAGAGGGAACGAATGTACTTCGAGATGGAAAGCACTTGTGATAGGGATGACTTAGAGGACAGGGAGAGGTTGAGGATGTGTTGAGAGAGATCAGTGTAGGATTCAAGTCCTGGAGCAGGTGAGGAGGTGAGAAAAGAGAGGACTTGGAGCAGGAGGGGAGGAACTAGCTATGCAGGAGGAAGGATACCTTGTCCACTCTAGGGAGGGAGGAAGTTGGTGCAGATGTAGGTGTGAATCCAGCTTTGGGGGAAAGGGGAGATGAGGGTGCTCCTCTGGTGGCTTCTACTAAAGAGACAAATGAGAAGAGTTCTTCGGACGAAAGTGATGGAGTTGGAGGATAAAGAACACAATATGCAGTTGTCTGCTTGCAGAGGAGGGTAGCAAGCATCCCTAGGACGAGAACTAGGATACAATGACGACAATACAGAGGTGGGCGATGTTGAGTGTGACGGGGGAGGGGTTAAAGAGTGGAGGGCATTTTCAGGTGAGAGGTCATCTTGCTGTCTTATACTACGTGGGAATGTCCCTATATGGGGAGGATCAGAGGACAAGCCCGCACTTCACTGAAGACCCCCCAGTGCCAGTCTCTCAAGGACTGTTCTTGACATCAGTTCAAGGATGTCAAGAAAGGAAAAGTCCACCTCCTTTCTGGAGGGCACATACCTGGACACAGGTGTTTCCAGCCAGATAGAGAAAGGGTGGGGCTTCATTGTTCATTGTACAGATTTCACGAAACCCCTGTTTCAGCTCACGTATCACCCCGCAATGCTCCACTGAGCCTCGTGACCCTGCGGTCCACGTCCATTCTGTTTACTTGTTGGGAGAAGGCCTCCACTCCATTCTCCGGCTGGCATTGTTGGGGGACTGAATGTGTGAGGAGGGTAAGGAATGTGGACATTTCAACTCACAGACTTAAGAACAATGCACCTCTTCTTCTGTCTGAACCTCACCCTGGCATCTGCAGTTTGGGGAAGATGCTAGTTCAGGCTCTGGGCTAATGGATGTCTGGGATTTTGAAATCTTACTGGTTGGTCTGTGGAATCAAGTCCATAAAAAGCTTGCCAATTCGTAGGTTCTATGTGGTGATGACAAAAGCAAGCAAGCAAGCAAACAAAACGACAACAACAAAACACCAGCCCTTCGTATTGAGTCCTGATGCTGTGCCATGCGTCGCTAAGAACTGGTCACTTCGCCTGTGTGCCTCTCAGGCATCCAGGGGGTGAGGTTTCACCTAATCCATTGGACAGGTGGAGACACAGACTTAGGATAAGCAACTGGGTTTTTTATTCAGAGGGGGAATTCAATACCATTCTGCCTGTCTCCAAACCTCACGGTTTCTCCTGAACCTCGCTAAAGGGTTACTATGGAGGAGGCTCTGACGCAGACACTGAGATTTCACCCCTATAAAAAGTAACCAAATACAAAAAAAAAAGCAAATCACTTAACCTCACTCTGCCTCTAGCATCCAACTGAGAAATTAGGTAGAGATCAGGGTCACGCTGAAAACAGATGGAGAGTCAAGCTGGACTGTGCTGGAAAATAAAATTAGCGCAAAGAAACCATTCTCTGTGATCTCTATGATTCAGTGCCCTTTGATAATTTGTGAGGTTGCGTGGCATGCCAGCAGGCAACCAGAGGAAGCTTCTAGGATATAGAGTCGCTGTTGCATGGCCCCTGCCTCTCTTTGTCCAACCAGCTTCAGTCCTTCTGCCTTCCCCCGTGGGTCTGGGCCTCCCTTCTCAGTCCTCCTGGTGGTGTTCTGGGGCCAGCACATCAGTCCTTGGGCCTTCCACTGCAAAACCCCTGCCCTCGCGACCCCTCTCCAGCTTCTCACCCTGTAGCAAGAATGACACTCGGCTCTGCTTTTTTCTTATTTATTCTCTAGGTTGCTCTGGGAGGAGAGTTTATTATTCTCAGTTTAGAGATGGGGAAACTGAGGCTCACTGAAGTTAAAGAACTGGTGGTAGGCGCGTGTGTGGGGGGGGTCACAATCTCCAAGGAGCAGAGACTAAAGAATGTTCTCACACAGCAGGGACTACTGGGGGAGGCTGTGCCTCCTGTCTCATCACCGAGGTGCTGCCTGGAAACCTAAGGAGAAGATCCCGCAGCCTCAGCAGCTCCCTGCACACAGCCCAGGTCCCCTCTGGAGGCCATGCTATTCCTTGCGAGCCCATCACACACTGCCCATCAGCTGCTTCCTGACCACTGGGCCTCAGAATGGACTTGAGCTGTGCTCGTCTGCCGCAAGCAAGCCTAGTAGCACCTACATTTAAAACATTTTTTTCTCTTTGAATTTGAAATCAAGGGCTTCATAATTCTATCTACCCCTTTTTCATTAGTTCACTCTTCTAAAAGACAAGTTAACAAAAAGCAAATTCCATGTGGTCATGCAAAGATTTTTTTTGGTGCAGGGCTGAGAATTGATGGCTTGACAATATGAGGGTTTCCATTTCTTTTTCTTTATTCATGATTATTTAAAAATGCACCAATACGGCATGGGGTGCATAGGCAATAAGCTTGTATGACAAATTTGAAAAATTGCTAGTAGATGCAGAATAGACTTGTGGTAATCATTTCACATTGTATACAAATGTCAAATTATTCTGTTGTACACCTGAAACTGATGTTGTAGCTCAATTATACTTCAACAAAATGCCACCAGAATGTAGATTGTTCCAGCCACTAAGGAAAGCAGTGTGGAGGCTCCTCAAGACTGAAAATGGATCTGCCATATGACTCAACAATTCCACTGCTATAAATCTGCCCAACGAACACAAAAACAGTAATTCAAAAGGAAAACTACATTCCTACGTTCATTGCAGCACAACTTACGACAGCCAAGATACGGAAGCAACCTGAGTATTCAAAGATGATTGGATCTAGAAGATGAAGATGCACACACACACACACACACAGAGAAGAGGATACTACTCAGTGATTAAAAAGCAATTCATGCCATTTGGACCAACATGGATGCAACTGGAAGAGATTATGCTAAGTCAAATAAGCCAGAAAGAGAAAGATAAATACTAGATTGTGTCACTTATGTGGAATATGGAGAAACCAAACCAAGCGAAGCGTCAAAGACAAACATCATAACCAACTCTTGAAAGCTGATCATAGATCTGAGGCACGCAGATGGGGAGGGAGAGGAGAACAGGTAGGCGGGCAGGGTGAGACCGAACAGTGGACTCTGGTGGAGGATGATGGATGCTTTGGTGGTGGGAGAGAAATGGTGACTGTAAGGTAAATGAAAGTTAGCAGATTTTTCCACCCTCCCGCCATTAGCATCCAGGATAGACCCCTGCAGTCCTGCATGCGAGCCTGATGGCGGCTCCTGGAGTAGGGTGTGGGCATGTGTGGGTGGGCACACCTGGGCTGAGAGACTGGGCATATAAGGACAGCTTCACGGGGACACCAGTGATGGAAGCAGCAACTGCAGCAGTGGTGAAGGAAGCAGCAGCACCGAGAGAGTGAAGATTTGCCGGGGCCTAGCAGGCCTGCCAGCCTCCTGCTCCCCCACCCACCCGCTGCGTACTTGGTCACCCCACTACAAATGATGAAGAAAGATCAATAAAACTCTAAAAAGGCACTGAGGGCTCCAGGACTCCTCATTTAACCCGTCTGCCCTATGGCTTACTGCCTCTACAGTGACCACATCTAAGGGGAGAAATCATATACCATCAAAATATTAACAAGGGTGTAAAACAATGGTACTTCACTAAAACAGTTTTTAAGCCCCCACCAAAATGATGTATGGGCTTGAAGAAAAATAATATATAAGAGCTTATGAAAGAAAAACAACAGACTGAAACTTTGCTTCATCTCTCTCCACCCCAGTTCCACTGCCCAAAGACAGCCCATCTATCCAATTAATTGGAGGGGGGGGTGTTGTTTTGATTAGTTTCATGTCACTAAAAATTTTATAGTTAATTCTTCCATCATCAGCCTCAGATGTTGTTTATTGCCTCGACACATGGAGATTTAGCTTCCTTACACTTTACATCCACTGCCCTCCCAACATATCTAGAGAGCTAGTTTTCATTCTCCGCTGGTAAACTCAATGAATACATTTGAACTTTCATTCCCTATCTTGTCAATATGGGTATCCTGTCTTCTTTTCCATTGTGGCAGGTAAGGGTATTAGAACTTCCCTCCTCTTTCTATCCCTTCTGTCATCCCATGTCAGCTACCCTTTTATTTTTGTACTTTCAACGTTGATCACATCCGCATTCTGGCCTGTAACTGAATATGTTTCCAAACTCTGTAATGTGGCTCCAAGCCAGGATCAGGCTATTTTCACTGGTCAGCTACCCTCAGCCTCTGGGTCATCCAAGTTTGATTTCCTTTTGTTGTGTCGCTTGAATAGTAGCCTTGCTTGCCACCATATTCTGCTCCTGGAACAGCCATATGCTATTAACTGTACCTCCATGAGTGTAGGCCTTTGCATCCATTCTGCTCTTGTTGCTCATTAAGACAACTGCCCCTACCTTGCTGCTGATGGCCTGTAAGTCCCAGCATCTGGCCTCTATTACATCAGGTCTCCACCATTTCTGTTGCTACAGTGAGCCCAGTTCTGAGTCAGCATCTCCTACCATCAGTCCCGGTCTCCAAGGACCATTGAGCTTCTCCATGGTCCTGGTGCTCCATCACCAGTGCTGTGCCCTGGCTAATGGAGCATCTACCAGAGCCTCTCGCGGAAACTTGTCAGCTGCTGGGCTTTCTGGCCTTGTATAATCTCACTTCTCTAGCAAGGCCTGAACCCGTCGATCCCTTCCTCCACTCACACCTAGTTGGCAATCAATACTGACTGAGAAATCATTTCTGTGAGTCATTTTCACCCCAGTCCCCAAGCGTGGACCAGCTTTCAGATTGTACCTCAGAGCCCTGTAGTGCTTTGATCCTGGACTTGATCTTAGGACTTGACATCTGCTCTTCCACCTTAGTGAATCTTGGCGGAAACTGAGCCCACCCACTGCACTCGCCGACCCCCTCTGCAGACCCCTCCCTTCCTAGATGGAGAAAAGAGGTTGGCACTTGGTAGTGATTTTTCCCATGAGTCTTACAGTGATCTACATTTTCTCCCCTTTGGCTAACTTAAGCTCCATCACTTCTTCACTTTGGGCACTATGTTTTTAACGGTGTGAAAGCGAGGCAGACTGCCAGGAAGTTTGTGCACCTGCACTGTGAGGGAATAGTCAGCCCTCTGCCCTTGGACTTTCTTAGATTGACTTAAAGGTCGAGCTTATCTCTTTGTTTTTTAAATTCCACACCTCTGTTTTTAAGTAAAGATGGTAAGTCACACCGTGATGCTGCGTTTGCCGATGAAACCCTAACCCTTGAAGGACAGGAGAAACCGCAGTCAGTTCCAGTGTCACTGGCACCTGCGCTCAGCGCCCCGCCCCAGTCACTGTGCTGAGCGCTTCCGCCCCGATCCTAACTACACCCTAATGGAGAAGTTTGCGAGTATCTGGTGATCCTCAGTCTTCAGAGAACCTCCCAGGAAGAGGTTGTGTCCATCTCGGTATCTGCCATGGCAGGAGTCTCTCACGTAACAAGGGGCCAAAACTTCTGTGAAAGAGTCAACTGCCCAGGGCCACAGAGCTCATCTGACTCTGAGCTTCTAATCACATATTCTCTCCACTAATCCAAGTTCCCGTTGTCTGACCGAGCCTATGGTTTTGAAAACAATAAATAAGCAGGCATTTACAACTTCAAAATTGCAAAGAAAAACAAGCCAGAAGCATGAAGGAAATTAAGTTTTAAACAAAAACGAGGTGCCAGAAATCCATGATACTACTTACCCCCATAGGGAAGAGACTATTTTTTATAGAAGTCCATTTGTTTTAGGGGCCTCTAGTCCTAGATGAACTATATAAGCACAGATGACAGCAGTCCAGCCAAATCCCCTGCCCCTCCCCACCACCCTGCGTCCTGCCTCATGATCCTCTCCTGGTCTGCAAGTGCATCTGGGGAGAGGCGTCCCAGCCACCCTATGAAGTGAATTGAATCAATGCATCACACTTCAGCTCTGGAGTTAATGTGATAAGGCCCAGCCCAGAGCTGCTACAGAATATTATACACATCAATCATCCACCCCCACCCAAGTGAATGCTCTGGGACTGACAAATGTTGGCTGAGCTTTAACTACTTCTGTTTCTCTCCTGATACAAGATTTGGGCTTTGAAATAGGCTAGAGTCTCTTGCCTTTTCAGGCCTTAAAACTCTTAGAAACCAGGTATCCCTGGGGGAGCAAGGTGGTAAACACCATACTTTGAAGCATCCTCAGTCACCCCAGCACAAGTTCGATCCCCGGCCAGAGAGGTGACCCACATGGCACACCAGACCTCTCCTGTCTTGCCTGCTGCTCCCCTGAGCAGTGTTTTTCAGTCCATCTGCCTGTTCTGCTCCCCACTCTGTCTCTGGTAAATCCTCACCCCCCCCATACACCTCTGGCCTGTACCCCAGTTCTTGTATGCATAAATAAATAAATCTTTTTTTAAAAACAAACAAACAAACAAACACACTCTTAGACACTACCCTAAAGTCAGGCACTCTGAGAGTTAACCCTAAAGTGAGAAGTTGGGGCTTTGCCCTGCTCCTGAGGGGGGCCATCCTTTCCTCACCTCTTCTGCCCTCATGGAGGTGTTCAGCCCAGACCACCCTTCTCCCCTTCCCACCTACCTTCTGATCTGAATTTCCCATTCCATGTGGGGCACTGAGGAGCGAGCACAGTACAGGGGGAGAGACCCACAGCCACCTCCTCACTGAGGAAAAGGGACCCTGGACAAATCACGTGCTTGCTCCAGGGCTCAGCATCCACCAATCACCTGGTATCGTCCCACGCAGGCACCCGGTGTGCTGCACATCACTCGATGCTCGGTCCAGCACTCTGCGGGATCTTCTCACTGTAGGCGCTGCCATTCAACAAATCATTGTATCATTCTATCCCCCCAAGGAGGGGCTCGGATTGGCCTTATTTTAAGGAAAGTGAATCTCAGAGACACTAAACAATTTGGTGAAGGTGAACAGATTTGAGTTCATAGCGTGTGTGTTTTCTGCTATACCTCCGAGCAACTGCATAGACTCAGAAAGAAACCAAACTTGAGTCTATGCAGAGCAACTGTGTGGACTCAGATTATAGGGGCCACTACTCATTGTCCTGATTTGTCTTTTAAAGACCCAAATTGGGGAGTGGGTAGGGAGAGAGAACTCTTTGTATGACATCAAAAGATCAGAAGGGTCTTCCCAGGGGAGCCCCAGCAAGATCTCTGGACACACTGGCTATGAGGCCTGTCTTGGGCTTAGTGCCACTCACTGATGTCTTTTGCCACCTGGCTTCCAGTCCAGAGAGGGCTGGGTGGGAGCTGGTAGGTAGGAGACCTGCTTCTGAGGCTCACGGAACTGGCCTCAAATACTAGCCTCAGCCTTGTGCTAAGATCACTCATCCTTTTGGGCCTCAGTTTCCTTATCTTAAATTGGAGAAACTATTCTTATTTTACAGAATTTTTGCATGACTGAGAGAAAGTGGCAGAGAACAGGCGCTCATGAAATGGTGCTGATGGGGTGGCATGGAGGCAGTGGCTATTATTAACCCTCCCCCAGATGGCCCAAGCTCATTTCCCCTTACATTGTTCTCTCTAAAGATAAACAGATCGAGACTATTTGAAGAATTAATATATGGTTGTATATAATTGCCAACGATTGTCCTTTCAGTAAAATATTCTAATTGCTCAGCTAGATTTGGAGGCCAAATCCCATTATTACCAATATTAGGATAATTAAAATTACGTATAACAAAATATTTCAAGTTTCTCCGTCTCTTACTTTACCCTGAATAGGAAAACCCACATGTGCGGGCCACATTGTGTTCAGAGAGGCGTCCACTCTCTCTCTCCTCATGCCAGCATGTGCAGTTCAGATGCCCTAGAGGCAGGATGAGGACAATAGAGGGAGCAAATATTCAAAACCAAGAAACTCGAAGCACATTACCTGATTCGTGTCCTCTGCTCAGTGCAATTAAATTTGGAACAGCCCTCTCCCAATTGTGACACGGGTGAACTTATTCATATCTCCCCCTCTCAGAACAAATAACTGAGATGCCCCACAAAAAGTTTATCCAATTTCTTATTGCTCTAGCTTATTTGTCATGTTCCATGTGCATTTGACTAAAATCTGAAAGGAGAGAGGATTTCACCTGTCAAGCAGTTGCAGGTACTCCACAGACCAGTCCTAGTCTGCTGCAAGGCGCTGTGCAGAACAAGCCCTTAGCTCCTGGATGGTTCTAGCGCTGCGAAAGCTTCACGTATCTTGTCTCTTATGACCTCTCATCCCCTCCTAGCACATCTATGCAAACAGGATGGTAGAACTGTACACAACCTTGACACACAGCGGGCAGTTTCAATGCCGCAAGAAGGGCACGTTGCAGGAAGAGAAGAATTTAATTTCAACTAGGAGAGTCAAGAAAGGCCTCAAAGAAGAGGCAACAGTTGACTTAGGGTTTGAAGAAGGAGCAATGTCCAGGTGGGAAGTAGGCAAGGAGAATCCGGCCATTGCGCACAGAGTATATTGCCAAAGTTTAAAGATTCTTTAGAGATCAAGTAAATCTGTGCAGCCGGCTCTTATTTACTGAGAGAAATACCCAGGATGAGGAGACCAGAAACCTCTGCAGGCTCTGCAGTGACTACAGGTGAGGGAAATGCCTAGCAACACAGTTCTAGATTTTGAGCAGAGATCTTCTTCCTATTGTTGGCAAGTTCAGATTTTCTGGTGCAGGAAACTCAGAGGACCCAGACAGTGTCAAAAGGACCAGAGGTGAGTTGAAGCCTGGTGCAAACATCCTGGACTGTTAGGAGCAGTGCAGATTGTATTGACTTTGGCCCCCACTGTTCAGTCCGATCAAGGCTAGCGAGAGGCAGAGAGCTGGCTCTTATGCCCATAACATGATGCATTAGAGAGGCTTGGTGAATTATGTGGCCATTAGCTAAATGGCCCTGAGGCTTTATGCCTTGCTCTTTTTGTAAATCCAAAATAATAACAATAACAGCTCACTATCTTTTCATCCTGCAGGAGAGAGCTAGTGTTCCATCCGTCCTTATACTATTACAGCTGCTCCCCCAGACAACTCCATTCTAAGCCCCAGGATACAGAAACAGATGCAGTCTGTGCTCTATCCTGACCCACCTAGTAAGGGCCACAAGGAAAAAACGTAGCCCCCCAAGAGGACTGGCAGTCAGGCCAGTTCAGGAGGGAAGATGGCTTAAGAGCAGAAACCCTTTAAGGAGGGCCCAGGTCACCTCCAGTGAAGCCATGGTGGTCCCAAGTGGAAGAAGTTCCAATAACTCCGCCTGAAGCCATCTCCCCCTCCCTGATCTGCTCTTCCCTTCTTGAAAGCCTTCCCTGGGCCTCGAGGTGCTGCCAGCAGGCTGGGGCAGAAGGGAAGTAACTTTTGCATGACAAGAGAATAGGGCTTCCCTCAGGGCTGCCCCACCCCCCTGCTCTGGACAGCCTGGGGCTGAATCCCAAAGCAAGTGTGGCTGTGTGGAGGTGCTGATCCAGCTCCAAGGCTAGAGGTCCGTATTTCCAGAAGCTATTTTCCCCCAAAGACAGAAACACATGAGAGGAAGATACCAATCACTTCTCAGACCTTCAGGAATGATGGAGCCTGGTAACATCAGGACACGGGGAAGGATCTTGACTGGAAACCATGCTGCTCTGTACTAGAGCAACCCCGGTTTCTGCAGGGACTCAGCACCGTGTAATGAATGTGTCAGTGTCCCCACCCCCCCACCCCAACCCCAGGAGCCCTGAGACTGAAAACCTCAGACGTCATCAGAGACCAGGCCCCAGAGCTGAGTTCTCATTCCTTATTCATTTGTTTCATTTTGCTGTTTTCTTTTTCCTGTTTAAGGCTTGCTTCCCAATATACTCTCTTTTGATTAACTAGTTAGTTAATGAATTATTATCTATTTATGATATGGTTGACACTGAGGAACCACTTCAAAGAACCAGATCACTGACAGTGCCATGCATCTGCTATGTGTTGATTTATGTGATCTTGCTTCCTCCTCTTACACTGTACCTCTTTTTCATTCTTCTAAGGGCTTTGGCTTTAGAGCTTGTTGTAGAATTTTTTGGAGAGGTTTACTTAAAAAAATTATTTTAAGTACAGGTTGTTGTTTTTTTTTAAACATTAGTAAGAATATTCTTCCAGGTATTACTTTTTCACACATTATTTTATACATGCATATATAGTATATGTTATATAGCATATGGATATACTGTACTATAGCATGTAGTTACAGTGCATTCACTTTTATTGCTCTGTGGTAAGGCCACAACTGATGTATCTAATATCCTTTCAAAGGACATTTGTGGTTCTTGGTTTTCTGTTTAATACAAATGATGCTGCTGGTGGGGCCTCCCTGGTGGTGCAGTGGGTTAAGCACTATGAAGCAAACCACAGCCACTGCAGCACGAGTTCGATCCCTGCCCTCAGCCAGGGAGGGAACCCACATGGTGCGGCAGACCTCTCCTGCCTCGCCCGCTGCTTCCCGCAGCAGTGTGTTTCAGTAGATCTGCCTGTTCTGCTCCCCACTCTGTCTCTGGTGAATCCTCTCACCTCCCTGGACTCTGGCCTGTACCCCAGCTCTTGTATGTATAAATGAATAAATCTTTAAAAAAATAAAAACAAATGATGCTGCTGGAACATCATTGTAAGAGTTTCTTGATATAGAACTGAAACCATCCTATGTATACATCTGAGCTGAAATTGTAGGGTCACTAGGTATTAATGTGCTACTTTACAAGCTAACCCTAAACTACTTGCCAAAATGGTCTCACCGCTGACACATCAGGAAAGTGTACGATGTTCAGTTAGTGAGAACTTCTCTGACACCTCCGACCATCAGATCTCTTTGTTATCAGAGGAGGGCACAGTGGCAATGGAAACTAATTGCTACATTTTGGGAAAGTAATCTGGAAATACTTATTAAAATTTAAATGGGCTTGCTCTTTAATACAAATATTGCTTTTGAGCATGCATTTGTTCTAAAAAATGTTAAAGCAATATATGAATAAATTTGAAGGATATTTATATAACACTATTTTTTTTGTATTAGAGAAATCTTGAAGTAGCCTGAATAGCGATCAATAGGTAAATTGGTTGAATGAATTATGGGAGCTCATACATGGATTAAGATGTAACCATGAAAGGCAAAACCAACTTAGATAGGACTGGGCCATTCCAGGACCAACGACCAGCACTGCAAAATAGAACCCCCTGCTGCTGATCTGGATCTGTTTTTAATGATTGCACTGAGAAAGTGGAAGAAGCAAGTTACAGAGTATGTAATGATATAATCATGCTAGATTTTCTAAAAAAGGAAGGAATAGGTACTATGATTTCGTGTACTTGTTTATGTGAACAAAAGGAAAGGTGTGAAAATATATACCCTGCTATTAATATTAATTAGTTCACTAGGAGAGCAGTTTTGGGGGCAGGGCAGAGATGAAGGTGGCCGAACTGGAACCCATATTTAACGTGTTACCTTGCATCTACCCCTCCCCATGCCATCCCTCCGTTTCACATTGTTCATTGTCTTCATATTCCCATATTATAAAAGTCACAATCAAATTTCTTATCTGGAATTCAATATCCGTGAAGAGCTGACCTCAGCCTACTTCATCTCCTACTTACCTACATATGTGGTTTGTTCAAGGAAATTACACTTGAGTCTTCTCTAAATATCCCTTGGGCATTTGTACCTCTTTGTCTTTGTTCACTCTGTCACCTAGAACATGTCTCGCGCCATTTCTTCCCATCACTGCCTAAAAGTTGTGTCTAAACTATAATTAGAGACATTCTTCAGGGGAGGGGGAGGGGGAGGGGGAGGGGTTGAGATCAAGACGGGGACGGGAAGAGCACAAGGGACTATGGTGACAGTCACGGGTGAACTGGTGGTGGTAATTCCATGGGGACTGCATCTGAGAAAAGACAGCAAACATTGTAAAAAAAAAAAATTAAAAATCTTATCTATTCCTCACAATCCAACTAAAATGTTGGAGTTGCTCAGAAGCAAAGAGATGAACACCCAGGCCTTGAAAAGACACCACAGGGTGGGCTTAGGGGCTTCAGCTGGTAAGTTTAAGTTTGTCCTCATTCTCTCCAGGGCACAGCCTACAGATAACACTGCTCCAACCAAATTTGATTCCAGTGTCTCAAGACACAAAGTCCTAGCAGAATTCTGTTGATCTAACTCAGGTCAAGCATCCTCGTGATCTAAAAAGAAAATATTCATCTCCTCCTGGGTTCTGAATCGACTGAGACGAAGACAAAGGAAAAGGTCAACGGAGACCAAAGTATCATCTTTGTTATGGGTAAGTCTTTTATTGGCGAATGCCATGTGAGCAGGTCTCACTCTACATACCGAAACTTTGAAATAGAAGCACCCTATTGGGCCAGGGTTCCTCCTAGCTCTTGCAGAGCAGAAGGTAGGCTTCCTGCAGACAGCTCATGCTAAGAGGAAGCACAAAGGAATGGGCAATGCCTGATCAGTGTTTCCTTTCCAGTAGACACATTACTGCCTCCTTCTCTGGGCTGGGGCCTCTTCCAAGTGGAAGGACACACCATGCTCCCCCTTTAAGACCTCGGTCAGAAGGCAGGATCATAATTAGCCGCCTCACAAAACCATGGAGAGCAGGAAAACCGAGTTCATAAAGGAGGGAGGAATGGAAGCTACCAGAAAAAGACAATAGATGTGTACTATGTGCACATCCCCAACATACCTTGCTAGAAAAGGGTTTTACTAAACCCTCCAGATCTCCACGTTCTCCAGCCCTCACCCTTCATCCAGGCCAGTCTTTTGAAAGGCACAGTGGTGGCTGCCCTCTAGTGTGGCCATCACAGTGTTGTGTAGCAAACCAGACAAAGGTGAAGAGATGTAAGTCCAGCATCAGAATGAATGACCCAAGTTGATGAAGGTGACAGAACTATAGTTTCCAGGGCTCCATATCTGTTTTCTGCCTTCTTTGGCCAATTCATCCTCCCTGACAACCCCTCAGAAGACAACGGGAGGATGAAAGTAGACTCCTGATGCTTGTGGGGGCCGAGAGGACCTGAAGTTCAATGTCACTCCTTAACTGGCCCTTTGCCCATCCAGAGCGAGGACATAACAGGAGGCTTGGTTCAGCCCACTTTATGGTGGCCTACTTGATAGGAAATATGGCAGGAAGAATCTCCTTCATTGGGGGTCCTTGAAATAGGCTCTATAGGCCTCTGAGTCTGAAGAGGCTCCTGCTGGGAGATAAGGGGAGTCTTGAAATGGAAATCAGTTTGTCTGGAGTGTTGACTTTGCAGCCCAAGAGATTTGGGCAATGTATAATTAGTGCTCAAAGGAGAAAATGAAGCGAAGGCTGAAAAGGAAGTACAAATTAAGCACTGTGAGGGTGGGGAGGGACTGAACTATGGACTTGTGGAGAGTTCCACACCAGAAGCTCTAGGATTTCCTGGCCTGAGGTCTCACTTGGTGACTGGTGAATTGGGCAGTTTTTAACTGAGCCTCAGATTCCTTAACCCTAAATTAACCACTTCTCTTCAGCAGTGTTGTGTGTGTGACTGTGTGAGTGAGTGTGCGTGTGTAGCAGAGCTGAGGGGCCCCACTAGTTTACATGCCAGCCCCTTTTTGACTGCTCCCTACTCTCGAATCTCTTCAAAATTCTCATTCCCAAAGGATGGTTTGAGCACTTGAGGCTCGGAAATAAAGAGGAGCAGACTTGCCTTACCCAGGAGGGCTCCTTATGCTCCCAGGTGCCCTGCCTGGAACTATGGGTACAGGGGAAGCACCTGTGATGAGGGGCCCACGTGCAAGTCCAGGGACCCAGGGTCGGGGAGCAGCCCCAGGTTCTGGTGGGTCCACTGGCAACAGAGGCTGCACGAGGAGCCAGGGCTGCCTCCCTCCCAGCCTCACCCGGAATGGAGGTGCCCTCCCGTCTGTGGGCCTCGGTCTCCCAGTTTTGAGTGTGACTGGGTGGGGAAAGGTGGTATTTAATTGTCACAAGCATGGTGTCTCTCTACCTGGCCTCTCCTAAGGTCCTTCTCAGGGGAGTGAGAGATGCCCCTCTCTTGAGAGCGCTGGCTCTATTAGGAGCCCAGCAACCCTGATGGGACGAACTCTCCTCAACAATGTTGCTGTGATAAGTAGCTTCCACGCCCATGTGAGCAGCATTTGCTCTTCTGCAGCAGGAAGGGGCCATTTAGTGAATTACTTCTTTCTCTAACCACTTGGTGCCCTGGGAGAGTTGATTCATTTCACAGAGGCAAGCGATTTACTCCTATAGTTTCACCGTAAGCTGCGCCAGGCTTACAAAGCTTTGGAAAATTACCCAAACGTCTCCCCAAACGACAGCAATAGCTCAGCCCGTTGAACGGAACCTCTCAAGGTTCTTTGGCTGGCTGCTAGCTCCCCGCTGAGCGTTTATGAAACACCTTCTTGGTACAGAACGAGGCACCCGGGAGCTGTGGGAGACAGATGTGCCAGTCCTCCAAAGATTCAGAGTCAGTCAGAAGCTGTTCCCCAAGGTGCTGGGCCAGCCCTGTGTTCCCCCTGTTTCTCCAACTGAAAGATGAGGGGATCTGTTTATTCACCCTCAAAGATCCTTCCTTTGGGTCTACCAGGCTACACTGCAAGCGACTGTGATTCCAGCGCATAAGAAGCTGCCTGGCTCCCCAAAGCCAGTGCCTCCCTGTGTCTGGATAAGTACCATGAGGGGGTGTGCCATCGCCTCCTGTGCCCCCAGTGCTTCCCTCTCTCCTTGGCTGCTCCCAGCCCCACTTCCCTGAAGCTCCCCTGACTTTTGTTGCTATCTAGTTTGGCAAAATGTCAGGGTCTTTAGTCTTTGAGTTCTAATGTGAACTTTGTGCCCTAGGATCTCTATATACAGACTGCAAGCGGTAGAGTGAGGTAGACTCTTAGGTTACAGAGCATCAGAGCAGGATGATTTTAACAACTGGGTCCACCCAGCATTTTACAGATGAGGATGCTGAAGAGGGGAGAGTGGTGTATCCAAGGTGATTCGGGGAGAAAGAAGCTTGGAAGACAAGGACTGCATCCAGCTCTGCTAGCAACTAGGCCAGTGCTCTTTCTGGTTCTGTTGTGTTAAGTTCCTATGAGCCAATCCCTGGATGAGGTACTAGCTATAGAAAGATGGATGGGATTTTCAAAGAGTTTACAGTGTGGCATATGAGAGAGACCCACAGACACATTATTCCTGCCTGGACACTGTCCAGAGGGGCCTGATCCTGGCTTGGGAAGGCTGCAGGTTGGAGGTGACAGTGGAAGTACAAGAGATGGGGAGTGTGCCCTCTTTCATCAGGAAGGCGCAGCAGGCGCTGGTATATCCCAGTGAGAAGCGCTTCATGAACAAAGCATGGCAGGTCATGGAGATGGCCTCAGAGGCTCTGGGTGCTGGGTGCTGGCCTTGGCAGAGAAGGTGGGTTAGGTGTTGGTGGGAGCCAAGTTCTGGCCATGTGGCTGCACTCATCCAATACTGATGCCTCTTTTGTCAAGATTCTTCCAACGAGCATGGGTTCCCCTGGCAGCTGCTCCTTCTCTGCATGTGCCTGCTTCAGTGGCTTTCACAACGGTGGTGCATGTGCCCTTGCAGCCAGCTCTGAGAAGTTTAGGCCCCATCAGACCTTGAGCTCTGGGTCTCTCTTGGGTAGTGAACCAAGATGGCTGGGTCTGCCCGCTTCAGAACTCCAGTTTTTAAGAGTGGGATGGCATGGATTGTGGGGACTGGGCCAAAGACATCACTATCCCCAGGGCGGGAGGGTCATCTGGAGACGCTCTCGCAGAAGATGGCAGGAGTAAGTGCTGTGAACAGCAGCCTAACCAGGGCGCTCCGGGGAGGTCCACAGGCTGACATCCAGATCATCACCAGGAAGTCTGGGATAGGGCGGTTCAGACAGAGGCCAGCTCTGACCAAGGATTCCCAGACCCAAACTCTCCCTCAGGATTTGTCCTGGATTCTTAGACTCACAATCTGTCCAACAGCCTTGAATGTCGCAGATACCGCAAACCAGCTTGTCCAAATAGAACTCACCATCTTTCCCCCGAATCTTGCAGTTCTTCCTGCCTTAGAGAAGAGCAAATAGTGATCTACTGGTCACTTTAGATCTTGCATACATTCCATCATTTCTATCTCGAAAACGTCTGTCAGCTTGCCCCCACCCCTGCATCCTCACACACCACCCTGTGCGAATCTTCATTGTCACGCAGACCACCTGCCAGCAGGGCCTCACTGAGCTCATAACATATCTCCTCTTCCCCTCCCATCTGTTTTCAGTTGGAGTCAGGGTTCCAGCGTGCAAATCACATCATTTAACCTACTGACTCTTCACTGCCCCAGGGTAAAGTCCAAATGCCTGACCTTGGCCAGGATCTGATGCAGTAGCAGCCTGGAATCAGGCATCTTCCTGGTCTCCCTGTGCTCTGCTCAGCTTCCGGGTACACCTGGATGTAGTGGCGCCTTATGTGGTGTGATCCCTGCAGTTGGTTTTTCTTTTTGTCATGCAAGTTTGAGACTTGAGCTTTGATTGCTGAAGCATCCACTTCTAAGGCAACTATGTCCAATAAACACATTGCCAGCCACATGCTAGGTAAACTACCAGTTCTCTGCCACACTTCCCTCCTTCTGCCCCCTCCAAGACACCCCTCCCCCTCCTCCTACACCTTAATTTCCTTTGTTTAAAGATCTTTGGTTGATTTCGATAAACAATTAGTCACTTCTTCCCTTTTCTTCCTAAGACTTTAATTCCTGCTCTTGTGTTTAAATTTACCAAGAGATAGTAACCTCTATCCTAGACCTCAATAACAGCAGACCCTGAGGCATACACACTCCCTCTTTTTCTTCCTGCAGCCTCCTCTGTGGCCCCAGGCGTGCTGTGTACCCCCCAGGACCCATGGTAATAAGCTCTGTCTTTTTCAAATTTCCTGATGGTTATTGCTGGGGGAGGGCATCTTGTAATACAACAAGGTCTGCAATGTCTTGTCCAGGTACAAGACTGGTTCTGAAAGGGGTCCCTGGGCCCAGAGGCGTGCCCCCAGGCTCGTCTAACTGACCGCATCACTAGAGATGTGGATGTGAGCCCCAAACACCCGGAAGTCTGGACTGTGGCCCCTGGGCTCCCAGCAGACTGATCTGCTCCCCAGGCCTGCAGAGCCTCAAGGAGCAAAATGCCAGCCGGACGGTGTGATCAACTGCTCCAGAGGAGAAAGACTTACTCAAGCCCAGCAGAGACTGGGCTCCCGGAGCAGCAGGGGAGGTGCTGAACTGGTGTCTATTTGCCCAGCATCACAGGGGTGGGGCGTCATACTTCCTGAGTCCCCAGAACTAATTGGGCATCCCAAGAAGGGAACATCTCACTGTGATTGATGAAAGGGAGACTAAATAAAATTTCACAAACTCTTTTTTTTCTCAGGCTATACAATATCTAAGAAATATCAGTCATTCTTATGACTTCAACGGGGCAACAGATATTTACTACACTACCAATACTTGAAACAGCCGCTCTGCCCCACCCTCAATCTCTCTACTCTGACCTTTTCTGATTATTTTTGAGACCATACGAAAAAAATAGTACAAGTGTGCTTATACATTATATTAAGAAACTTAATCCCCGGGGGGAAAAATTCTCTGTAATATCCACATTAGCCATTATGAGTATTCATCAGAGTTCCTGGCCGCTAGCAACAGAAATGAAGTCCAGAAACAGAAATGAGTTTATTCCAGAGGTATCAGAATTGAACAAAATGTTGGAGAGGCAAGAAGAAATGAAGTAAGGAGAAAGATAAATGAGGTAGAGGAGGAGGGGGAGGAAGGAAAGCAGCCAGAATCACACTAAAACCAATCTAGATACCTAACCTGGGAAAGGTCCTCGTGCCCTGTCACTGACACCAGACATAAGAGGTGGTACCCCCAGCCCCCATGGCATAGGGCATCGCACGCAGAACACTCAGTGTGGCCACCTCCAAAGGCATCAGAAAGAATTCTCCCTGGCCCCTCCTTTAGTCATTCACCCTGCTGTAGAAGACATCTGGGACCGTGATCTGCAAGCCACTCTTGAATTCTTCTTTCTCTGTCTTTGCCTCATATTCTATTCAAATCTGACTCTAATTCCATTTTCTTAAATTGCCCACAGTTCTCAAATCTATCCCTTCTCTCTTATTTGTCCTAGTCCAATCTCTCATTGCCACTTAGAATATCCTACCTGACTTTCTCTGCACTGCCTTGACCCACAAGCCCAAAACAAAGGTGTGACTTCAGTTTTCAGCTGTTTCCAGCTATGGTAGGCTAGCTTGTCTCAGACCAACTTCCTGCCAACTACATACAAACATATTTAAAAATATCCACTTGAAATCATTGGAGTGCAACCAAGACCACAGGTGTGAAGGGCAAAGAGCCTGGAGAGAGGGAAGTATAAAGAAGGTAGGCCTGAGACACAGCCCTTATTAAAGAATGTGCCCATTTGCAAATGGTGGTCTTGAGTTTGAGAAGCTGAGTAGACCACCCATCTGAAGTCCCGTGGGGCACAGAGAGCAAAGCTGGAGTGTAGGGTGTATCAAGTCATAAAATCTCTGACCTAACTGCTGCTTGGAAATGAGAGTGTCCTCTGTGAAGGAACAGAATATCCGCCAGAGCCTCAAATGATCTCTCCGCTGGCAATGTCTATTTTTAGCGATGATAGACATGTTTTGTAGAGCATGCTGCCAAGTACAGTAGCCACCAGCTCTATGTGGCGATTGAGCAATTGAAATGGACTAGCACAAATGAGGAACTACAGTTTTATTTTATTTAATTTTAATTCAAATAGCTATACATGGCTAGGAGCTACTGTATTGGGTAGTAGAGCCCTATATCATGTCTGACTTTCAATTAAAAAAGGCCACGAGGGGCCTCTCTGGTGGCGCAGTGGGTTAAGCAACACACTATGAAGCAAACCGCAGCCACTGCAGCACCAGTTCGATCCCTGCTGCCGGCCAGGGAGGGACCCACATGGTGCGGCAGACCTCTCCTGCTGTGCCTGCTGCTCCCCTCAGCAGTGTACTTCAGTTGATCTGCCTGTTCTGTTCCCCGCTCTCTGTGGTGAATCCTCTCACCCCCCACACACACCTCTGACCTGTACCCCAGTGCTTGTACGCATAAATAAATAAATCTTTAAAAAAAATTAAAAAAAATAAAAAAGGCCACGAATACCAGGGGGGAGATTAAATAAGGGGTGACAACCAAGAGAAAGAAATACACATAAACAGACCCAAAGCATTTCCAGATACCGGTGTTAGTGGACTAGATAACTAGATTTTTGGTTGAGACCAGATAACTGGTCGACTAGATTTTATCCAAATATTATACAACAAAAGGTAATAATTTAAACAACATTAAGGTTTCTCCATTTCTCACATAAAACAAAAAATACACAGGGTAAGTGGCTCCTCTTTTTACTTGGTTAACTTCAGTTCTGGCTTTCATAGTTAAGGTAACTTTGTAGTCCAAAAGGCAGCTGCAACACCAACCATCACATCCAAGTTTCAAACCAGAAGAGGAGGGAAAGGACAAAGGAGAGGAGGCCCCACTTAGTTAACTCTTCTTGAAGCACCCTTCCTAGAAATTCCATGCAGCGCTCTGCTTAGATCTCTTTTGTCAAAACTTACTCATATGGCGAGCTCTAAAACAGGAAACTGAGAAGAACAGTTTTTTGTTCTGGAAGTTAAATAGGAGAGTTTCATAAAAAAGAAAAGGGAAAATAAGCTCTGGAGTAAGTAACTAGCCCTCTCCATTCATCGGTTGCTACTGAAAGACTTTCAACAACTTCCCATCACCAGACACATAAGGCCTATCCCAGTTTGGCCTCTGCCTCTCATTCCAGCTTAATCTCCTGTCCTTCCCTCTGGATGTTCTATACTCTACCCACAGTCACTGACCAAGTGACTGGTCTGAGATACCCAGATGCAAGCGTCTATGCCCTCGCTTCTGCTCATTCTTTAACCTGGAATGCCCTTTCTCTGACAAGTCTGGCTCATTTTCAAAACTAAATGCAAAGGTCACCCCTTTTGTGTTACCTTTTCCAGCTCTCCTCGTCAGAATCAAAGTCTCTTTCCTGGTTCCCAAAGCACTTGTGCATGCCTGTATTATTGCATTTGCACTGAATTATAGCTGTTGGGTTTCATTCCCTTTCCCTTCTAAATGATGAGCTTCACCAAATGAGGAATACAACTAATTCATCTTTATTCCCCTAGACTTCACTTGTGTTTATTCATGGTAGATGTTCTGTCATGTTCTGTTGAAAGGAAAAGTAAGAGTAAGGAACAAATTTAGTCACTTAATAGATCTCAAATGCCTTTTCTTTCTAACATATATAGCTAAAGCTCTAGAAAACGCAGCCTTTAAACGACATGAAGGTGATTTGGCAAATTCGTTTTGTGATGCTAGAGTTGTGTTGTATCACACATTGTGTGAAATAAACATGCTGAGCTAGGAAATGATCTTATTGTTTTGATGCACATTACTTAACATGACAGCATAAAGTAAACTTAAGAATAACAGTTATATCTGGCAGGAGTTACATGTAATTCAGGACATGAAGGAAGCACCCCCTTTGTGCTCAGCAAGATGAAAACCCCACTGTTTTCCCTCCCCACACATTCACCAAAAGGAGTCTCCGCCTTTACACGCATATGCATATATACACACACCCTAAAAAGGAGTTTATAGTTACAGTCTTCTAGGAGTGTGAGGCCCCTGGGAAAAAAAATATGGAGCCTCAGAGCAATTTGGTAACAACTAGGTTTCAATACATAGTATAATAAATATCACCTATTTACTGTAAAATGATATTTGATAGTACAGATTTTTTTTTTAAAGATTTGTTTATTTATGCATATAAGAGCTGGGGTATAGGCCAGAGTCAGGACAGTGAGAGGATTCACCAGAGACAGAGTAGGAAGCAGAACAGGCAGACTGACTGAAATATACTGCTGAGGGGAGCAGCAGGCAAGGCAGGAGAGGTCTGCCATGCCATGTGGGTCCCCTCCCTGGCCAGTGGCAGGGATCGAACTGGTGCTGCAGTGGCTGCGGTTTGCTTCATAGTGTGTTGCTTAACCCACTGCGCCACCAGGGAGGCCCTTATATTATTGATGTTCATAGGAAGAAGAACAGATGCAAGCAAGAACAGCAGGAAGCTTGAGAGCTGGTTTTCCAAGCCCCGGGCACTGGCCACATGGTGACTATCAGGGTGTGAAATGCAGGCTGGGGAGGGGAGAGGATATTAGGTGGATTCAGAGAGACACTGAAGAGCATGAAACTGCATCACAAGATTTTCCCCTTTTCATTCTCTTTGGCTTCTTCAGTTTACATCAAAGAGAGAGTCTCCATGATGCATGTTTAACAAAGTAATATTCCTTTTAATTAACCCAGGACAAGTCTCAAGCTTCCATCTTGGCAGACAACAATGCTTAGCTTAGCAAGTGCTAACTTTCTAAGGTGAAATTTGGCAGAGGCCTAGGGCTGGGTGACTGGAGTCTCAATCCTGGCATTTGTATAGGAATCATCTAGTCAGGGCAAGTGATTCTAGTTTTCCTTCATATATTTTCACTTTTAAAATCAACTCATTTGATTTTAAAGGAAGAAATCAACTTAAAGCAAATTAATAAGTTATACTGCATGCAGTGTGTGGATACTGAAAAAAATGGTAAAGGGGATACTTGAAAGACTGATGTCTGGGAAATACAATGACACTGGAGTGGCGCAGACTTCCCCTGCAGTGATGAGAGCTGGGTGGGCAGACAGGGCTCCAGGAGGGCAGGGTGGAATCACATGGGAACCCAGGAGGGGAGGTGCCTGGAGCTGGGCACAGGAAATGCGAAGGGTTTTCCCAGCAGGCTGGCATTTCCTCCTGCCAGCAGGGGAGATCTTTGCCTCCTGGCATCAGAACATACTCTGAAGACAGGGCAGACGGGGCTGTTTTGCTGCGCAGACGCCATGGAGAGGTGCAAATGGAGAAAGAGAGGTAAGGACCAGGTGCAAGTGCTCGAGAGCCACCTTTCAATCCTTAGCCCAGCACACCAGAGCCACTGACCAGTGCCCCCAGCACTGGCTTCAGCTGCCTAGGGACATATGTCACCAGCGAGGATGAGACTGTTTGGTCCTAGCCTTCGTGCAGAGATGCGATCCTCGCCCCTTAACCTTTATGTCCTGTCCTGTCTAGATTCGTCCTTTAATTTTATGTGATTGGATTCCACCTTTCCCATCTCTTTTGCTCTAAAGACAGGAAATTTGAAACAGCCCCCAATAGCCAACCGATTAGAAAAGCAATAAAGGTAGGGAGAAGGGGGAGGGAGGCTGTGTTCTGCATAGCAATCGACATGACATTCCCCAGCCTGCTCGTCTCTGACTACTCTGACCCAAGGTGCCACGTGAAGCGACTGTGCAAGGGCGGAGGCTCCACTCCGCAGCATCCACGCCATCAATCTAGACCCTGCTGGCAGCAGTGACTTCCCTGGAAAAACATTTTAAAAAGAAAAGGTCAGAACCATTTGTTTCTCTATGTGAATGAATTCACAAAGCTTGGCTGCTGGTCCCCGGAAGACTCAGCACGAACCCAAAAGACTGCGCAAACCTCCAGAACAACTCTCATGGCAGAGTAAGGCCCCCCAAGGCAGCCCCCCAGATCTGAGTCGCACCCATCAGGGGCAGTCTGTGGAGGCAGAGGTGGGTGCAGGCGCAGAGTGCATGGCGGAGGTCTAGGGCTAGGGGTCTGGATCCTGCTTCTCTCTATACTTGCTGGCACCCCTGAACCTTCCTTATTTAAAGCGGACAAATGAACACAAGAACATTTGTCCGAGAGGATGCTTGTGAAAGTCGAATGGAATAATATGGAGTGACTGTTACACTCTATGTGACGATTACCAAATGGTGATAAAAACTGGTCATAATGACTATTACAGATAAAGTAGTCCTACAACCCAATTGTTTTAAACTGCTCCATATTTTAGTCATTTAAAACAATTTCTCATTTTTCCCATGATTCTGATGATGGAGCAGGCTCAGTTGGGCAATTCCTACCTGGGGTGCTTCATGTGCTTGTCCTTAGGGGCTGAGTTACCTGAAGACCCCACTGGACAGGAACATTCAAAATGGTTTCTTTAGTCCCCAATCTTGTGACCATCACCTGGGATGGTCTCAGTAGCTGGGGCTGACTGAGCGTCTTGCTCCCCATGTAGCCCCTTCCTGTGGCTTGCTCAGGCTTCCTCACAGCATGGCCGTTTCAGAAGAGACAGCCTTCTTACAGTTGGCTGTCTGGGGGAACATTCTAAGAGACCAAGAAGCTGTAAGACTCTTGTGATCTAGCTTTAGTGACACAGCATCACTTCTGTGACATTTATTTTGTTACATGGAGCCAGTCCTGATTCATCATGGAGGGAACCACGCAAGGAATCAAGACCAAGAATAGTTCTTCGGGGTCATCTTGGAGCCTGATTACCCCAACAACCATCTGCTTCTGGTGATGGACTATTAAAAAGAACACTGGAATTTGAACTGGACTTTTGGGTTCAAGGCTTTAGGTGAATTACTACCCTCTATAACATGGAGCTAATGCTGGGTTCCTTAGGGATTGTGGTGAACAAATATCTTTGCCTATAGACAGCTGCCAGCACAGTGCCTGGCACACAGGGGAAGTTTCCTTCACCATTTAAAACAGGGAGGGATCTTCACACCTGCATTCATGTCCTCGTCCTTGGAGGAGCCACCCCAAGACCACGCTGCCGCCGCCCCATTGTTCCTGAGCTCTGCCTGTGTGTGCCAGGAAGCTTAGTTTAGCTCCTCCCCTGCCGAGTTCATTGTTGGCACTGAATAAATAATGTATAATTCAGAAGAAGCATTCAACTCATGCTGCTATATCAGAGTCCTTCTGAATGGAATTGCTGCTAACTCTCTAGTGAGGTTATTTAAAAATTTAAAAAAAAAAAAAGGTTAAGTCACCTGATCTAAGAAATCCCAGAAATGCTTTCATTTTCTCTTGACCTCTATTTTTAAAACCTGCCAGGAACCAGTACACATACTCATTTGGGATTTAACATGAGTTACCAAGCAGCTGGAGAGAACTCAAGGTGACAAATTACTGACACGGGTTCTTAAAGCTGCACTCAGGGTATTGTAGAAAGTCATTTAGTGCCTCAGCAGCCAGCTCTGACCTGTCTGTGTGGCTGGGGCCTGCCTGGGGTGGGAGAACTCAGCAGTCGCTCTGTCGCCCTGGGGGCCTTAGAAGGTAGAAAGACTGAGGAACTGTATCCTCCGCATCCTCCTTCTAACTCCAAGGAAACGCTTCATCAAGAGAGAAAGTGAAGGAACTGGATAGAACAAACATACTCTCCACTCTCAGGACCCAGGGGTACTGTCTTGTTGGGAAACACGGCAAGGGAAGAATGGCATCAGACCTACGGACGTATGTGGGGGGAGATGGCCGTGAAAACATGGAACAGAAACCTTCCTGGGGGGAGAGGTCTGTGATCCTCCTTCATCCTCCTGTGGAAATATGGTCTGTGGAATGAGCACTGACCCAGGAGTCCTGTGGCTTTGCCTATACAGGGCCATGACCTCACCCTGGAAAATCTTCCCTCTTATGGGTTCAGTTTCCAGAATATTCTGGTGAAATCCCACCTGTCATGCTCCAGAGTGAGTTCTGCTCTTTGGGTTCAACATCCCATTTCTACCAAGCAGCCTCTTCTGTACACCCCACAAATACCTCCCTGACACTTCTGCAAGTCATTGCCTACCCCTCTAAAACCCCAACCTCCTGCTCATTCCTGGGTCTGGTTAGTAATCTCCCTCACCCAGCAACCAAGACAGCACTCCTGAACTTCATCACCCCCCAACTAACCAAGCAGCTCGACTGTCTTTGGATACAAGTTTAGCCTTTGTCTTCCTCACCCACCCTGCAACTGATGAATCCAGGCCCTCACCTGCCTCACCTGGACTGTGGGGCTGGCTTCCTGTAGAAACTCCCTTTCTACCTCTCCTCTGCTCAGCCAGCCTCAGGATACTCCCTCCTTAGGACCGAAGTCCAGCAAAGGAGGAGAACAAAAAAAGCAACCAATTAGCTGTGTTCCCTGGTTTCTGGACACATTATTTTCCCTACTCTGGGTCCTTTGTTCCTTCGTATACAAAAAGAAGGGATTAGGTTAAAAAAAAAAAAAACTTTTCTAGACATTTCCTCCTGCTCTAAGATTCTGTGAATCTTCTGAGGAAACCTCTGCAGAAGAGACTCGGCACTGGGAACCTTATCTGACTACAAACCTCAAGCAGCCTTATCATATCTGAGAAGAAGATCACTGACTACTCTTCAGTATGAATTGCTGTCATCAGTTTCTTCAGCCCAGTCCACTTCAGCAGAAGGCAATACACTTTTTGGGACATGTACTTGGGAAAGACTGTGTTGGAGATGAAAGGGTCCTCTTTAGGAGCAGCAGCTTTTTTAGAAACGGGGCAGTGAGCAGTTTCTTGCAGCATTTGCGGGCTGTTAGGAGGTTGGAATCAACGCCTCGTCTGGCGACATGGAACTGAGGGAGGCACAGGCTGTTGGGGTTGTTTCTGCTGTGTGACCTGGGGTAGGGGTAAGTTACTCCACTGCTCTGGACCTACGTTGCCATTTCTAGTTGGAGACACTGATCTCTAAGCTCATCTCCAGGGTAAAGTTGAGCCCTATGGGGTTCTAGGGTCTGTTCTGTCCTGAGAAGCTAAGGATATCCCTGTTTTTTCCAAAGTCTTAGTTCGAATCCAGACCATTTATTTTAAAAAAATGTTTTATTTAGAAATAATTTCAAACTTACAAAGAAGTTGCCAGGATAGGATAGTAAAGGAATACTTGTGTGCCATCTGTCCAGATGGTTCTATTAATATTTTGTTCTATTTGTTTTATATTTTGCTTTTCCTTCTCCCTTCCCACCTTCTTCTCTCTCTTTTCTCCTCTGTTTCGTTAGCTAACTAGGTAATATTTTTTTCTCATAATCATTTGAGAGTAAATTATATGTTTTAAGAAGAAGAAATGTAGAAGAAAAGAACTATGATGATTAATCTTACATCTGTTCACTTGCCTGGGTTCAAGTGCTCAGATACTTGATTAAACATTTTTCTGGATGTCTTTGTGAGTGTGCTGTTTGGATGAGACACACATTTAAATCAGTGGGCTTTTAACAAGGCAGATAAGACTCCATAACGTGGTTGGGCCTCATGGAATCAGTTTTAGGTCTGAAGAGCCTGAAGTCTACTGACCCCTGCAAAACAGCAAGGAATTCTGCCTCTGAACTCCAACTCCGACTCTTTCTGGGTCTAAAACCTACCACCCTACCCAAGACTCCAAATTGTGTGAGCCAGTTTTCCCCTGCTCCCCGCCCCCGCCCCACCACACACCTACACCTACCTACCTACATACACATCTGGTTTCTCCAGGGAGCCCTGACTACCACAGGAGGAGCGTGGCTGAGGTTTCTGAAGGCAGCCCTTCTTCCTGAACAGCTCCCTGGCTGTTCCCTTAGGGGACTGTGTGATGATACAAAGCTCTCTGGAATCCAGGACCCTCCTGCAGGGACGGAACCTTCTTCCCACAGGTGAGCACACAGGTAGGAATCAGAGGAGGCCTGGTGTGGGGCTAGCACCAGCACACACAATCACCCACTTGGGTAATGATTGACATCAACCGGGTCAGGCATTGTTCTGTATGCTCTCCGCACATAATATGATTTAATGATCAAACCCTAGGGAGTAGGTGCTACAGTGTCCACGTTTCACAGGTGAGGAGCCTGAGGCGCTGTGAGGAGAAGCCACTCCTTAGCCTGGAGCTGACTCTGTTGTTCTGAGTGCTGTGCCGAGAATTCTACGTGCTCGCTCGCTCGCTGGTGGTCCTGGGAGCTGTTGGACATGATTCATATTATTCAGATGAACTGATAAGACTCAGAGAGGTCGAGCAGTTTCATAAGGTCAAACAGCTAGTCCTTCTGACCACAACCTAAGCTCTTTCTAGCCAGTCGCGCTGTTCCCACCCTCTTAGTTGCACAGAGGAGATGGTGCTACAGGGACTTCCGGCGAGCCTGCTGCTGACAAGCCTCCTGGCCCCCAAGTTACTTTTCATTAAAATGATCGTGAGTCACCATCATCTCAGGGGTCAAGAGACCCCTAATTGCACAATGCTGGGCAGGTCATCAAGGACTCTTGCCTCATTTGTTCCTCATGGCGCATCAGGAAGCTGGTAATATCCTCCATTCCACAGAGGCCAAGGGTGAAACACAGAAAGTAACACCAACTGATACCTGCTGCACTTGTGGGTGGTGCTTGGGCTACAGCAGCCCTCATCCAGTTTATTTCTCACCACAATCTTGTGAGATGACATTGCTGTTTCCATTTGACAGAAGAGGAAGCTAAGCAAACAGAATACCTACCGCAGGAAGTAGCACAGAAAGAATGGGGTTTCCCAGATGATTGTCAAAATTCTTTGTGTTGTCTCATTCCTTACTACTCCTGAGGCCTCAGCTTCCCATCAAACTTCACTCTACCATCTTTTTAAAGAAATTAAATTTTTTTAAATGGAGGTAACATTGTTTTACAATGCCGTGTATGATTTAAGGGAATAGGCTCACACCTCCTCAGATTACGTCACCTCCTCAGATTACGACAAAGAACCCATAGTCCTTTAGGCCCCTCTTCCTTTTTTTCCTCTCCTCCCTCCTCTTCTGCAGTCATATTCTTAGGGCTTATTTCAGTTTAGTTTTGTCAGTTCTTTTGTTTTGTTTCTTTATGTTCCACATGAGTCAGATCATCTGGTATTTGTCTTTCGCCTTCTGACTTAGTTCACCTAACATAATTCCCTCCAGCTCCATCCATGTTGTCACAGATAGTGAGAGTTCATCTTTCTCTCTTTTTTTCTTTACAGCTGAATAGTATTCCATTGTGTGTATCTTTCCCATATCTTCCCTTTGAGGAAATGCCCCCCAAATCTCCCCTTCCAAAATTCTTTAGGAACTTTTTAACTTCTTAAGATGAAAGTGTTGAGGATGAACACATCCTTAAGAGGAGCAGACAGACTGCTGGTTCCTATCAGGTTTATAGAGAGGAAACACTTCCAATACAAAGAAACTCCAATCTTGTCTTGGAATCAGGGGTCACATGACTTTGTCATCTGAAACTGGAAAAATTGTGAGGCATCTGTCCTGCCTCTGCTCCAGTGTCTACCCCAACCTCACTTGCTGTTCCCATCCACTAAGTCCCCAAGGCATAAATGTAGCCTTCCTCTCCATTCCCCATACATCTGATCTAGCGTGAACAAGATGTACCTGCCAGATCCATCTGGACGCTGGAGTTCTCTCCCTAGGGCCATCACCTCTTCAGAATTATGCCAGCGACCTTCTTCAGTCACACGCCACATGGTTACTTCTGTGAGCAGCCGCTCCCGCTCTTTTCCAGCTTAGAGACCGGTCACTTTGACCTTGCCCACACCCCAGATGCTCTGCTTGGCTTCACCTTGAGATTAATTCAAAATTGCCTTCCTCGCTAGTCTGAAAACTTCCTAAGCACAGGGACTCCATCTCTTTTATTTACCATCATATCTCCAGGACCTGCACGGTGTCTGGAACATAGAAAGGGCTCAAACGACACACGTCATGTGTATGCATAGATGGGGGTGGGGCGGCGAATGAATGAGCTAGCAGCATTATGACACAGTGTCTGGATACCTTGTGCTATTTCGTGCCTGCTTCCTTAACCCCCAGCTAACTTTTCCAGTCCCTTGGCAATTGAGGCACAGGGCTGGTAGACCAGTTACTTGCTTTCCACCATGGTCAGGTTCAGCCAAGTGCACCCCAATCAACTTTTAACATCCACCCCCACTCCCAGTGTCCTGAGGCCCAGCCTTCTTCCTCCTCCCCACCCTGTGTCATAAGATTGGCCCAGTTTGCCCTCTCCCTTCTGTGCCCCTCCCAACACCTATAGTTCCTCACCACTGAGCCTCACCTCACACCCACATCTGCATGGTCTTGTCCAGATCTCCCTCCTAGGGACATGATGGGCTCTACTGACTTCTCCTTCCTCCTCGGAGCAGGCCTTCCTTGAGGCAGGTGCAGGGGGTAAGGAGTTAAGCATATACCTAAGAATTTCAGGATTCAGTGCCTTGGATACATCTCTTTCTAATGCTACTCCTTAAAAAGGCAGATTTAAAAAACCCCTCTTTATGCTATTCTCCAACTATCTGTGTTGTCTAAGTTCTGTGCTACTGAGTCTAATTTCAATTGCTGGAAACCTTAGACACACTGCCAAGGTAGTGCTCATGTTTGTGTGTCCTAGACCTAGTCTCTGGACCTGACCATCCAGCTGTGGTTCCTATGGGAGTCAGCACCTTATCACTGACTCTTCTCAAACCCCAGTCCCTGTAAATGTGAGTCTTGGG
Organism: Galemys pyrenaicus; assembly: GCA_019455555.1. Taxonomy (NCBI): domain Eukaryota; kingdom Metazoa; phylum Chordata; class Mammalia; order Eulipotyphla; family Talpidae; genus Galemys; species Galemys pyrenaicus. The sequence continues at coordinate 5,873,764 of JAGFMF010011696.1, forward strand.
CTAAGGTCAGGATTTTGTGCTCTGTCTTCTGACAAAGATATGGGTGAGGTCACAGGCAGCAGAGTTGTGCAACTCTTAAATAATACAAATTATTCTGAAATTTCCCTCCAGGGAAAACATAAGTTATAAGAACACCACAGTTTCTTCTTAAAACAGCCCTTAGTTACCAGTGAACTGGGGATCACTGGGGTCAACATCACCAAAAGACATGCATTGAGTGTGCTTGGCAAATATTGCCACAGAATATGCTCTTGGGGGACTGATGGAGAAGAAGCAAATTGAGATTTTAGGTTTTGTATACTTTTCTATTCCTCTTTCTTTTTTGAAAAAGCAACAAGCAGGCTTTATAATTAAAAACAGTTTCCTCTGGATGAGTTCTCCTTTAGGTACAGAGTCTGATAACCCCAGGACCTCAAAGGGTCTGAGGTCCTTCGATTTCATCTAGCAGAAGCTCCTTCTTAACATAGAGAACCGGGGCTGGCCAAGGGGCAAGACTTGCCCAAGGTCACCAGCTCAAGGTCACACTTTAGATGGGAGCCCTTTGGAATCTGTTTGCCAGACACAGTCATTTACAAAACTAATTGTTTCACAGCTAATCCAGTGGAGCATAGGCGCTACAGTGTGACTTAAAATTTCCCCAAGAAAAAAGAAAAGGCAATTAGGGATGTATGAGAAAGATTGAGTGTGGCCTCTGGAGCCGGTCCTATTAAAGCTTGGAACTGAGTGAGAAAAGGCTGAGAGAAAGTGAACCGGGCAAAGGAGGCCACTGGAACTAAAGAGCACCGTCTCCCTGTCTGAATGTCTGCTGAGATGTCTCTGTTGCATTATCTGCACCTGTGAGAGAAAGATGGTGACTGAGTGAAAGAAATCATATCACAAGAAATGCCGGCTGGGTGACTGGATGAGCCGGTCAGTTGAGCAAGTAACTTAATGGCTTCTCCTTTCTCAGGCTCTGTGATGAAAAACCCAAGTTGCAAGAAAATGGGAGAGTATGGAAAGGTATGGGCCTGGGGCCCTGTGGAAGTTCCGAGAGCAGGAACTTCCCACAGTCCCTGGCAAGGAGACTTGGAAGGTGAGAGGCCAAGAAGGTAATGATCCCCCATAATCTGGGTATGTCAGGGAACTGAGGGTCCTTCTTTTTCTACTGTTTGTTGGTGACAATTGCTAGGTCCTCAGCAACCTGCTGATAAAATAAAGTGAATTTATTCTTGCTGCTGAAAGGGAGAGAAGTATTTTAACAGACTTTTAGGAGTATCCAAGAGGGATTCTGGCAAAGTCAAGATTTGCTTGACAGACTTATAGAGATTCTGAAGTCTGTTTTCAGACAAGTCTTGCACAAGGGCAGGGGAAAAGTGCTCAGTTAGGATGGGGGAGGCTCACGACATAACAGTGTCGGATTGGTGGACACGGCAAGGCAAGGGCTTTGGGGCAAGTGGTTCAAAGAATATTGGAGTCTAAACTGTCATTTGATGCTTTCTGTTTAAGAGGTGATAGGTCTTCCTGAAAGTTCTATAAATAAAATTATTTTCAGCTTTTATCTTACTGGGAAAGAGTTTTCTAGAATAATAATATTACGTTGCTGAAGTGGAATAAATAATGTAAGGTGGTGGGTGTAGGTAATTTCCATTCTCACTGGGAAGACCACCCAAGAGTGTCGGGCTCAGTCCTGGGCAAGCAAATTTAAGGAATGTTAGAAAGCTGGGGCATGTCTAGGGCCAGTGACCAGGCAATGAAGCAAAGTCCTGTGGGGAGTGACCAGAAGAGCTGGTGTATTTAGTCTGACGAAAGGAAAGCCTGGGGCCTGCCCCAGAGCAGAAGTCTGCTGGTGGGGTGAGCTACCTGAAATACATGGGCACTCAGTGCCTGAATAAAATCGGGGTCCCATTAGTAAGGAAGAAAGGGGGAGCTATTGGTTGGACAAAGAAGAGACAGCCACAGCTGGAATTTCTGAAAACTTCCGAGATCGATTCCAACTTTTTGATTCTATTTGTAGGTTACTTTTCAGTAAAGTCCTAATTTTTGTAGGTGGCCACTTCTGCTTAAAAACGGCTTTTTTCACTCTCTTATGGCCCAGTTTCCTTTTCCCGCTCTCTGTCTTTGAGGCTACAATTAATCCCTGGGGACACATTTGGCATGTCGCTGCTGTGAGCTTGGGCCTGATGAGCTGGGTGCAGGCCCAGACTGTAAGTGCAGGCAGCTAATTGCAGTTTTATTCTCTTCCTCAACTTCCCTGCAAAAATTTTTTTTAAAAAATTTTAAAAAAAGAAAAAGAAAAGAAGAGGAAAAGTGGAAGCAAACCATGAGCTGAGAAATACTCATTGCGGAAGATCCACACTCTGGTCTGCCCTGACTGAGTTCCTCCATGGCCACAACATGAACCACGTTTGCTTTCAAGAACCTAATGACTTTCACATCTGTCAAAATTTGTCCTCCTCCCCACCTGGGCCCAGGCCTTGAATGCCAGGATGTAGAAAGGGGATGGCTCAGCCTTTGACAGACATTGGGTATGGCAGAGCCCTCACATTCTACCAACAACTGGGGGAAAAAAAGGTTTATCTTTGGAAATAAAGATAAATAAAGGTCTGTGAAGACCCCAGAGTGCTCACTCCCTCCCCTTATAATAAATTAGCTGAATGGCTCAAAAGCCCTCATTTAGTGAGGGTCTCCAGAGGCAGCAGGTCAAGAACACCCAGGCGGCATTGTGACGTTGGGTGGAGTTTTTAGCTCCCATCAGAAAGAAGTGGCTCTTGCTTCTTCAGCTGGGATTCTGGAAGAAAACGTGTCATGTGGTTCATTTTGGTCAAATGGGAATTGGGAGGTTGGCCAGAAGTTTGGCTCACTAGTGCCTGCTGAATGTGGAATGCTCTGGTCAGGAAGGGAGAGGGGCTCACGTCAGGGTGGAGACAAAAGATCCGAGAGCCAGAGCAGAGCCTGGGAGCATCATCCTCCCAGAGGGAATTTAACGTCTGTGATCTCCCAGGACCAGATAGGACCGGGAAGCCTGGTCAGTGCTCAGAGGAATAAAGCATCCTCGGGAAACCCAAACCCAAATTCCAACCATTCATTCACTGCCTTCGTTCCAGAGAAAAGCATTTAAAAAGGGCACTGCAGAGAGAATTTCATTCATTCAGCTGACTCCTGCTGATGCCCCGTGGTACCAGGGTTGAGCTGGGCACTTCAAGGTGGTAAGATGGGGTGGCTGCCTTCCTAGACTGCCAGACCAGAGTGGGGGTGGGGCAGCAGGAAATGAAACAGAGCTCTGACAGGATCTGGCCAGCAGGCTCCCAGTACAGAGGTGGACAAGGAGGCTGTCTAAGGAGGAGCCAGAGAGCAGGGCAGCCATCATCCATCATCAGGTAGAAGAGGTGGGAGGCCGGGCAGCATCGTTTGGGAACGCGCTGCCAAAGTAAGTGTAGGGCCAGACTGAATCCCAGACCATGTTTGTGAACAGGAAGCCCAGGCAGCTGTCTGACTCCTGCCTGAAACTGTTGTCTACTCTGACAGGAGAGGTTTGGAAGAGCAACACAGATGAACGAGACTTCCCTCAGGCACGCTTCTGTTCAGGGACTCCCTTCAGAAGGTTCTGCCGGTGCTTCCTTCTCACTGGGTCTCACTTTGGTGATTTCCTGGTACAAAGGAAGCTCGGGTGGTCTTCACTGAGAGAGCTCCTGAGAGCCTATCACCCTTCTCACTCAAGGACCTTCCATTAACCATGACCAAATCTAAGCCCTGTTCTGGTCAACAGCATCCTCAGGCCTTGGCCCCTAGCTTTCTGTCCAGGCCCACGTCTCATCCACCATCGCTCCATAACTACCAGATCATCAGAGAACCGAGCCTGTCTCCCCAGGTTCTGCTGACCTCCCCTTCCTTGACTGTAGCTCCACACACCTAAATATCGCCCTGGTTCAGATGTGGCCAACTCAGCCTTCTTCTGATGTGCTGGAACACTGATCCTATAAGAGGTTACTATTGCTCCCTAAGAGAGAAAAGTCAGTTCTGATTGCCCCCCATGATCCTCAGAGAGGGGCAGCTCGGGATGTGTGCCTGGGACAGTGGTAAAGTCTTGCAAGTTGAGCTGTGTTGTGGTTAACTCTGCTGAGGAGTGCTTGAAATCCAACACTTCTCACCACTGAGAGGATAAGTGCCCCTCCAAGTGCCACCCTTCTAGAAACAGAGCTCTGAAACAGAGCTCTAGAAACAGATATGAGAGATGCATATCCCCCTACTAATACCACACCCATCATGCTTTGGTGCACATAGCAAAGCTTTCTATAGGAACTCAACAACAGAGATCTAAACGTTCTCCATGAGATGCAATGGCGTGGTGACAGATCGCCTCACCATTCATCCTCCTCCTTCTCCTCCTCTTCATCACTGTCATCACCAACTGCTGTTAGCCACACAAGGCTAACAGGCTGGGGTGTGTTTTGTCATTGCGGGGGTTGGGGGTTGTGACTCCACGGGCAATTATCAGAAAGAGATGGAGCAAGAATGTGCTCCTACTCACAAGGTCCTTGGGTAAAGTAACTTTCTAATTCGTTTAAAGAAGGGCTAACACTTGATTAAAAGTGCTGGAGAAAAATTCTCTAGAGAGGAGGAGAGGTGCCAGGGGGCACTGCAAGGACTCATTTTTCATTCTTTAATGTGGAGAATTGGCAGTAAAATGGGTGATGACGATTCCTTGCAGAGAGCAATGTTCCAGATGGCTCCTGAGAGCCAGGCCAGAAAAGATGCTCTTTGGCAGTCTCCTTCACCAACATGACTTTCCAAATGTCCCAGCCAAATGTAGCATTCACGCGGGACTCAGAGCGGATCCCTTTAAGCAAGCTCTGGATGTGTCTATTTACTGAAATAGTTGGCAATTCCTGTCTCCTGAACAAGGTGTGAAGATCCTCTCAGGAAAACTCAAATGGGGTGATGGGGTAGAGACAGAGATGTAGCAGGTTAAGGAAGGTTGCAGACTCCAGGGCTGCAGGATCTGGGAGCAGTTACCTTAACCCTTGACTTGAAGGGGCCAGGAAGGAGCAAGTGGCAGAATTCTGACAGTGGCTGAGGCTGCCGGCCAGTCCCCTGTGCTCCTGGGCACCCAGCAGCACCTGGCGTGCTGTGGACAAGCTGGTGTGGGGTGAGAGTGTGAGTTGAAGTGTGTGTGGGGCAATAGATGGCTGGGGCACATGCCAGTGCAAAGGGATCTCAAATGTGAATTCCCTACCACACACAGATACACACCCGCGCATCCTGGAGATGGGGTGTCCTCTCAGTCAGGACCGCTCCCCTCATGTGGGTAGAGGAGCAGAGGCAGACCTGGAGCCCAACCTTGCCCAGCACTGACCCCCTTGATTCCCCTGGGTTCCAAGTGGTAGAAGAGCGCCCCAGGGCGGGCATGTGGCCTCTTTAAATGCTGGGGTGCGCCAGACCAGAACCAGGTCTCCTGCCCCTGGGCCAAATGCCAGTTATGAGTGACGAGGGGGAGGCAGTGGCAGAAGTGGCAGGCAGTGGGCAACGACCCCTCTCCAGTAGCCAGGTCTTGGGATACCCTGGCCTCTCCCAACAGTGTCTCTAGAAGCAAGATCAGCCCAACCACTGGCCCCTCATCAATAGGTCAAGACCCAGCACATCCTACCGCCCATCTCAGGTGCCGCCTCCTCCCCCTCTCATCTTCCCATAAACCACCTGCACTTTAACACAAGTGTGAGCTCGTGCCCTCTCGGAACTTTGTCCTCCTCCAAGGCTCTGTCATCTAAAGTTTGGTTTGATATGGATCTGCCACCTTGATGACTCCTGACCACGAACTCCTCAGCTCTGTATTATTCCATCTCCCCGCTCCAGACCTGGCTTGGACACAGCATTCTGCAAACATGGCCTGGATGCTTGCTACCCCTCCGCCTTTCTCCTACCACCGTGCTGAGCCATCTTGCTTTCTGGTTTGCCAGCACCAATACCTTCCCAGCAACGGGGACACACCTCCCCTTCTTCTGCCCAATCATTTCTGGCTAATCAGGAACCATCCTGCAGGCCCCTTATTGGAAACCTCCTGGCCACTCGCCACTGTCTAAGATGATCGCCAGGGCTGGGGGTATTCTCCAAAGCCCAGGAGGCTGTCAGCAGTGGGATGGCATTTAGTGGGTCACCCTCCCGCCTATAAAGCCCTGTGAACCACTCTGACGCAACAGTCTCAGGTGCTGGCGGGTGACATCCCAGTTCCATCCAGGGCTGCACGGAACAAACATGTTTCCTCTTCCAGAGCAGCCCTTCCATCTGGGGCCAGCCCTCCTGTGCTCTAGGCTTCTTTCTCCAGACTAAACAGCCTCAGCTCTTACAAGGTTTTACTTGTCCCAACAAGCCTGCTGTTCTGAAGTGCTCTTGAAAGAACATTCTCCACAAGGTGAAATATGAGTGAGTGGGCATGTCGGTACCGATCCACCCCCTCGCTGCATCTCAGCAAGAATAAATACTTCCATGTCTCTCCAGCGGGGCGGAAATCCCTGGCTGCCGTGGCTCAAAGTGTGCCCGCAAAAAGGGGCTGGCAGAGCCTGGGGAGCGCGGCCAGAGTGGCAGAAAAACAGAAGGTCGACCCTCCTTGGTTCAGTCGCTGTTGCTTTTTTCTTTAAATACAGATGAGCGTGAAACAGGAGGCTGTAAGTCAGTAACTCAGAGGAAACTTCCCTTTGAGAGTTTTGGGGCTGGGCCTGTAGGACCAGAATGTGCCTAATCAGATAACAGAGCATCTAATAACAAAAGGCAGCAATGGATGGTGGGAAAATTCCTGAAGGTTCCTCGTGAAGAAGCTGTGCTTCAGTGAAGCACTTCTTAATACACTTTCGGGGAATCTTCCCCTGTGTTCCTAGAACCCCAGACAGCATTCAATAGATCTGATCTCTTAGGGAAAAAAATCAGATTCCTTCCCTTCCCTCCCTCTCTCTTTTGCCCCCTCACCTTATTCCAAACTGTAGTTGAGGCAGTGAATGCGTCGCTGCTCCGTGGCCTTGTGCTTTAGTAGTGTCACATCACTTCAGCCTCAGCTGAGTGGGCCGGTGCGTGAGTCCATAATTATTTTGAGATAAAGAGTTTGGGCCAGAGCTGAACCCTGCAGTAATGAGGTCTCACGGTAATCACATGAAATAACAGCATTAGATTCATTTAAGTCCCATACATCCACTACTACCCCATTTTTCAAATTGATATAAAATCCTTCTTAAGGTGAACTTTATGTAGAACTATCATCTTCGAAGGAAAAGATGAAATAAAAAAAATGTTTAAGATTGAATAGTCTATTACATCATCTTAAATGCAATCAGTGATCACTTTTGAAAGGGCAAAAGCAAACTGAGGAGACCATCTTCATTTCTTTTGGGGGCTATGTTTGGGGACACAAGGGAGAGGAGAACATGTCTCCAGGTGGTGCCAACCTGGAAGATCTTCTGGCCTTAAAAGGAGAATGTTTTCTCTCCATCCTAAACATCATAACAACAGAACCTCCGCCAGCCTCATCCCACACTCCTTCACGTCACCTGCAGGAGGAAATCAGTTTGCTACCAGCTTAAGGCCTGGCATAAGCATGATTCAGCCAAACACTACATATCAACATAGAAATCCTGACTCTGAGTCTGAGGAAAAGCTGTGGAAAGGGACTCAGGAAGATTTCTTAGGGTTATTGTTCATTCTCTTTCAGACTTTTTCCTGATAAGTGGGGATGCTGTCTGGCCTGCTCGCCTTGTGTGGAAGAGATTTCTTTCACCCAAAAGTGGGGCTTACAGGCAGGTCTGACCCTGGGGCATGGGGACCTGCCTGGATCCTGACGCTTAGAAGGGTGCTAAGGCATGGGGTGCTGGCCCACTCCTCGCCTCTGAGCCCAATGACGTTCCATTTGAAATCACCATCATGACTGAATTTCCCAAGGGCCTCTGCGGATGCTGGTGGCATGCCCTCCCTTCAGTGCCATATCCCGGAAGGTCCCACACTGGAGGTGCTGTTGGGCCCTGTGCTTCTCAGGGGCACCCTGCACAGAAGGCAGCCCTGGAGGTCTTACCCTGTCACTCACCCAGTCCAACAAACAAGAATGTCAGGACCAGTCTCTCACCCGGACCACGAGGAGTTCTGAGATCAGTCATCAGGATATTAATGCTGTAGATAATCTAACCCATGCTCAAAAGCCAACAGGAACGAGCTGAGCAACACAAACTTCGATTTGCAGAGGGATTCCTTGCAGTGACGAATACATGAGGTCAGTGGCAGAAATGGTTCAAAGCAGAGCGCCTGTGTGGTTTCCAAGGGAGGGATATGGAACAACGAGAAGGCAAGTTCAGAGGTACAAACTGGAGTGGGGGAGCCCGCTCTGCCGGGGGCTTGGGCCAGGGGCTCTGCAGAGGGGGAGGCTCTCCAGGCTGGAGACACAGGGAGGGGGGTGCAGGAGTGGTGTGGCCCCAAAGGGGGAGGAGGCTGGGTTCCTTCTGAAGCACTTCATGTTTGCAGCTGGATTTCTAGGGTCTTTGAGACATTCCTGAGACAAGGCTGTTTTAGAGGCATAGGGAGGAGTGAGGAGCTACAGAAGGAGAAAACACAGTCTCTGCTGAGGAGAGTTAGGGAGACACCTCACAGGCATAGGTGTCTCCTCAGAGTCCAGAGAAGAGAAGGGGTGGGGGACAAGGCCAGGGCCTCACGGGGACAAACCCCTCCTTAAGCCCCTACATTCCAACCAGCCAGGAAGAGCAGAAGGTTCAGCTCTAATTTGTACTGATTTTTCTGACAAACTCAATTTGAAGATTCAGTTCAATTGCAATCAACAAAGTAAGCCAACCAGAAAATAACCTGCTTTCTCTGGGGCAATGAGACCCTCAGTGACCCCAAAGAAGCTAGAAAGTTTGCATGTTTCCAAGGGGGCCACAGGGCTTCCATTCCTCTGTTCTTGGCATGACCCAAAGCCTTGAGGACCCAGGAGGGCTTCTTCCTGGTTCAAATCACTTCCCCAGCAGCCGGCAGGGCAAACAACATCGGACCTGAGTGAGGAGGCCTGGGTTCTAGTCTGGTCTCTGCTAGCAGCTTGTCTTGGGCAAGTCACTTCTCCTGGAGTTGCAGTTGTCTTATGTTTAGAAGCGTGAGTGACAGGAAGTAATTCATGCCCATCTCCGAGGGTGATGATGCAACTCAAATAAGATATGGATGTGAAAGCTGTTTTGGTCAATGACCGAGCACTGAACAGATGCTCCTCTCTCAAGGTAGGGCTGCTAATGGCAATGAGAATAGTGGTGGCTGAACTCCTTCTTATGTAAGGACCACGCCAAGATTAACATTCCTGATGTTAATGGTCTAACTCCCTTTCATTCATCCCTGGATCTCTGGCCAGCTCTGAAAGATCATCTTTTGCTTTGTGAAGGGAGTTCAGATGGAATTCTCAGAGCTCCTTCTCCCCCTGCCAAGTCCAGGGGCCTCTGTTAGAGGCCCACCTTGAGCACTGGGGGATTGGAGCGTCAGTGCCCAGGCAAGGTTCTCTCTGGCTTCACGTGGAGGAAGGGGAGGTTAAGGATCGTCAGTGCCTCTCCAGATCTCAGTCCTAAACCTAGGAAATTCTTGTTCTGACACCCCAGCTGCCTATTCTCACTTAATCCAGAAAGTTCGCAGAGAAGCCTCAGGGGTCAGGGCTCTACAGTAGTGTCCCTTCTCGTGGTTTCATTTTTGTGTTTTCAGTTGACCTTGGTCAGCTGTGGTCTGAAAATACTACACACAATCAGATACTTGGGAAGCGAGAGACCACATGACTTCAATATGCTGTTATAACTGTTCTATTTACTATTCGTTGTTATTAATAACTAATCACTTACTGTGCCTAACTTATAAATTAAGCTTTGTCTTAGGTACGCATGTGTGGGGAAGCCGGGTTGTATCTAGGACTGCGACTGTGCAGTTTCAGGCACTCCCTGCGGCTCCTGGAAGTAGCCCCTGTGGATAGGGGGCTACTGTACCTTGTACAGATGATGATTGTATGTGCGCGTGTGTGTGTGCGTGTGCGTGTGTGTGTGTATGTATGCGGTGGGCACACTTTAATGAGTTGTAATTCTGGTTCCACCGCTGCCTCTCTTTAAATCATATCTAGTAGAATTTTCTCTGGGGTAGACTAAAATGTCTGTCTTCTGTAGAACAGAAAATTGAGCAACAATGTGAATTGCAGTGGTTAGTCATAGATTCTTTGAGCAAGCAGGGATCTTAATGCCAAGTCATCAAGTTCTTGAACTTTTTCTGAGCATGCAGGTGGGCCCTGCGCCTGTCTGCAGTGAGGGCACAGCCAGATCCTGGGGGCAGATGGCTGCTGCTGGCTCCAGGTGAGGGAGCAGGAGGAAGGGGCAGAGGCTGGGCTTGAGTCCAGCTGGGATTCTCAGAGCTGAGGTAGTGCTGGGTTCTTCAGGCCCCGATGCTTTTACCACCAAAAACATTTTCAGATGCCGTAGGTTAACACATGAAAGTATTTCCCTAAAATTTATTAAAGAAGCACTGCTCCGGGAGGTTTCAAATCAGCACACGCACCTCCAAATACGAGCTATGTGATATTAGTTAAAAGCAGTGGAACTAGGTTCTTTAGCTAAGCGAGCCCTTTTATTGGGAAATGTAAATCACTGTCAGGTCCTTTGAAGTCACAGATACAGACGGTCTCTGAGAATCTTCTGGTAGAGTGAAAACCCGAAGGTTGGTGCTTTGGCCTAGACCAGCTCCCGTTTTATAGAAGAGGACAGTGAAATACAGGGAAAAGTGGCTTTCGATGTCACACAGGGAACTGGCGACAGGTCTGGGGCCATAACCAGGTCTCCCACCCTGAACCACAGTTCTGTTCCACAGCTCCAGCCACCCTGCCAGCTCTGAGGACTTGTGTTCTCACAGGAAGGCAGAGACTCAGTAATTGCAAGTGTCACCCGGAGAATGAAAAAGGTGGCATAGACGGGTGCAAGGCAGCACCGCACAAAACCAGCCTCAGCCCCTGGACCTGCTGATGTGTCTAGAGACCCAGATTCAAGTGAGACTAGGAGCACTGTAGGAACTGGGACAGAGCTCAAGCTGTGGCACAATCATAAAGCCAGCTTACAGCCGAGACGCCATCTTCCAGGTGACCAGCCCAGGTCACAGCGTCACCTGTAAACTGGCACCTGTTGCCTCCCCTACCTCAGATTTAGATAGAAAATGCAGGGTGCAATCCCTTTGGGCAAGGAAGCAGGTAGGTGTCCCACGGGACTTTCTTGACTCTCCTTGGCTACCCTGGGGCTTCCAGGGTCAGGAGTGACTTCATTTCACAAGGTCTGCCAACTGAGGTGACACAGGCAGGTGAAGAGGGAGTGCTGGTGCATTTTCAGTTCAAACTGGATCCTATTTACCACTAAAATGATTTTTTGTTTTTCTCCCTAAGGGGAACAGGTGATGTAAATGTCGTTTCTTTGTCATTGAAAGTTCAACTTCCTTTGGCAAAACTCTGGAGACCATGTCACAGGACACTGGCACCTCCTCCAAGTGCACGCTTGTGCATAAGAGACACGAGAGCCCCATCGTGGGGCCCAGCTCCAAGGTTACACACACTCGTGTTCCTTCTTCCTGCGGAGATCTGAGGAGGGAAGAAAACTCTAAGATGTGTACATTTAAATTTGGGGCTCCAAAGTAAAACTCCCAGATAAATTCAGTTTTGTTAACTGTAGTGTGTGCAGGCAGCAACCCCCATTCATTCATTCAGTAAGCATAAGTGGAACTAGAAAGCAACCAGTGAAGGAGTGAGAACGACCCTCTTTCTGGGGTACCCGTCTATACCACCTTTTTCATTCTCCGGGTGACACTTGCAATTACTGAGTCTCTGCCTTCCTGTGAGAACACAAGTCCATGCGTGAGTGCAGACATGGTGTGTTTCTTGTTCACCGTCCAGAGCCACGGCTCGGGCACAGCCCAGGCACAGCCATATCATGTGAAATGGAGGATAGCTGTGTGGGTGGGAAGATGGGTTGATCAGTGAATAAATGAAGGAACAAATCAATAGGTGAATGATAGAAGTTTCCGCTAAATATTTTTAAATCTTTGCTTATTTATCTTTATGTATATTTTCACTGTGTTCATTTTCTTACAGATCACCATATTCTTGAAGGATTTAAACATCTTCGGCAGACGTGAAATGTAACATTTTTGGCCCCAAAGAAAACATTTCCATCTCCTTATTTCATCTTACTTCAGGATAGACAAGATTTCTTAAATATCTATTCCAGGCCAGGTGGATCACGAAGCAAGATTCTTGCCTTCCAGTTGCTTTGAGTGTAACGGTGGTGGAAAGACACCTGCCCGGTGACAAAAGTCCCGGGAGGATGAAGGGACCCATTTAAGGAGCATCTACGGCACGGAAGTAAAGTGCCAGGAGGGCACTTACTTGCCTGAGCAGAGCCGAGCATGTCTTACTCTTTCTTGAACCTCACCGTGCTGGGTAGTCCACAATCGCTGCTACTTTTCTACGAGATTTTATAGGGAGATCATAAAAAATTCTTTTTTTTTAGTTCTCCTACAAACTACTGGAAGTAGCGGGCAGAAGCAAACACATTTTGAGGATTTTTAAAATGCTTTTTACTGCAAACCACAATAAACACCAAATTCCCTAATTTGGTGAGTTAGACTCACCAGGTTGTGAGCGCTGGCAAAGGACAGGCCTCAAGATGTCCAGAACAGGCCTTCCCAAGATGTGTTTCTTTGGCATGTGGATTATTGTGAGCTGAAGTCAATTGAGATCCTTGTGAGAAACTTTTCCCACTCTCTGAGATTCCTAGCAGAAGGCAAATTGGGGACACCACCCAGGTTTAGGATTTTTACAAGAAATAACCTTCCTATTGGAGAAACCCATCTCTCTGGCAGGACAGACACGCAGTTACAGAGCTCCTGGTCTCTGTTATCTGCGTCACTACCTTCTTGGCCCCGCCCCTCCTCTCCTTGAAGCCCCAGGCCCCTATCCCAGCCTTATCCCGCAGAATAAATACCCTCATTTGGCCCCGTTGGCTTTAGAACAACAATCCTGGAGATCCTAGCGACTCTATAAGTATATAATTAAATATACTCTTTTCTCTTTCTAATCTGTCTGATGTTAATCGGATTACTCCACCAGCCTGAGAAGAACCCAGGGGATAGGAGGGAAATTTCGTCTCACTCTTACACTGGCGATGTTGACGAGATCACAGCCTAGTGCAGACAAGTAAACAGGCAATCATCACAGTGTCGTAATGACTGAGGTCTGTGCTTGGCATGCTGTGGCAGCCGAGAGGAGGGTTGCTCAAACGACACCAGGGCCTTCAAAGATGCTTCTTCACAAATCAGTGGGATTCAGACAAAAAAGGAGGTGAAAGAATGTTCCAGGAAAACAGACCCCTCAGAACAATGATCTCAGGACAGGGGAGGATCCAGCCTCCTTGGGAAACCATGAGTCACTCTGTTAGGCTGCGGCTTGGAGTATCTGGAGGGTGGGGGGTTATGGAGCAACTGAGAGATGGAGCTAGAAGTAGGCGTGTGGAAGATCATGAGCAATTTGTGAGTTGTGCTAAGGAGTTCAGCTTTGATTCAAAGGTAATAGGAAGACAGACACTGCAGGATTTCAAAGCAGGAAAGCGACACAATCAAATACAAAGAAAGGTCTAGACAGATCTTGTTCTAGAAAGATCTAGAACATGGATGCTGCAGAGTGGTTGAAGAAGGGGAAGGCCAGTGACAAGGAGATCAGCGAGGAGACTGTTACTATAGCATGGACCATGTACACTGCTCTTCCAGACTTCAGGGTGGAGCACAGAGTACACTGGGTTACATTAGGGTACTGAGCATTCTGGAAAGACAGACAATTTAGATTGAAAATTCTGGGGGTGAGAGGAAGGTAAGATTTGAGCAAGTGGAGAGGGGTGAGCGAAAGCTTGCTAAGTGAGAACGTGCCAGACAATGAAGAATGAATACAGGCTACATAGGAGTGCCCCTTCACTCCAGTCTCCTAGTGTTCTGCATGCTGCTGGAAGGAACCCAGAGGAAAGCTTGTCTCCAAAGGGAAGTGTAGCCCTTTCTTGGTTTGGCCAGCAGGAGGGCCAAGGCAACTGTGGACCTGAGCTTTTGAGTACTAGGGTCACGGCGATGATAACAGTGGAATGGAGGGAAGTTGGGGATGAGTTTAGAGCCACTCAACTAGATTCTCAACTCAGGGCAGCTTGGATCCCTCCCAGGGGCTACCTCATAATATTTAGAGGCATTTTGATTGTCACAACTGAGGAGGAGGAGCTTCTGGCATTGAATGGGTAGAAGAGGTCAAAGATCTACTAAATATCCTACAATGCGTACGACAGCCCAGACAACAAAGTGTTCTTTCGTCCAAAATAGTAGCAGGACTGCGGTGGGGAGCTGGGGATTACAGGGCAGGGAAATGATTCTATGCTGTAGAAACAGGGCTCTGTGACGATTCCTTCAGTCTGTACCAGGCCGGGCGGCAGGAGACCCAGGCCTCTCCGGAGGATGATGCCTCCAGAGCATGATGGTGATGATTACAGAGACAATGGCCATCCCATGCATCCACAGGGCAGTGGACAATGGAGTGTCATACTCACTTCCTTCATGATCTTTATGCGTTTGGCCCCTGATTAAGAAAGAGGACATCACCGTTCAGAGAAAGTAACTTTTCCAAAACCCCTTTCAAACTGTAATATTTGTTTCTTGCTTCTTTTCTTCCTCCTCCTCCTCCTGGACTTCCAGCATCTGACTCCCCGCGTCTCCCAATTACCTGTACTGGGAAAACTCTCTGAGGTTCGGATCTGGAAGCCCAAGAGTCTTGAGAACAGGGTGTGAGCCAAGCAGCTTCACCCAGTCGGGCTCCGAGTCAGGATTCAGTGACTGCCGTGAAGCAGGGATCTATTCGTTCTTGCAGTGGTGGTGGAGGTGGTGATTGTGGTGTTGGCGTCGGGGCTGGAGGTGATGGTGGCGGTGGAGGAGGAGAGAGCTGTGATGGTGGTGGTGAGGCTGCGGCGTTCAGTGTCTAAGACATTGCAGGTGTATGCTGAGCTGTGTGGGGAAGGCAGCAGCCTTCTCTCCAGGCTGGTTCTGTGCCTGTATCTCTGGTTGCTGAGTGACCTTTGTTTCTACTCACTTTTTCAGGCATCTGGTTGACCAGGCTGTGCGCTGTGTGCTCTGTCCCGCAGCATTCCTTCTGGCTTCAATCAGCCAGAATCAGCCTACAAGGAAGAAACCTGACTGATACACTCTGTGCGTGACCTTGAGCTGGTCCTCAGGTTTTCATTTAGGCCTTAGTCCTCTCTCCATAGACTTCAAACATGAATTTAACGTGGCCCATGTTGGAGACCAAATCACAGTCTCAGGAACTGCTCAGAACTGCTCATCAAGAACAAGGTTCCACCACTCCTTCAAGCTGCATGCTTGCCTCCTTCTTCTCCAAGGATGGGTGCTCTCCCTGGGGCTCCCAGAACTCTTGCTCTAAGCTTCTCCCTTTTTTGTCAGATGAACTCAAGCACGTGTAAATTCATTGGCAGATACAGCTCAAAGCCTTCCCAGAAGTCAGATTCGCCCTCACACCACCTGCCATTTATAAAATTCTCCATCTTGTCACCTTTGAATTTGCTGCCAGTGTCAGTGCAGCCTGTGGATGAAGAGGAGACCAGAAGCATCCCAGATCCTAGGAGGGCCGGCCTCCCAGTGAGAGAGTCAGCAAGGAGGACTCGGCCTGTTGGGGAGCAAGCTCCACCCCTGGAATCCTCCAACCACTTATCAGTGAGCTCTGCCAGCACATGGCCCAGGTGTCCCCGAGAGCAGGTGGAATCATGTTTCTTGTGGGCACCGAGGCCTGGCATGCAGCCACGGGCTGTGA
This sequence comes from Galemys pyrenaicus, assembly GCA_019455555.1. NCBI lineage: Eukaryota > Metazoa > Chordata > Mammalia > Eulipotyphla > Talpidae > Galemys > Galemys pyrenaicus. The sequence continues at coordinate 5,889,614 of JAGFMF010011696.1, forward strand.
AGGCAGCGTGACACCAAATCCCTCCCTTGTGATGGCCAGGCGGGGAAGACAGAACGGGAAGACCAGCTCCTCCAGCTCGAGGAGCGGCCCAAGGACGCAGGCTCAGGGGAGGAGACTGTCTTCATTCCTGTCAGACAGAGAGGCAAGAGCTTCGGGGCTACAAGAGGCAAAGCGAACGCTGCAGGGACTTTATTTACTTCTTTGATGTCACTTCGGCTTGGGAGGGGGCGTGTGGAGAGGCAGGGACTGGAGGTCTGGAGGACCTGCGAACTGCTCCTCAGGGTTAGGGTTCAGGAGGAACCTGGCCCAGAGAGGGAGCCCAGGGTCCTTCTGGGAGCCACTCTGGGTGTCCCCTTCTGAGACCCCTACTCCTGTCCGTGCTGTGGACTTGCCCTTCCAAAGCTCCCCTCAAATTAGCTCCCTTTACTTCCTTCAGTTACATGCTCCATCCTGTTCACATAACTAGGAATAGTTCTCCTATCCTTCCCAGGGATACCTGAGAAGGGATAACCCCAACACTAGGGAATGGCGTCTTGGGGAAACAGGATTTGAAAATATTTAAAATGTCAAACTTGGACCTCCCTGGTGGCACAGGGGTTAAAGTCTCAGCACTCTGGAGCTATCCCCAGCCACTTAGGCACGAGTTTGATCCCCGGCCAGGGAGGGACCCACAGGGCGCAACGGACCTCTCCTGCCTCCCGCTGCTCCCCTCGGCAGTGTGGTTCAGTCCATCTGCCTGTTCTGCTCCCCACTTTGTCTCTGGGGAATCCTCTCACCCCCCATAATTCTGGCCTGTACCCCAGTTCTTGTAGGCATAAATAAAAACAAATCTTTAAAAAAAGTCAACCTATCAAATCTTCTTTTATTATAACTACCTGGCCTCTTGCTGAGAAGGACTCTCTATCTCTAGGCTACATTAACAGTATCCAGCTTTTCTTCTGATACTTTTTTATATTTTTCTGTTGAAGCCATTTGGAGTTAGTACTGGTCCAAAGAGTGAGCTAGGGATGGAACGTTATTGTTAGTTTTTCCCTAAGTAGCTATGTATTCAGGCCTATTGGTTGAATTGATCCTTTCTTCACCGATTTGAAATATCACCTTTGTCACAGAAGAGTATTTGTATGTATCCTTGACTTTATCATTTTGTTCCATTGATCTGTTTTTGTTTCAACTCATTTGCTTTGGGAAAATTTATGAAGTCAGAGCAAACAGAACTGACTTAATTGGGTGGGGGGTCTTTGCAGGTCTGACTAAAGAAAAGCCACTAGCTGTGGACAAGGTAACTGGGCTACAGGGAGAGGAGGATGGCCTGGCCGTGTGTGGACGATGGCTCACAGCTTGCCTGTGAACCCTCCCCTGTCCGGTGACAGCAAGCCTGAAGATACATGACACCAACGTCAGGCAGAGAGAGGAGGGCTGGAAGGCGTGAAGGGCATTAGAATTCATCTTCTGGTCCGACCACTTCTCAGCCGCGGGAAGTGAGGTCCAGAGAGGAGAGGCCAGGTGGCCAGGTGCCGGGGAAGGCAGGTCTTGGACAGGTCTCAGAGGGGTCTAAGGTTTGTTAGGGACATCTCCCTCACAACTGGTCTGCTCCTTCCACGCCCACATTCACACTTCATTCTCATCTTTTTACCTCTCACCTGGCCAATGACCTTCGCATTAGCATTCCTCCTTCCAGTCTCCATTTTCTTTGTCTCTTGGGCAGAACAATCTCAGTTGGGACCATGAAACCCTCTGTGTACACCCAGGGTCAGTGGCTCCTCTCCCCTCAAAATTAAACCTAGCCTGATGCTTAAGGTTTCTGTCCTCTGCATCCATTGAAATCATGTTTTTCTCTCACATGGCTCCAAAGAGATGGGACTATTTGTCATATCCTCTGGATCTTCCCATGAACCTTTAATTGCCCTTTCTCTCCCCAGATCTCCCCCTAAACCTTATCCACTCTTCAAAGCCTGGCCCAAAGGTGAACAAAGTTGTCCAAATTCCAGAAAGTTAAGAAAGTTGTCTCCTTCCATTACATCGGCTGCCTCTCACAGGGGCCTAGCTGAGGACTTGGCACATAGTGGTGTTTCATTCCAGTGTGCTTCATTCTGTGTGGATAATGTGACATGCCGAACGAACCTCCCCATGGGCTGCGCTGGGAAGTGTCTTTCCTGGAGCAGGGGGGATCCAGTTGTGTGCTGGGCCAAGCTGAGCTGCCCGTGTCTAGAAGACAGGGCTCAGAGATGCCGGGCAGGCTGAACCTCCATTCCCCCCAAAGTCCTCTTGTAAGCACCCAAGTCATGAGGGGAGTGGGGGAGAAAACACAGACAAATCACCCTCCCAGCCCACAGTCCATCTTGATGAACGTACTCTCTAAGCACAGGGCACACTCAGGACAAATGACAGATGGGAAACACTGTGCGCCCTGATGCCGACTTCTTGCTAATCCCCAGAACACAGAACAAAGTACATTCCACCCCCAAGAGACACAGCCGTTGTCTGTTCACTAAGGACAGGCTTACGACCTAAGAATTGCATTTGGGGAGTCCCAGTAGTTAGCCAACTTAGACACCAGTCTCCCTGATGTCGCAGCAGTCCTCCCCAGCCTGTCCTTAATAGGCACTCACACATACCCATTCCATTAAGCTGTGCTCGGTGCTTTGCAGATAACAGGGCTTCTCACACTACACCGCTTAATATTCTTACCACCAAACTTAATTATCACAGTAACTCAAGCTCACATTAAAAGCGAGAGCTGAGTCCATTTTATCCTTATCATGAATTAGTAATCTTACCCTCTGGAGATGCCTTCCCAGAAAATGCTCACTGAAAGTATCTACTCTGAATTAACTGTGTTCATAGTAAGCTCCTGCCAAGTGCGAGTGTTGTGGGTTTCTGTTTAGGGCAGATGAGATCATCTTCCTCCCTCCCTCCCTCCCTCCCTTCTTTCCTCCCTTCTTTCCTCCCTTCTTTCTTCCCTTCTTTCCTTCCTCCCTCCTTCCCTCCCTCCCTCCCTCCCTCCCTCCCTTCCTTCCTCCCTCTCTCCCTCCCTCTCTCCCTCCCTCCCTCTCTTTTCCCTTCTTCCCTTCCATCCTTCTTCCCTCCCTCCTTCCCTTCCTTTCTTTCTGGTCTTCCCAGATCAGCTAGGATCCCTGCTCAGGAAAATCGTGTATTCCACTAAGTGTCATGGAAATGAAGAGGTAGCTATGCTTGGGGAAAGATGCTCTGGATTTTTTTGAGAGCCAGTTCCACTACTGACAACCTTGGGGACTCTGGTAAGTCACAAGCTCCCTAAACCTCAATTCTCTGTCAGCAGGTGGGGAGTACTCGTCAGGCTGTTAGGGGTATCAAAAGAAGGGAAAGCCACAAAATTTCTTCATAAGCTCTGAACACTCATAAAATGTTAGTTACTTCTGCTATAAGACCTCTGGATTATAAAGCAGACTGCATGAGAATGTTGCACAGGAATCGGGGTTTCTACTTAAAAGTGCTGAAAGAAAAACTGCATCCCTCAGCAACTCTGAGTATTGACAGCAAAAAATTCTGTTAGCAAAATGACAAGGAAAGAACAATGCTAATAACCATAAAGATAATAGCTGATATTTGTGTAGTGTTTCCTATCAGGCAGACACTGCCCCAAGCTCTTCATACATATTTAATTCATTTATTTCCCTACTGTGCTCTGCTGGTGCTTGGGAGAGGGTTTGCTAAACAGGCAGGAATTTTCTTAATCACCATGAAGCCATTCATAGGAGAACACTGACTGTGTTGGAGATGTTTACATGAGGCAAGTTGGCAAAAGCTGAAAATCAGGGTGATTTGTTCATTTATTTATTTATTGAGCTAGTTTGCCAGAAATTATTTATATAATTTTTATATTTATATATAAAATATATTATCCATATATTAGATATAAATATAATATATACATAGAAATAATATCGATATATTTTTATAGTTGGGAAACTGAGGTCCAGAGAGATTAGGTAAAGAAAATAATAATCCTTTGATGTGGAGACATTTAAGATTTGGTTTGCTGCTGCTTCTCCCTTTTCTCTGCTTTTTAAAAAAATCTCCCATTTACTTCCTATTCTCCCCCATATTTATTGCACTGAAAATGACAACAGCAACCCATCTCCCATAGTTCCTAGGAGTCAGACACTCGTGTTTGGAAGCCTGGGAGCTTTGGACACTTGGTTTCTGTCCTTCATATCTAAGTGCAAAGAAAAAATGTAAGCAGGTGGTTCTCAGTCCTGGCTTCCTATCTGAATCATCTAGGGATTATTTTTAAGACTTGTTTCCAGTCCTTGATTGATCTGATTTATTTATCTGAATCTCTAAGACCCGGAGAATGGATTGACTAGCTCGAGCCACACAGCAAATTATTGCTGAGTGATGACTAGAATCTGCGTTTTTGAATTTGAGTTCAGATTTCTTTCTACTACCTTCACCAGTCAATCCATCAAGCAATAAGCGAGCATTTGCTGTGTTAGTAGCTTGCACACTGACATGGGTAAAAGGCAACCTCGCGCTTTCAAAACTATTTACTTCTCAGGCCAAAAAAAAAAAAAAAAAAAAATCATCCCTCCTTTGAAAAACTTAACCAAGGAAATATCAAATAAGTGAGTGGATGGTTAAGGTTATAAGATGAGCTCAGTTCACAAAGTTTCCAAAATTATCTGTGGGAAAGTTATCAGAGGTGCACTAGAAAGTCTGTGACAGCTGAGGCCCGGAGAGGCAACGACACACAGCAAACTAGAGCCGGAGGCGAGCAGTATCTCCGCGGGGCTCTGGCCAGCCAGCACGGCCCTGGCCCTCAGCCTATTGTCCAGCCAGCTTCCCCACAGTGCTTTGCTTTCTTCTCCCCACCCGCTCCTCCGTTTCTCAAATGTTTCACGACCATGGGACACAGGTCCTGGCACTTAATTACCGCTCAGAAAACAGGTTTTGAGGATGGATAAAGGAGCAAATGTCAGCATTCCTCACCATCCTGAGCCCCAGAGCTATAGAAATGAATGGTGCATGGTCTCAGCCTTCCAGATGCTCAGATTCTTGGGCCGAGTGGTGAAGGGGGAAAAAAAAAAGTTTGAAAACAACTGCTCTAGAGACCAGTTTCTGAAAGACATGTTCTAACACAAAGAGCCAGATTTAGCAAAAATATTTTTGAAAACACAAAACTCTATTTCATGAATGAACAATTTATTCACTGGTGAACTCTATATCACCAATGATTTAATTTTAATGCCACGAACATGTCACTAATTTGTGGCCTGAAAATCTTACCATTTGAGATATACACCTTTTTCTAAATGAAAGAGAGCAGAACGTTTTGGATGGATATCCGAAGAAATGTTCCTGATAAATGCTCACACCTTGGAAAGAGATAGGATTCCAAACATCATCAAGGTGAACATGAAGGGGGTTCCTATCTCCCTACAGATGTCAGGTAATTAGAACAAGCACACTTAGACACCAACTTATAGATCCCTGATTTATCTTAAACATAGAGGCCAAATAAATGCTCCCCGGTGGCAATCAAAGTAGAAAACATCAGCAATCAAGCCACAGTGAGGATCTTCACTCACCTGCTCAAGTGCTCTGCAACGATCATCCAGGGAGGAGCATACCCAAAGTGACAGGCCAAGGTCAATGTCTCGGTACACTGGTGCACAAGAATGGAAATGACATGAATGTTCAGAGTAATGCCAACTTTTGTTCTGGAAACATTTGGCTGCCTTATAAAACACATGCTACAATCTAAGCAAAAAGATTCTAAAAGATAGAGCCTTGTCTTTTTACCCCATCCCTCTGGGAGTGCCTGTCACTGAGACCCTTCATCCACGTGGATGGACAGAACACACAAGAAATACACCAAGGAGACAAATGACCCCTCTGGCGATGTCTTACAGGCAGGTGGCAGCAGTTCAGGCTATTTTAGGTACATTTCCCCTGAAAGAACTTTATTTGATCTAAAAAATCACAAAGGTGATATTTTGCAGCCTTCTTAAAACGGTATTAAAAACCATTGACATTTCCATCGACAGAAGCCAGACCCTAGGGAACTTATTTCCAATCTAGTCGCTCCAGTTCCGCAGGAACATTAACTCCACTTGCCAATGGGAAGTGACAAAAAGACAGTTTTCAGAAGTAAGAGCACATGACTCTAGCCAGGTCGATGTGTGAAATGCTGCTGTTTGTTTTACCTATGCTTTGCATTGACCCCAAACGTCACTGCCCAAGACAGTGGACAAGCAAGCTTCCTTCACAGCTGTTTCTCTGCAAAGTCATTTGACAAAGGCAGGATGTGGACCTTAAAAAAGTGTCTCTGGTTCTCTGCTGGACAGGCCAACAACTGTCGGGGTGTCACAAAAACCAGAAAACTATGTTGGGTGATGCCAGCTAAGGATGCCAGCTCACTAAGGTGTATTGCTTCAAAAACAGCATCAGTGAATTGTGGGGTGTATGGGGCGGGTGCAGTAAATTATAGGAGCAGCTTGTCAATTTCCTAGGGACAGTGCTAGATAGCAAAAGTTGGACACTCTAATAGGGTCCTAGAGTGGAAAGTGCTGAGGATGTTTAGGGAACAGAAAGAGTACAAAACTAATCTGGTCTCCTTGGCACTTATTAAGTCTCAAAGACACTTGGAAAGAGAACTGAGCACAGACAACAAATTTGTTTCCCAGATGAGAAAAGCCCCTAAGATCAGGAATACGGTAGCAGTCACGGTAATGGCAGCAAGAGACATTAATTGGGCACTCACTCCCAAGCACTGTGCTATGTGCTTTCCATGTGTTTTCCCCTTGATGTCTGTAAGACTATGAGGTAAATTTCTACTCCTCTAAAAATCGACGAAGAGACAGGTTCAGAGACAGGAATTCAGAGACAGGAAGTAACTTATCCCATAGGTAGGTAGGATATAAAATCCGGGATGTAAATCTAGTTTGTTTAGTCTGAACTATCAATTCCCAAATAAAAAAAACAAACACTGATACAGCAGTGGGGGGGGGGGGAGGATGGTCTTTCCAATTAAAAGTTTCTGGGTCAACTGGATATTCATATAGAGAAAAAAGTTTTTAGCCCCTACCTCTCACTATATACATAAATCATCCCGATTAGGTTATAGGTCAATAAAGCTTTTGAAACAAAACATATCAAAACATCTTTATGATCTAGGAGTAGGTAGCAATGCCTTATATGGGGGGAAAGAACTACAAATACTCAAATGGACCAGAGTACATTAAAATTAAGAACTTCTACACATCAAAAGACACTTTTGAAAAGTTAAAAGGTCACCTATAGAGAGAAAGAAGATATTTGTAATACATATAAGAATAGTATCCAGTATATATAAAGAAATTCTGAAAATCAATAAGAAGGCAGAAAATGCAATAGAAAATAGGCAAAAGACTTGAAGAGAGGGACTCCCTGGTGGCCTAGGAGTAAGTCTCCGCACTATCACCAGTAAGGCAGAGTTCCATCCTCGGCCTGGGGAGGTGACCCACAGGGTGCAGCAGACCTCTCCTATCTCACCCGCTGCTTCCCCTCAGCAGTGTGTTTCAGTAGATCCACCTGTTCTGCTCCTATTTTGTCTCCGGTGAATCTCACCCCTCATACTCTGGCCTACACCCCAGTTCTTCTACACTCCCCCCAAAAATAAAAAGACAAAAAGAAACTTTACAAAAGACAGTATCCAAATAGTCCATAAACATTGCAAATTGGCTCCACTGATTAGTCATCATACAAATGCAAGTTAAAACCAATATGCACTCTGACTAAACATCTATTAGAATGAAGAAATTTAAAAGATGAGAAATACCAAGCATTGGTGAGGGTGTGGAGTAGCCAGAACTCTCAGATGTAAAATCTATTCAAAAATAATATCTTGGAAAATTCTTTGGCATAGCTACTAAATTTCTGATGTCAGCTAATCAGCGTTCAGTCTGTGTAATTTCCCCGTAGACGCAACAGAAATACGTACCTATCTCACAAGAGACGTGGGCAGGAGTATTTAGAGCAACGTTGTTCATAAAAGCTGGAAGCAAGCAGACGAAACCCAAACCCAAATGCCCAGAACAATAACATGGGAAAACACCCCAAATGGCAACGAGACGATATTTACTACCAGCGCATACAACAATATATGGATCAGTCCTTGCAAATGTGATGTTGATTTAAAGAAGGCAGGCACAATGAGGATATTCCTTCTGTTTCCTTTACTGAAAGTAAGAAAAGAGACAACATCCTTTATGTCACCGGGAATGTGCTTACTGCTCACCTAGAGCTGGGTGTAACAACTGGAATGGGGGTACTAGGGCGCTTGGGCTTCTGTAGGATGGTGACAGTCTCTTTGCTGATCTATTCCAGCAGCTAGTCACTGATTGAATCACTTAGCTATTGCCATAACAAACCACCCACAAACCCACTGGCAGACAATAAGCATTGATTTCCTGCTGACTTGGTGTGGGTAGAGCGCTGGGCTGGGCTTGGCAGGCTCTAGCTGCTGACGAGCGGATGGCCTGAGGACCGCTCTGTCCACATGTCTCCCCTCCTCCTTTGATGGCAGCTATCCAAGGCATGTTCTTTCAAGGGGAAAGGCAGGATCCCAAGAGGGGTGACAGGAAACACAGGTTTAAGGTCTAGCCCTGGCGCTAGTGTCCTTTGACTGCTGTCCGTGTTCCATGGGCCAAAGCAAGTGTCACAGTCAAACCCAAGACAGTGGCCTGGGAAACTACACTGTTCTCAAGGAGGTCAGTGGGAGAGGTGAATGTTTGGTGAACAATAAGCTAATCCAGGATGTTTAAGAGAGGTGCAGCTCTCTGTATACGCTCAACGTGGCCTCCTTGTAAGGTTGATGAAAACAAAGTTCTCCTGGTTAACATGGAAGGAATGGTATGAGCTGAGGCCTTTGTTATACGTTGTTTCCCTTCAAACTTCCAAGAACCTAGTAAAGAGGGCATGCTGAATTTCAGAATTTAGAAACAAAAGGATGTTTAAAGGACATCAAAGAAAAGTGTGGGAAGAGTTAGTTGTATTTCCCTATCCTCGCCTTCTACCCCTCCCCATCACTTCATGGAGAGGAGATATGTTTTTGAAATTTTCTATACAGCACAGGGATGAAAGGAAGGAAGAATATGCGCTTGCCTAGCACACAATGCACTTCCTGTCTGCTGGGTTGGAGAGAAAAATGTCCGCCTGGCCTGAAACTCTTGCCAGAGAAATGACAGCAACAATTTAGCCCTTCCTGTGGCTGCAGCTGGAGGGATTGCTCTCCAGCAGAGTCCCAGGCTTCCCAGCCAGCCCCTGCCCCTTACCCTCCAAGGCTCCCAATTTACTGCAAATTGCATAACAAAGGTTAAACTTTTTTTTTTTTTGTAATTGAGAAGGAAGGAACTGAATATTTAAAGGGCTCAAAATTACTACAAGACTGATTAAACCTTTTCCCTATTAATAGTTCTGAAATAGTCTCTCTATTCACAGCAGCAGGTTCTAAAAATGGGCAGTAAATTCTGTAAGCGCAGCGGCCAGGCCCCAGCCCCATGGTCTTCTGTGACTGATACACCTGCCTGACAGGAGACAAGAGCCTTTGGTGAGGTGTGGTTCCCTCTGCACTCAGAGTGTGGGAAGTTTGAGGACGGGTCTTTCCCCTGCCCCATCTGCAGGCCTGATGAAACCCAATGCTCTAACACCTCACCATCTCTCCGCCCCATCCAGTACTGAAAAGTCAGGTTTTTCATGTTGCTGGGTAGGCAGATAACATCCAAATATACACAGCAACGATTTACCACCCCCACCCCAGCTTCCTCCATATAAACTCCATGTCTAGATGCAGACAGCTGGTGTCAGATTCTATCACCTCCATGCTGGGTGGCCTTGGGCAAGTTACTGAACCACTATAAGCCCCAGGTTCTCTATCTCTTGGGAAAAAAGGAATTTGTTTATTCATTCAACAGACTTTTGTCTTACTATGTGTCAGGCAGGGTGTTATGATGTAGGAATACAAGGGCAAATGAGATAGACATGGTTTCTGCTATCATGGAGTTTACATTAGAAGGAGGCAGAATTAAAAAAAAATCAAATAAATACATGCCAGTGTAATTACAACTATAGTCATGAGTGTTACAAAGGAAAAAAACAAACTATGAGTTGAGGTAGAAAATAACTAGGCAATGGAGGAGGGCCTCGTGGAGGCTGAACCTCGCAGGAAGATGAGATAACGGGGGAGGATTTGCCAGGTAAACAAGGTACATACAAAGGCCCTGGGGCCAGAAAGAGCTTGATGTCAAGACACTGAAGTAAGACCAGTGAAGCTGGCCTAAGAGGAGGGCATCTGGGGAGTCTGTTAAGGCAGGCAGAAGTCCTAGCCTGCAGGTCTCAGTAATCAAAAAAGGAACTTGGGTTACATTCTTCTCCTCTTTTTAAAATTTCTTTCTTTATACATATTTGACATCAGGTGTAGTCCCCGTGGAATTTCCACCACCAATTTGCCTGTGCACTGTCACCTTAGTCCTTCATGCTCTCCCTCTCCTTCCCCTGTAAACTGTCTCTGAATTATAGTCGTTTGTTTATTTTGGGTTTTGTTTTTTTTTTTATTGTTATTATCCTTTTCCCTGATCCCTCTTTGGTTCTATCACGTTCACTTGTAGGAGGAATATGTTGGGTTGTGTTCTAAGGACAGCAGCCAGCCGTTCATGTGTTAAGATCACACTATTGCTATGTGGAGAGTGGGTGGGGGTCGTATGGTGGTTAAGAACAGAAGTGAGGGGATCAGTCAGGAAGTTGCTGTGAGAGTCCCCAGAGACGAGAGACATGGTGATGGCTGTGGAGATGGGAGAAGTAGGCAGATTCAAGCATTCTCCTGGGACAGAACTCCCGGGGGCGTATTGACAGGCAGGGGATGAGGAAACATGTACGTGGGTATGTGCTGGTGGGTGATCTGGCTGAGCCAGTGTATAAAAGTGGAAGTTACTTACTGATCTGGAGGAAGACTGACGAAGAGAACAGTTTTGAGGGAATCAAGACTTCTGATCATCAGCGCAATTCCTAAGATATCAGTGAGCTACCCAAATGAAGATGTAATGTGACAGGGTTGTTCCCAGGGAAAGGGGAGGCTCCAGCTTCCCTGCCCCACCCAGGGAAGGGTGGAGCTGAGCAGGGAGGAGGAGAAGTTAGAGAGGAGAATAGAAGATGGAAGCAAGAAGGATAGAGAGCAAGAGGAAACCTGGAGGAGGCACGTGGAACACAGAGATGTGTGAAGAAGATGCACTTGCTTCTCATCCGTGCATTTGTACAAGGCACTCGGAGGACATGGAAGAAGATACTTGAAACAGATATGGATAAGGACCCACGAGGAGGGTAACAATGGCAACTTTTAGCTTGATTTTGACTTTACTCTTTTCCTTCCAGACTTATCTGGCTGTTTCTTACCCTTTCTTATGGGTCCCCTCCAGAAGGTACCTTAGACCTGTAGCAAGATTTAGGGCTTCAGTGGCCCTGCATTGGGCCAACCCTATTTAGCTGGGCATTTACCCGTGAGGGGATGGGTAATTTTGGGTGCTTGATTAGGAAACGTTATTATCTTCTCTTTATTGCACACAATTATATTAAAATTTCTTCCATCAAAGGTCTTATACACTAGAATATGGCTTGTCTTGATGTGGCAGCTGGGAGAACCCATTTTGAGTGGACAGGGTTGGGGGTTCTGGGGTGCACCTCGTCCTCTAAATGATGATGGTAGATATGACTTGAAAGAGGTCTAATTTGGAGATCCACATGTGGAGCCAGTGATTTACAAATATGAGCTTACTTATCTTAGCCCATTCAGGCTGCTACAATAAAAATTCCATAGATTGAATGTTTTAAACAACCAACATTTATGTCTCATGTTTCTAGGGGATGGAAGCCCAAGAAGAAGACACCAGCAGATTGAGTGTCTGTGGGTCAGAGAGGGGATGTAGCAAGAAGTGGGAATGCTCATCGAGGTCTAAAATTGCTGCACCAAGGACAGAAGAGCCGAGATAGATTGATAAGCAGCACATGGAACCATTTGGATAGTCGAATATAATTTGTATGTGTATTGGGTTTGGTATGTTAGTTGATTTGCACGTTAACCTCTAGATTAGTTCTAGAAGGCTCTGCCAAGGCTCTGGCAGGAGATGATCTGGGCTGGGCTGGGGAGGAGAATTTTCACTACATATTTTACCCTTAGAGTAGCATTTAGGTTTTGTGCCATTATTAAAAAGAAAGAAAAGGATGCCACTTAATAGAGTTACTATAGGAGATACTATAGGATACATTTCTGATAGGCTTGTGATGAGAATTAAGGGAGACATGGACTCAGGACCCTCAGCCCTAAGTGCAGTGAGGGTTTATGGGAGTGCCACTGTGGCTGCAGGAAGCAGCAGAAAGAGCCTTGGTCTGTTCTGCCAGGGCTGACATAGCAAAGTGCCACCAAGCGGGTGGCTTTAAACAACAGCAATTCCTTCCTTCCTAGTTCTGGAGGCAAGAAGTCTATGGTCAAGGTGTTGGCAGGGCCACGCTGCTTCCAGGGCTCTAAGGAACCTTCTTTGCCTCTGCCTAGCTTCTGAGGGTGGTCTGTCCCTGGCATTCCTTGGCTCTGAGCTGCATTCCCCAGTCTCTGCTCTGCCATCACGTAGCTGTTCATACCCACTGTGAACGTGTCTTCACGTGGCTGTCCTATGACACCAGTCATTGGAGTCAGAGCTCAATCTACTCCAGTTTGATCGCAATTAAAGTACATATATCTGCAAAGACCTGATTTGCCAATAAGTTCACATTCCCAGGTAACGATGAGCTGGAGTTTGGGGGTGCTATTCAACCCAGTGTAACCAGCAGGTAAAACTACCATAACCACAAAGTTACCTCTGACCCTGTCCAGTCTCCCACAAATGAAAGGGGACCTCTCTGGGTTCCTTTCTAGCCTGGATACACTACGCTTCTCTAGGTGCTCCCAGAACCTCTCAAGTAGGTGGATCATGCTGCAGAAAGAGGACTGAGGAGGCCAAGACCTTTCATGCCGTCTCAAGCGAGGGGTCTGTCACTGCAGATGCCCCTCCCCTCAACCTAGGCCAAGCCCTTGGTGAAGATTTCTGAAGTGATGGGGTCCCCAGATTATTAGGAGAATCCACTCTTGGGCCTTAATAAAGTTTGAACTCTGAGCACATCACAGCTCAGAATTATAAGTGGCTCAGCTCTGCCAGCCCCCTCTGTCAGCGCATTCACAGAACATGTGCACATTCACATCCTGTTGAAAGAGGAGGCAGAACAAACCAGATTTGGCCCACAGAATCCAAAGGACGTTGAGGTCATGAACTGAGCAATGTGCTCCTGAGCCAACATGGGAGCCAAAGCGGGTGGGGCGAGGGATGGGAGGGCAGGGAGAGCAGGGTGGGATTTGTGGGAATCCTACTCCACAGTGTTTCCAGGCTTAAAAGTTCCCTCTAGGTAACTAGGTCACAATAAAGACAACAGTAAAGACACCGTCCTCCATTTACATAGAACTTAGCTCCTCACAAAAGACTTTTGTGCTCCTTATCTTACTGGATTTGGTTCTCAAGAGTGGTGAGTGGGCAGGAACTCAACCTCAGCTTTTCGGATGAAGAAACAAGCCCAGAGTGGGGACGGACTTGCCTGAGAATGCACCCACTCAGCTGTCATTTGGGGCCACCGTCCACTGGGGCTCTCTCGGTGCTCTTCCAGGAAGGCTCTCTGAGGATGGTGGTCTTAAGAATCACCACCCACATCTCCAACTCCTCAGTAAGTCAGCAACATTTCAAGTAGTCATCTATCCTACGGACGACTTGTTTTCTCAGTCTCATGGAAATTAACCTACACCTCGTTACAGGAAGCTGCTCTTTTCATTAACCTATGCTGTGACATAAGAGCGGTGTCTTGCTAGCTCAAGACCAGCCTGGGAGACACCTTTCCAGTACCCCAACTGCTCCAGAGGGATCTCCTGGAGTGACTCATGGGAGGCAGCCAGAAGCAGACAAGCTCTGATTCTGCTGGGGGAGGCTCCTGTGGGAGACAAGTCTTCAGAAAACAGCCTCGTTCTTTGGGGATGAGCTTAGGTGCTGCTGAGGACACAGACCGGAGCACCCAGCCTCCGGCAGGGCAGAGAGCCGGTGAGACTCACTGCTCCCCCGCTGGGCTGGTTTCCATTGCGGGAGGAGCTGGTTCTATGACTGGCTGGTGGGTGGCTTGGGGTTTTGCCTGACTAAGTAAATTTGGTTAGCTGGATGACTACTAGGCAAATTTAGGGGCTTGCTTTGGTTCTTATTTTAAACATAGGATGTGAATAAATCAGTCTTGAGGAAGTATCTTATGGTTATAGGAAGAATGGGCATTGAGTCTGATTATCTTGCCACTGTGATATTCAGGCCTCAGCTAGGAGCTAGGCACGAAAAAATCACAGGACAGAGACTACCTGGGTGTCAGAGACAGATGTGGAAGGAGGGAAACAGATCCAGGGTTTTGGACTTGCCAAGGTCACACAGCTCATACAGGGTGATTGAACACCATGTCTCCATGAGAACTGATCGTGGACCCAGTACCCACTGAGGTGCCTGGCAGAAAGCAGGTGTCCATGAGGTGAGCTGAGTGAATGAAGGAAGGCAGGAAGGGAGGGAGGAGATGGAAGCAGAGTGAGCAACAGAATGAGAACAGAGGCCCTTTGTTGTCCAGGCCAGTGCTGCACCATCTGTGTTAACCATTCTGAGTTTGAAAAACAGAAAGTAGTGGGAGACAGTGGGAATAGAGAGGGTCTGTGAGGAGCTGGAAGTCAAGAGCAAGACAAACCGTGAGCTTATGTTTCAGGAAGAGATGGAAGGAATACAGCAAGTCAGAGAGGATGGGGACTCCAGAGTGGGGCCCCCTTTGCTAAGTCAGGGTGCTGGCCTGGCTTGAGCCTGTTGGGGATGGTGACTCAGATGGTGGAGGCAAAGGGAAGCAGGAATATGCCCCAGTTACCCTGGCCTCACACACAATTGACATGAATTCTAAGTGTCTGGCATCCTGCCCTTTTGGCTACAGCTCTGGGGGTGGACTGAAGGGGAAGCTGAGGGGGAAGCTGGGAGGCACTCACCCTTCTAGAAGAAGGGAAACAGCAGCAACCTGCTCAGCTCCTTACCTCTTACATTCACATCCTACAATGCACATCTGTAACATTTGCTCCCTGAAATATTCCTGTGGAGCCCCCATTCCACAGGTAAGAAAACTGAGTCCTGATGAGTTCTTCTTGCATAGCATTTGCTGTTTGTTAGATATTGATAAACCAAACTAAAAAGGACTGTTGGTATACTTTAACGTAATACAGAGTAATTCCTCAGTAACTCCAAGGATGGAACCTCGAATGGGCAGTGGTGATGCTGATTTTTGGTGGGAGAATATTTGAAATCAGAGAAATCACAACATCAGCTCAATCAATATTTTATTGAGCATTTACTATGTGCTGGGCATTAGCTCTTCACTTATATGGTCACATTTGCTTGTTACTGTCCTAAGAGAGAGGTACTACTATTTTCTCCAGTTTACAGATGATGAAACTGGTATGAGGCAATAATTACCTTGTCCAATGCCATCCAGTAATAAAAGGTGGCCTCTGAATACTTTAAACTAAATTTATTTGTCTAAGCATGAGACTAGCCGATGCCAATATCAGATCTTAGGGAGATAAAAGGATGGGATCTTGAAGTAGCATAATTTATTAGAAGGCAGGCAGTAACAGGAAAGACTGAGGGGAATCAGAAAGGTCACTTTTTGGGCGGTGGCCAAGGTAAATGGAAGTCACAGATTGAAAAAGCAAATTTAGACTTCTGTGTCTATTTTATTTCTTAAGGGCCATATCCTATAATACTGCTCTGTATAGTGCTCTTATTTAAGGTGTGTCCTTGGTTCATTATGGATAAATAAGGACACTTCAAAGAGACTATTCTGGAGTTGAGAACTTCTAATGGTGTGGCATGCAGGGCCGTGTCTTCACAGAAAACAAGCTCCTTAATTTAACAAAATTTGGGGTCCACTGTTACTGCATTTAGTGGAGAATTGTTCTCATGCTCTCTGCAGGGCCCCTCTCTAGGGAAGAACGAGTCTCCTCTGATTCTCATTGGGGCTGAATTGGTCTGGGCTTTGCTTCTTTCTTTCTTTAGCTTGGAAATACTATTTTGTTCCAGAGTACAGAAACCTATATTGCAATCTAGTCTCCAAAGATGATCTGGAGGATCTTTTCTTAAACGTTGCAGGTGTAAGCGATGGTTGAGAGCAAGTGTAACTAGTACATATCCACCTGGCCTCAAAGATCACTCTCTCCTTTTTTGGGGGAGGCCACAGAGCCCACTTCGGACAGGGAACTCTCAGCCCCTGGATAGGCACCATCACTGCTGGGATTGCTTAAGGCAGTCGATGTCTGTCACTTTATTGACCCAGCTGCTGGAGGTGAAGAAATTAAACAATCATGAAGCCCATGTCTACTGTCCATGGCGGTACCCACCTAGAACAAGCGGTGCCCTAGAATTCGATGTTTCTGGATTAACCAGTTGGTATGACGGGGGGAGATGAAAACCTGGAGATGGTCTTCACTTAGGTCTCTACTATGCCTCACAAAGCAGTTTCACCTCTTAGATGGGCCTCCTCCATCCTCACTGGATGCCTCTCCTGAGAGGCAGAGCAGGAATGAATCAGTAAGTCCTTTTCACAGAGGAGGAGCATGAAACTCTGTTGGACAACCCAAGATGAGCTGTGGGGGAGCCAGGTTCAGAAGCTACAACTCAGCTAGCTCTCTCTTCCACTCCTTCCCCTCTATGTCTGAGACCTCCCACATGGGCTATGCAAGGGACCCCAGCCCTGGGGTCAAACATGCTTTCAGACATCCTGAAACTCTTCCAACTAAACCGAAGGTCCTGAGCACTGATGTCACTCAGCGGCTTAGTGGCAAGGGAGTTGTATGTGAATGCTAAAGATGGAGGCTCCCAGGACAAAGGTGTCACTGCGAGACTGTCTGGTCATCCCACTGTAGGCAGGAGGGTGCCCAAGGAGGCTCCTCACACTGACCCAAGACTCACATTGCACTTTGAGGTGGACAGGAGGAAAATTAATTTTCCCTCTACACTTCTAGGTTCTTGACTGAGACCCCCCTATAATAATATGAAGTGTAATGAGATGTTTACCTCCTATGTACATGGGAGAGACCCAGGAGAACTGAGTGACTCCCCTAAGTGGCCCAAGCTACCATCTTCAGCTAAAGACAGACGATATTGGGACAAAGTAGCAGGTGGAGATCCAGTTATGGAGGGTTATCATGCAAAGCACAGTAAACATGGGTATGATTGCACATTCTCCATGGATAAGAGTTTCTAAAGATTTGATCAGCCTCCACTTCCTGGCTCAGAGTGGGCAATACCCCTACAAATGGCAATTCCCCTTAGAAATATGAACATCTCTTACAAAAGGGTTGCTTCTCAGTTTCAGTACTATTCTTATGTCTGTCATTTCTTAAAAGTTGCCAACCTAAAATAATCCTATGCCCTGAGGGGTCTTGGTAGGGGGCACATTCTGCTCCCCTTTGTGGGGCAGAGGGAGCACAGTCAATTCAAACTCCAGAGGTTGAAATCCGCTTCCCTGCCATGTCTTCCTAGACTTGAGTTTTAACCAGAGGTTAAACTCAGAGGTTTTAACCAGAAGTTCACACAGAACAGACCTAACTGCTCTTCCAGGGTTTACCCTTAGGTATGTGGTGCAAACAGGCTGGGCCCCCAATCTTTTGCTCAGAGTTAGTTTCCTTACTGCTGAGGTACCATGATGGGCATGGACATCAGGACTAGGGCTGAACTTAACACAGTTCCTGTTCAGAGAAAATGGAAGATCCCTACTGTAGAAATGATCCATCTACTCACCACCCACGTGGTCCTAGGGAGGCCTGTGGAGGCAGGGGTGAGCAATATGTGGGTGCTATGTTTCACATCTCACATATTTCTGTGAAGCTACGTGGTTTTGCCTGCAACAGTGCGCCATGCAATGAAAGCACGTGCCTCATCTTGAACTCCTCCTCCGGTCTAACTCCTTCAGCGAAGTGGGAAATCCTCAGTTTGGGCTGTCCAGGGAGAAGCACAGGTGGGATTTGCCCAAATGTCAAAATGCTGGGACTTGAGCAGCATCAGCTCCTCATGCTGGGTGAGGGAACTGCCTCCCTCTGGCTTTCTGGGGCTGTGTCGAGGGTGACTGATGTCAAATGCTGACATTGGTGGGACCATTTTTAAAACGGAGCCAGACAGCTTTTACAGAGAAAGTGCATTACCCATCTTATTGGAACTTGATTAAAGACCTTTGGTTGACCAAAGAGCAACTGTTTTAAGAAACCATCAAACAATCAGTTGAGAAGTCACTTGGATGATTGCTTTGAAGGTTGTGGACTTTTTGTCAGAGAGTAGAATCAGTAGCTAATCATGTACAGCCAAGAAAGTTTTAAACTTTTTTTTTTTTTAAATATTTGTTTACACATATAAGAGCTGGGTATAGGTCAGAGTTGCCGGGGGTGAGCGGATTCACCAGAGAGAGCGGGGAGCACAACAGGCAGACTGACTGAAACACACTGCTGAGGGGAGCAGCGGGAGAGGCAGGAGAGGTCTGTTCGCCATGTGGGTCCCTCCCTGGCCAGGAATCGAACTCACGTTGCTGTGCTTCAGATGCTTCACAGTGTGGCTCTCGAACTGCTGTGCCACCAGGGAGGCCCAACTTTTAGCTTTTTAACCATAAGCAACTCTTTCCTTGAACCATATACCTCATTTTTCCTTTTCCTGACTTTGTCCCTCCTCGAAGCATGTTTTAAGTTTCTACCTGAATCTGTGTACCCCCAAATATGATACTCTCCCTGGCATTGCCAGTCGCTTGTTCTCTCCTGTGTCCCCCAGGCCTCGTCCCAGTATAAAATAAAGCCCTCTCTACTGCACAGCCCTGCTATGGCACAGACAGCTCAGCCGCTCAAAGCGTGAGGATCAGCTGGTTGGGGGCCCGCAGGAGAGCAGAGCCTGCAGTACCTACAGCTCCTGGCTCCTTCCTGACTGCCCGGGCTGTTCGCAGAGGGAGGGGAGGTGCAGGTCAGGAGTCTGAGTGTCAAGAGGCCCAGCTCTACTCTCCCGCCAGCTCACGTATAAGTCAGGAGTGCAAGGGCTTTTCAGCAGCTGAAAACATTTCTCACCTTGACAGAATCCAGATGGCCCAAATCCATGCAAGAAAAATGCAGGTAACTAGTGACGAGCCAGCACTCACCTCTGCTTTTGCTGCCCCCTAGTCAGAGAGCAGAACGTCTTCTACAAAGCTGAAAGTTAAAGCACACCTTGGAGATTTGATTTTACGTCTTTGCTTCTGTCCATTTACTATCTGCTCCTCTTCTAATTTTCTTCATCTCCGAAGTAGTACTTTTGGACAGCCCCAAGTTCCCCTATTAAAACTCCTGGAAAAAACAGTAAACTGATTTGCTTTCCCATGCTGTGCGCCCCACTCCCCACCCCCTGTGTGAGTGTTTTAATATTCATAAGTGACTTGGCTAATGACAGACACTTGGTAAGAGAAACACAAGAACTTTCTGGTGAATCCCTGAAGGGGATTGGTAAAGCATAAGGAGAGGGCCTAGCCAGCTTCTCCTCCCAAAGCTGACCTTTCTCTGTTTTCTCTTCCACGGGCCCAGCGTGCTTCCCTGGGTTGGGGGTAGTAGGGGTGGTGGTAGGCAAGACGCTGAGTCCTTCTTCCAGAACCCTGCCTGCAACAGGCCCAGGTTTCTACAAACAGCAGGGGCAGGGGCAGGGCACAAAGGCCTAGAAAGTATGAGGCACCCCACCCCAGGGCCATGAAGAATGACCCAGAGGGCATGCCAGGTCCTCTGTGATCAGATTCTGGTCCACCTTTCACCCTCTTCCCTTGATCCTGTGAATCCCCCAGAACTGCTTCACACCCACCTCCCACCTCCTACCTCCCTCACCACCCTATGCCCTACCCATACCTACCAACTTGCCAAGCTTCTATCCCTGCCTAGCCAATGAAGGCCAGCTCCAAGTCCAGGTCCTCAGCAGAATTTTATCAGAACTCCCTTTCTCCACAGGTGAAGTGGGTGCTCCATCTTGGTGTCAGCCAAACTGTTGGTCTTTATCATAGCCCTCAGTGCCAATGTGGCGGCTACACATTGTATGCCTCTCTCCCTGCTGGTCTTGGGGTTCCATGGTGTAATAGTTCGTTGACACTCTGCAAGTTTATTTTCTTGATCAATCACTGATAGTATAACAGAAGGTCCGAATTGATGCAGTGAGATTTTCAAAACCACAGACCAAAGAGATTTTTGGAAAACTCATGGAATTCCACTGAAGGGTTGAGTTCTTAATTTGAGTTTTAGATTGAGAAGTAGCTTTAAAAAACTATAAATGCTGTTGTCTGGTTACGTGAGTCATTTGCTGGTCAAAATTATTGTGATCAATAACCCTATGAATCTTGGAAAACTTCACATATTTGCTTATTGGCTGAAGCTAGGAGGCACTGACAGAGACCCCCAGCCGAAGAGGAAGTGCTGGGGTGGGTGCCATTGCTGAAGTTGGGGGCCACAGAGGACATTCCTAGAAGGCAGAAAACTGTGATAGTTATTTTTACTTTCTGTCTGTCTTTATTTTCTATTCTTTACAGGCATCTTTTATAACAACAACAAAACAACACATCTTAAAAAGTACAAAATGACAAACACATTGATTAAAACTATAAAATCTCAATGATGGAAAGATGTTTCTGCCCCCTCAGCCCTGCCGCCTGAGCCCTGGGCCAGAAGCCATGGTGTCCAGCGGTCATGCCAAGGTTGGAGGCCAGGGCCCCCAGGACAGGGGGAGTGGACACAGGCTGATCCTTTCCCAGCTTGGCTGTCACATGCTCCTGCGCTCACCACTCAGGGGTCACATATGTCCCCAGAGGGGTACTGCCATTTGCGCTTTGGACCCAGTTCTTCCTCTTAGCGCTGTATGGATTTAGGCAAGAACCCAGGGTTTCTTCTTTTCTCACAGGATCAAAGTTCTACCTCCCAGGATGTTTGTAGATAGGGCCGTGAGCCATCCAGCGGTGCATACATGTGGTGGTTCTTTCGCTGTTGTTGGCTCTAGAAGGAGGTGCGGTAGATAGGCATGTGTGAGCGGAAATCATATCACCTTTTACAGGTTCCCAGACACTTCAAGAGCTGAAAACATGCCAGTCTCCACAACTGTTGGACGAATACTATTCTTCTCAATTTACCAATGATAAAACTGAGTCATAAAAAATTAAGCAAGTTGCCTGACTGGCCACATAATTAGGAGCAGAGGAGCTAGAATCTGAACCCAAGTCCATGGCAGAGACTAAAACCAGGACTCAAGTACACACACACACACACACACACACACACTCACACACTCACACACACGCTCCCTGGGTCTAGCTGAATCCTGGTGAATTGAATTCAGTCCTGAATTTTGTTTTTTAAAACCTAATTGTTTCAAGAAATTACTAGTGATTTACCCCTGGGAAGTGGGAATGTGGGATCAGCTGTGGGGGTGGGAGCATTTACTTTTCATTTTACGCCATTTCATAGTATTTTTATTGCTCTCCCCGAGCATGTATCATATTTATATGAATTAATGAGCAGACACTGCTCCTCACTGGTAGGACTATACTTCAGAACAAAAGTCTTAACGTTTAATGGAAACTGAAAAAGCATTCCCAGGCCTGTGAGCCTTATTTATCTAGTGCCCAGGCTGCTGGGGAGCCTTCCAGTTCATGCTGGAGCCAAGCCCAGGTTTCCTGACTCCCCACCTCCTGCTCTTAGCCGCAGCACCAGCCAACCCTGCCCCTTCCTGTGGCTTCCAGCTCAGCCTGCTGGTGGGAGGGAGAAGGAGAGAGGGGGCAGGGCTAGGGAGGAGGAGGAGAAAGGAGGAGAAGAGAGGAGGGAAAAGGGAGTAGGGAGGAAGGTGGGAAGAGGAGGAGGAAGAAAGATTGAGGGAGGGAGAAGGAGGAAATGAGAAACAGAGGAGGGAGGAGGGAGGAAAAGGAGCACGTAGAAGGGAGGGGAAGGAGAGACTAGAAGAGGAGGAGAGGTTGGAGGGTTGTCGGATTGAGGAGGGAGAAGAGAAGAGGAGGAGGGAGGGGAGAGCAAGGGGAGGAGGGGCAGTGTTGGCCCCTCTCTTTTTCTTCTAGGTCCAGAAGAGTCTAAAGAGCAGGAGTCCCCCGGTGGGATGAACTCAGGAAGGGCCTGTGTCCAAGCTCAGGCTGGCTCCATCTTAGAGCCATCTTTTTAGTTTAGGTTTTGGAGGAACACGCACGCTCTCATGCATTATTCCCTCAGAGTGGGACTGTCAGACCGGAGGAGAGAGACAGGCTGGCTTCCTCCTTTCATGTGTACCCACTTAGCAACGGCTCCTTCATTTCTCAAAACCGCTCCCTGACAGCTCCACACGAACCTGCACGCAGGATGCCCAGCCCTGCTAATAGATGGCTTGGCGGCAGCTGGAGCCTGTCTGTCCTTCTTGCTGGGGGAGGATTCATTAACCGAAGACCTGCATTCCTGGCTCTCTCCAGAGACCTCAGTGAGGATACCTGGGTACAATCTGTGGAGCGTGCAGGATAATCCCTGGGGCACTGTAACAGGCCAAGGACCCCTCTCGTTCTGCCGCTCCTGTGGGACTTTTTCCTTGCTGCTTCTTTTGCAAACAAGCATCGGCACAATTAACTTTCTTCTCTGGCCACATTCAGGGTATTATCAAGGTTGGGCTCCACCACTGCCGCTGTAAATGTTTATCTGGCTGGTGAATGCTCCCTCCTACTCACCAGGAAGCAATGAAAGAAAACTTTCTTTCTCTTGTTAGATGCTTTCCAAGCATAAAGCAGGCCCTAAAATGTTATCTGTTAAAAAAAAAAACAACAAAAAAAACCCTCAGCTGTCTAAATACTTGTCAAGAATGTGATTGCCATTCTCTCCTCAGGCACTGGCATGATGTCCCCAGGCCCTCTGGGAGGGAGGCCCCTCCAGAGAGAACACTGCCCTCCCCAGCCCAGCTTCCTCATGGAAGTGTCGGCTCCCCGAGATCCTAGACATTCCATTCTCCTGTTCCTGGGGTGCCTTTGGTGCCTTTGGTATGGCTTATCCAGCTACACAGCCCACATAGAACCCTATATTCTGGTTTGATAAGACTTCTCAGTTTGCCCAACATGCAGGCCTTTCTCTTGAGTTGGGTCCATTGCTCCATCTGACATGCCCTTACCAGAAGGCCCTTTTTGGTAGATTAGGCATCTTCCATGTTAAAAGGTCTGGGGTCCATCTCTGCTTGGCTGTGGGCATTGCTGGAAGCTCTGTAATAACCACATCCAATCTGTCAAGTATTTTCTTGGGCATGCAGAGGACACTGAGGCATGTCTCATCAACTAGCTATTGATCTAGTCAATTGTAAATGCTGCCTATATATTACGCCCTCCAGACTCTCACTCTCCAAAGTAAATGTGATCTCTTCCTCTTGCCCCCTTCGGCTGGAATCATTTTTCACTTTGTCTTACAATCATGTGAGTAGCTCACTGCCCTTCCCCCTAGCTCTGGGATCCTTAAGGTAGAGTGTGTCTCACCCACTTCTGCAGCCTCCTGAGCATGTGTCATTCTTGCCTGGAGTCAGGAGTCAGCACTGTGAGATAGCTGGGTGGGAGTTCCTTCCCAGGACAGGTAGCTGAGAGCAAGCTCATCCTGAGCCCTCCTCACGTAAGGCATATTTTGCAAGAGGGCTGGCCACTCTATATTCCTACACAGGGATGTACTATTTCAGAGCTGGCTTGAGTTTCTGAGGGGGCACAGGGCAACTTGGTGGGGTGGGAGTGGAGTGATAGTGTTGCTAAATCAAATACAGACACCCAATTAAATCAAATATAAGGATATGTTATATTCTCAATAGTATATGACACACACTAATGATAAAAAATAAGTATTTACTGCTAATTTGAAATTCAAATTTAACTGTATTTTTATGTGCTAAGTTTGGAAACCCTAGGTGGAGCTAGAATCTGAACCCAAGAGACTAAAACCAGGATTAAGTACGTACACACACACACACACAGGGATATCAGGGAGATGCCACTGGAGAGCGTCTCCACAGACTTTCTAGAGTCAGTTGTGCCCACTAACCTGCGGCTTTGTGGAGGAACAGCCTGGGGACATCAAGGGGAAACAGCCCAGTCAAGCTTGTCCACACTCCCAAGTCTCCTGGGTCCAAATGAGATTCTCTGATGTTTCATCAGGTCTCTCATAGGCTGACTTCTTGTGAAAGTCAAATTCAGTGGGACACAGGCAGGGAAGTTGTGCATGAAATGTAGGAAGACCCCCAAAGGGTATTTGAGTGTGCTCAGTTGAGAGCTTCTAAGGTAAGAGCTGAGTCTGTTCCCTTCATTATTGGATCCCCAGTGCCTAGCATGGTCTTCAACATAAAGTATGTATTCAAGAAAGATTTACTAAATAAATTTTAAAAAATAGTTTTGTTCTACTGGGCCTTTTCCACCCATGATTGGACTTAGTTCATCCATAGTGATAAAAATGTGCAAAACAGGAGTTGGCATCAAGCCTTTCCTTTGCAAAAGTCATCACAAATTTCCATTACCCAGCAAAGTGTCCAAGTGCATTAGGCTGATTTGGATCTAAAATCAATTAATGTATCCTCAGGGAACTTGGCTACTATGAAAGCAGGAAAAAACTGTATCTTCTCAAGTTAATTTATTTTCATTTAAAGGGTAATTAGTACTTTCCATTGATGTGAATTTAGACAACTAGGAAAAACACCATGAAGTGGAGAAGCTGGTCTGTCCCAGCATCTCAGCAGACCAAGTTAACGCAGTGACATGGTTATGCTTGTGATTTGTGGTGTCTGCCTTCTCTCTTTCCTCTTCGCTCAGAGTTGCTGAACTCTTTTTATTTCTCCAGTCTTCTTCTTTTCATCCTCAGTCAAAAACTGATGGCAAATGCAGCCCGATCCTGTGTTAGAGGTCTGATCAGAAGTAGAGGCTCATGCTTAAAAATAGCCCAGAGGAACTGTCAAGTGGGAAACAGCAGGAATAGGCAAGTGTAATGAGGGCTTGGATGGGGGTGGCAGTGGCTGCACAGAGGTGACTTCTGTGACCAGTGGTGTACGAACCATAAAGGAACAATCAGGAAGGATTTCTAGCTTCCTGATTTGGTGACTGGTGGAACAGCACAGGTATCAGCCAGGACTTGGTTGCAAACAATAGAAACTCATTCTGGATCTCTAGGAAAGGGAATTTATTAGAACTTACTGAATCTCTGGGAAGGCTGGAAGACAAAACTTAGAATATAATCAGGACCAAGAGGGGCTGGCAGCCTTATTATTCCATAGGTTTATATTCCATATAGTGTAATATGGTTCCTTTTTCTCTGAATCCTCTCCAGAACTTGTGGTATTTTGTTGTTGTTGTTTTTAAATAGGTGTTATTTCATAGATATGAGATATCTCATTTTGGTATTAACCTGCATCTCCCTTATTAACTGATGAACTTTTTATATGTATCTATTGGCCTTCTGGATATCCTCTTTGTCCTCTTTGCTGAGGACATAGTCTGAATTTACTTCAAAAACCTAAAAATTAAAATACCATATGACCGAACAGTTACACGCTTAGAAATCTATACAAAGAATGTGAAACCATCAACTTGGAAAAACTATATGCTCTACAATGTTTATAGCAGCACTATTTACAATAAGTTAGAACATGGTAACAACTTAAATGCCCATTGATCAAATATTAAATCAAGGAGGTCTATATTCATACAATGGAATATTGTTCAATCATACAGAAAGATGAAATGTTGCCATCTGCAGCAAAATGGAAGGATTCAAAGGAATTCTGTAAAGAAAGTCAGAATGATAAAGACAAATATTGGGTTTTGGGTAGCAGATGATTTGACAAAGTAACATACTTATAAAGACTAGTTTTTATAAAAAGACAGTGAGGTTTCTGTGTTTTTATAAGAGGGAAGAGCGGGGAAAAGTCCATGGGGATACAAGGGAAGGTGGTGGGGAGAAAAAGTTCGTGGGGAGTGCAGGAGGAAGAGCAGGTTTGCATAGGACAATGGGTCCAGTTCTGAGCATACTGAGCGTGATCTGCCAATAGGTACGTAGCTTTGGACAGAGCTTTGGAGAGAAGATGACATTGGAGAAGCTGATCTGGAGCCATCTTTGAAGAGGTGACCAGCATACCAGCCAGGTATAAAATCCTACCCTGGTTACTGTATCTTCTCCAACTATCCTTGCATTCCACATCTTCAATAACTGAGGACTTCCAAGAAGCCCAGGACTGGAAGCCCAGGACTAGAAGTCCAGTGAAGATTTGCCTGGGTCCTTTTATCCCAGAAAAGAGCACTCAATTTCTGATCATGAAACATGACTAGCAAGTAAAAGAACTTAAGCTGACTGGGGTCAGGACATAAGGGCAGCTTGACCACAACTTATGGGAAATAAGCTAGAAGAGTCATCCTTCTTTCAGTGCACCATGGCCCTAATTTCCCGTTTTGACTCAAGTTACAGAAACAGAATAAGTTTAAGGGCAGCACAGAAATTTTGGAATATCAGAGCCTTGGAGCTGGTGGACTATAAAGAGATTTAGGGATCGTTTAGTCAGTGCAAGCTGTTCATTTATACATGTAGTTCCTGAGGCTCAGAGGCCCCTACAAATGACAGCATCCTTTCATATTCTCTGAGTGTGAAAAACTGACACTACCCTTCACCTACACCTCAGCCCCATCCTGCCGACCTTGCCAGCCACCTCAGAGGAAGGGAGGCCTCGTGTAGGATGCAGCTGGGTGGAACACCACCTCTTCCTCTGGAGGCAGTGACGTCCATCACTCCTAAGAGATGATTAAAATGCTACTATTGTTAAATTTTGGCGAGTAGATTCTGGATTGATCTCCCTTGGGGACTGATCATGAGTCACTATAGCATATCCTCAGGAAGCACAGTTTGGGCTCCTGAAATGACCAGATTCTGCAGTGAACTGGGGACCCAGTGAACTTGGTCTGTGGACTGGAGGCTCTTTTGTGACTGCTCCATCACTGTGGCTTGACATTGAGAGGCCAGAAACCCACGTCCAGCATTGGCATCACAGAGCACTCAGTTAACAGTGCACAGCCTGAGTAAGGTGCTCACTGTGATGGTGGAGGATTAAATCAGGGAGTAAGGGAGACGGAGTGGGGGAGACACAGCAGGTGCCTGACAGAGAAGTCTTTCAGCAAAAGCTTCTGTTTTCCATTCTTATAGGAGGTCATATTTTTAAATTTCTCTTTCTAACTAACTTTTCTTACATCATTGTAGTCCCCTTAGTTCTCCTGCCACCATGTCGTCCTTGAACAATCACCATATTCTCTGTGTTCTTCCTTTCCTGTTTGAGCTCCCTCCATCCGCCTCCCCTGATAAATACCTCAGAGCTATTGTCGGCTTGCAAGTTTTAACTTTTTCTTGACATTTTGTTTGGATTCTCTATATTCCAGATGTAAGTGAGACCATCCGAGTCTTATCTTTTTCCTTCTGACTTATTTTATTTAGCATAATCACTCCAGCTCCATCCATGGTGCAGCAAATGGCCTGCATTTTTCTTTTCTGATTGCTGAGTAATATTCCATTGAGTAAATATACCACATCTTTTTGATCCATTCATCTAATTTGGAGTATTTGGGTTGTTTCCGTATCTTGACTATTGTAAATAGTACTGCAATATAGGAGGCCATCCTTTAGTTGGACCTTGAAGATACCTAAGTGCCCTCTCAATCCAAATAGTCAATAGGGAGATGGGCAACAGCTGTGAAGGAAGGGTTATTTACAGATTCTTGAATTTCATTCAAGTCCTTCATTTTTAGTAATTAACCTATAAATTGTAAGTAGAAAAGATGGATATTCACCCAGAGTAGAAGGATGAAGTATGAACTACACCAATCCTAGGCTAATTAAGAAGATAAATGTCTCAATGTCTCAAGAGAGTTCAGAATAAGTGATTGAATGAATGAATGAATGAATAGATGAACATAACCTGGGATGGCCACAGTATTCCTTGGTTGTGACATAATCTGGACAGGACAGGAAAGGACACTGTAGTTATACCATGCTCTTCCCCGCTTCTTCCTACACCTCTCTGCTGCTGTCTACCTAAGCCTCTACCCTTCAACATCGCTCGAATGTCACATCCTCTACCAGGAAGCCCTTCTTAATTTATTATCTCAGAAATTCTCTTACCTCTCTCCTCCCAAAGTCCTCACCTCTAGTCTCAGAAACCTTTATATATCTTAAAAACCTTAACAACATTTCAGCTAACCATGGACCACATACATAGTGGAACCAGCTTATAAGAAAGTGGTCCCAATAGGACATAGCTTATGGCCTAGATGTGTAGTAGGTCATACCATTTAGATGTGTGTCATCATGTATAAAGACATTTGCAGAACAACAAAATTGCCCACCAGTTGTTTCTCAGAATGTGTCCCTATTGTAAAGCAATGCATGACTGTATTTGTAGGCCAAGAGATGGTGATGACATGTGTGTGTCATTTCTGTGTGTCCCCAGTGCTCAGGACCTAACACAGCCCCTTGTATAGGTTGTTAAAGGTTCTTAACACCCCATGAAGTTAAGTCTTCAAAAGACTACTAAACAAACCTCTACCCCTTTGTCTAGGATTGTTTGAGAAACTGGTAACAAAAGAGCTTTGAATAGAAATAGATTTATTTTTTAGATGAGCAGGGAATAGTCTCAGAGTCAGAAAGAATCCTGGACAGGCGCCGCGTCCTCTGGCAGAGGAAAGATGAGATCGATTCAAACAGCAGTAAGTGAAAAATCTATCCCAGGATGCAGGTGAGGCTGAGGTGCCAGGAGATGACCAGAGCTGTGTGCTGAGTAGGATGAGCAAGGTAGGGATGAGAAGCCTTGAGCTGTGGGAAGGATGCAGTAGTCACCCTCAGGCAGGGCTTTACAACCGGCCCTCCATAGCACTCTCATGACCTAATAGGTGTCCAGACTCCATTACTGGGGGAGAAGGATTCTCTAGTGGCTACATAGTGATCAATAAATGTTTAAGAGCATAATCCTGGTGATAATAATGACAGTAGCAGCCAATTGTTTTGAGTACTTCCAATGTGTCAGACACCATTATTGGTCCTTTCCCCCCTTAAACAATATTTCTTTACCTAATCTTCTCATTAACCCTGGGCGGTAGGTATTATTATTATCACCCTCACTTTACAGAGGATGCACTGGGGGCACAGAGAGATTATGCAGCCATTCCCCAACCTGTAAATGAAAGGTCAAGCCAGGCTCTCCTGACCCTATGGCCCCTGCACTTGGCCACAAGTCAGCGAGGCAAGGCATGGGAATAAAGCATTTGCTCACCTAATTTTTGCTCCAACCTACACCGAGGTCATTTCAGTTCTTTTCCCATAAAGATTTTTTAAGAAATAAGATTTCTCTTCTAGAAGATAATTAATAGCCTTGAAGCTCAAAGAATAACTTTTGGAGTAACCTACAGAAAAAGTCTTCTTCAAAGGAGAAATTTTAAAAATCTGATAAAAGCAATTAAAAGTAATGAAATCATCTAGTGCACTTTATTCTGAAGGTTCTTTCACTGCAATTCATTTTCTGCTTTGTTTTATATTTACCAGGACTCAAGTAAAAGGGAAAATCCAGATTTTTTTGTTTGAAGGTAAAGGAGACTGAAAACAATGAAATAAACACCATTCAAAAAGTATCCTCAGGCACACCGAATGGCTAGTAATAACTTTATTCCTTTCATTCATATACCTACACATATTAAACTCGTTCTTCCTGAATCTATTTTCGTGATCTCAACAGAGACCATAAAGCAACATTATTTTTATTAAATAAATGCTTTCTTGCCTAAGAAAGTAGCTTTTATGTTGGCAATATATGGACTTTTTCTGCTTCAAATAGAAGATTCCAACTCCATCTGTCTTAAGGAGTTGGGACAGGTACCATTTCCCATAACTGGAAGGTCAGAAGAGGAATCCAAGTTTGGATTAATCACAGCTCTATAACATGTCAAGGGCTCATTTCTTTCTCATGCTTCCACTTTGCTGGCCTCATTTTCATTGGGACCTAGGACTGGCTGCTGGGGAATTCCACAGTCCTAGGTATAACATCCAGAAACACCTCCATCCAATGGGATAACAGAAAAAGTCTCTTTCTAGGACTGAGAAAACCTCTCCCAAAGTCTTCCAGCAGATTCCAGTCAACGCTCTTATTGGATTTGGGTCCCATTTTTGAAAATACATGAACAGCAAAAGAGATATCCCAGAGGGCCTCCCTGGTGACGCAAGGGGTTGAGCACCACACTGTGGAGCTTCCTCAGCCACTGCAGTGGGAGTTCGATCCCAGCCAGGGAGGTGACCCACTTGACACAGCAGACCTCTCCTATCACTTGCTGCTCCCCTCAGCAGTGTATTTCAGTCAATCTGCCTGTTCTGCTCTCCACTCTGTCTCTAGTAAATCCTCTCACCCCCAGCGCCTCTGGCCTGTACCCCAGCTCTTGTATGCATAAATAGATGAAATCTTAAAAAGAAAAAGAAATATCCCAGAAAGTGGAGCAAAAACAAAAAAAGGGTGAGAGATAAAGGAGAAAAAAATTTCAAATAGAAGATAAGTTGGGGAGATCCAATTACCAAATAATTAGAAAGGACATAAAGGAGAAGAAATCATCAAATAAAAGCTTAAGAAATTATCCTAGAATTGAAAAAGAAATTTCAAAACCTAAGGTGCCCACTGAATACCCAGTTAAATGGATTGAACTAGTCTGGTGGCAGCCATATTGTGGTGAAATTTCAGAAGGCAAGGACAAGAAAAAATCTACAGACTTTGAGTTGGGGTAAAGGAGGGATTGATTCCATTCCAAGGAACAAGAATCAAAATCAAATGCATTGACTTCGCAACAGAAACTGAAACAACACACAATTGAATGGTGCCTTTGAAACTGAGGTAATATTTTGTCACTTAATATTCTGCATCAATTAAGAATAAGAATGAAGTAGAAACCTCTTCAAATGTACAAGGACAAAACCAAGAAACTATTCCTCTGTACTCCTTCTTAGAAAACCAGAGGGTGCACTGCACCAGAATGAATGAGTGAACTGAGAATGAAAATAATACAGGATTCAAAGCACAGAGGAGCCAGTTCTAGAGTGAGTCAGGGTGATGGCGAACGAAGATCCCTGTTTGGAATAAATCCATGAGCATTTGCTCAAGAAAATGAAACTGGCAGAATACTTAACTGTACTTGAACATATCGAGAGAAAGTACAAATGTAGGAGAGTTTCCGTTGGTGTTGCGCAAATAGAAATGTGGCAAATAAAGAAAAAGGTAATAATGAACTCAAGGACCAACAAAACCTTGGGCAAGGGAAAGGAACCACAGTATACAACATGGGTCACTTATAAATAGCACGTACAACGTCAGGATAATGCAAAAATGATCGTGGCTCTAACCTGGACTGGGAGGGCGGGAGGCTCGGGAGTACGTGGTGGATGTGTGTCAGGTAGTGCTGGCAAAAGGGCAGGCAAAGGGTTAGGGTTTTCACCTTCCACAGTGGGGGGTGAGCAGATGATATCCAAACTCAGAGTGAGCAAACACGAGCACCTATGGAAGGAGTACTGAAAGGACCCTTTGAAAATGGCTGTCTCAGGGTAGCAGGGAGTAGAGTTAAGGTGGGGAACAGTCCCCCCCCCCCATGGCAAGTAGAATTATTTGACTCCTTAAACTATATATTTGACATAATAGTTTAAATTTTGATTAAAAATTTTAAATGTTAAAAATATGCCTCAGTGATGTATTATCCATTCAGACATATTGTGCCTCGAATTACTGAAACGGTTCACACTTGTGGAAGCAGCTTGGCATTTCAGAGTGTAATGAAGGATGATGCCTTCTCACAGGAAGGTCTGATCTGCCACCCTTCAGCTGAAGGCTACAACTGAACAACAAGCCTTGGTAGCCAAGCCTCCCGACGGAATTTTCATAATTACTTTTATTTCTCCAGAACAATGAAAAACAAATTGCTTTCTAGATTCAATGGTGCTGAGAAGGAGCCCTGACTTGTGCTTTCAAGGGGAGGAGTCACTTCTGGCTCCTGTCTGGCGCCGGGGAGTTATGAAATGTTGCCCACTGTGTCTATGCCAGTCAGTCAACTAGTCAACACACAGGTAGGAAGCACATCACGTTGGTCAAGTAGATGGAGAGGGTGAGGGACTGAAAACAGTCCCATCTTCAAAATGCTTGCAATCTAGTAGCTTGAAATCAAGTACAGGTGCTCAGGGTCTACACCACTAGTTCTCATTCATTCTCTTCTCTCTCTCTCTCTCTCCACCTCTCTCTCTCTCTCTCTCTCTCTCCCCCTCTCTCTCTCTCTCCCCCTCTCTCTCTCTCCACCTCTCTCTCTCTCCCCCTCTCTCTCTCTCCATCTCTCTCTCTCTCTCTCTCTCTTCTCTCTCTCTTCTCTCTCTCCATCTCTCTCTCCCCCCTCCACCACCACCCACTTTTTTCTCATTCTGCCCTAGAATAATGAATTTCCTTGAATTCCCTCCCTTTTCTCCACTTGGATTGGCTGCTTCTCATTCATTGAAGACTCAGTTAAAGAATCAGTCTTCCAAGAATCATTTTCGACTTTCTTGTCACCCTGGATGGATTGGGAGCCACACCTGTGGGCTTCTACCCCTTCTCCCGGTGGCCAGCTCTACCAGCTCTACCTACTTGACCTCAAAAGCAGGATTGTGACACACGATAGCCAAAGCATCCCATCTCCCCCTCCTTGTGACTGGTGCGAGGATGTGTATGTTGCCCAAGTAAGTCAATCAGAATCCATCCATGGAATTTTTCTAACTGGAGCTGATAGAGAAAAGCCCATTTCCTAATAGTGAAGCCATCCAATATTTTTCTCTTGCCTTCTGACTTGTTTCACTGAGTATAATTCCTTCTAGTTCCATCCATGTTTCTATAAATGCCC
>JAGFMF010011696.1:5924930-5949218 GCA_019455555.1 Galemys pyrenaicus
TCTTTTGAATCAGTGTATTTGTGTCTTTTGGGTATATTCCTAGGAGTGGGATTGCTGGATCATATGGAAGTTCCATTCTTAGTAGATTGAGGAACCGGATATTGGCAAATTTAGACTTGCTTCCTAATTTATGCAATAATCTTTGAATACTATTTTAATACTAAGATTACTTGGTGGATAGAATCAATTTACTAAATTTGGATGAAAGTAGTTTTGAAACTAATATGTTTTTTGCTTCCAAGTTATATTGAACCTTTCAAAAAGATGAACGAGCTTTGTTGATATAAATATTTTAAAAGATGACTTTTTGATAGTTGATTCACTTATTGGAAAACTTTTAAGTATGTTGGAAGCAACTTGAACCAGAGTTTACTTTTTCAATTCCAAATTTTATGAAACTTAAATACAGATAAAGTATTTCCAGTGAACATTTAGTGTCCAAGTTCAGCTGTGCTATAAGTATATAATACACACCTTGAATTTTGATGATTTGGTGCAGAATAAAGACAATTTAAAAGATTTCATTATAATTTTTATATTGAGTGCATGCAGGAGTGATAATGTTTTCAAAGTATTGGGTTAAATATATAATGAGAATTAATTTCATCTGTTTGTTTTTATTTTCCTTACTCAACATAGAGACATAATTAGTTAAATGTCCCCACCAATGTCAAATCAAAAACAAGAGCTTTTGATACGTGGAGATGAAGGCTAAGGTTGCCATTCTGGGGCTGGGATGGGAGCTTGAAGGAGAGAAGCCGTCAGTTTCAATGTCAGTTTGGCTTGTGGCTCTTGCCTTGGACATGTGCTCCTCGACCTTTCTGTGACTACTGGTGAGTCGCTGTCGCAAATACAATAAATATTAATGTTTACATGTAAGTGCTAACACAAATTCTACGGATGTTATTCCAAGAAAGAACACGTTTTGGCAGCTGCAGAAGTCTTTAAATTGCTGACTTCTACTCACGATTGTGTGAGGAACTATTATCCTAACTGGGAGATCCAGGTGCTATGTTATTCAAATACTACCCAGCAGCACTAACTGGTATTTTTCTGTGTTTGAATATTGCTATAAACTACAGTTCATCCCACATATGACTAAATTATAAATGCTTTATAGATATTCTCACGTACAAATATCTTACAAAGTCTACCACACTTAATATTTTCTAGTCATTAGTTTTAGATATATATAAAATCTATAATTACAAGTAAAGAGTATGAAGACAGTTAGAAAGCATTTTGAAATAGCTTATGACTTGGGGGATTCCTAAAAATTCCCAGAAATTCTAATTTTTCACTTCCAATTCCTAATTCCTTTTTCTTCTAAACAACAAAAAAAAAAAAAAACCCATAGCTGTGGATGGGAAGCTTTGATGGTCGCTGTTCTTGAAGTTAGTGTAGGAGAGGACCCTGCAGAGACTCGCAAAGGTTTCAACTTGCCCTTGCAGGGGGTGAGAGGGAGTCACCTGGCAGGTGCCTGGCAGGTTTCATGGATTTTACTGAGCTCTCAGACTAAATCCCCAGCTCTCACCAGAGTAAAGAAAGGAAGCACTTGGCAGGGCCCCATCGCTCCAGGACCTGATAGAACTTCTCAGTTGACACAGGGGAGCTGACACATGCACACACAAGCACACTCTCGTGCACACAGCCAGAACAATACATGAACTAAAAAACACAAGACAGTGCCCCCACCACGAGGTGTGAGCTGTCACTGGATGGAGAGGTCAAGTTACCCGTGACTCCCAGGAAAGAAGTCCTTGAGCAGTGTATGCATGGGCAGGGGAGAGGAAGACACCCTCTAGCAAGTACAGCACTTTGAGCAACAGCAACTAGAGCCAGAAGTGATTGCTTTTGCTACTTTTTGATTCAACTGGTATTTTCCCACTCTCCTACAAAACCATGCCTGAGATCTTTTGAAGGAACCCACACTTACCCCATCTCCTCTATGAACTAGAAGTAGTTCAGCTTTCCAGCCTCAGCTGTGCCTGCAGTTCAGTGAGAGATCCTGAGCTTCTCTGGCATCTGGCATCCCCATAGTGATGTGCTGGAGTGTGGGGCTTGGGGCGGAGCATCGCTCTGGTCCTCTCTGGAGCTCCGTCAGCTCTATTGCAAGAAACAGAACCCACTTCAAGTTATGTCTCGTGAAGGGGGTTGATATAGGAGTACAGGACCCAGGGAAGCCAGAATCACAGGAGAACCCAAGCACAGCCACACACTGACCCTGTGGTGTTCGGCACCTGGAGGGACAGTCAGCTCAGGAGGCCCTTTCCGATTTCACTGTCTGTTTGGGGGCAGCTGCACTGCCTCACTCTTACCTTCATCAAGTTCTTGTCCTTGCGCTCTGCTTCCTGGATGCCTGCTTGCTTCTGTCCCTCAGGGACATTCAGACAAAATCTGTCTGAATGAGACATCTGTCTGGTGAGCTGTTTGGCTCAGCTCATCCTCCATCGCTCTGGTTTGAACTAACCTTTTGGGCTGAGCTACCTCATAGAACAAGCTGTCCAGCATACAGTTCTGCCTCCTTTTGGCCAAGTGCCCATCTCAATTCTCTCAGCTAGGTCAGGGAGGGATGGACTTGTGACAGAACGGGGCTGCTCTGAGCTAAGGCTGCTCCCTCTCAGGATCCATGGGATGGCAATCACCTGCTCCCCAGGGCTCTCTCTATTTAAGGAGATTAATCTCTGCCAACCTCATCCTTCACCAAGTTAGAACATGTAATTGTTGCTAGCAAATATGGCATTTTGAGCAGCAGAAACCAGCAACTACAAAACCATACCTGAGATCTTTTGATTTACCCCATCTTCTCGCCATCCGGTGCAAGACTGGTGTGTCTGGCTCACATGACACTGTGTTGTCTTTCAACAATTCTGCCAACTGGATATCCCTTCTTTACAGAAACAAATGGAGACCCCGTGCATGAAGGTCAACAGGTAACGAGGAGTAGAAGCAGGACCAGAACAGAGGCCTGCGCACTCTCGCACCTATTTTCTTCCCATTCTGCTCTCCTTATTTTCCTTTGCCATCTTTACAATCAACGTCTCCCTTAGACCCTGCTCGTGACAGCACAGTCATTATTTCAAGAGAAGGGCCGTAGGGCAGGACTGTGCCAGGAATAACCCACACCTACGCCTTCCCATACACAGGTCGGGGGCTCTCAGCCCAGAGGGGCCACGGCAGCAACTACACGGCATGTGTGCTCAGCTCAGTGGGGCGGCAGACGAGCAGTCTAAAGGTACATTAAAGCAGACCTATTATTCTCTGGGTGTAGTTTAAACCGTGTCCAAGAAGATGTCTATAAATAAAATTGGATTGCAGTGCAAGTAATTATATGAACTTGATAGGGGTAATTATTTTTCATAAAGCTTGGTTACTTCCCACCTCCAATAAATCTACTTGTGACAACTTTGTAATATGCATCCATTGTATGTAAAACCAGGAGTTGGTGGGAAGTGTGCTGTGAATACATATGAAGTATCTGCGCCTTCTCCAAAGCCCTGAACAGCAGGGTGCGTGCCCCACCCTGGCTCTCACACACCAGACGGCTCCGGGGGTTGGGGCTGAGGGGTTGGGGCATGGGTAGTCGATCTTTCAACACTTCTATTTTTTTCTAAGGAATGAGTGGTGTCAGGGGAAGATGCCTTAATAAGGGCATAAAAGAAGAGCATGGAGACCTTGAGAGGTGTTGGACAAATCCACCTCCAGCAACTGTGGCTCTTCCAGCCAGATTTCCCTTCTCGGGGACTGTAGAAAATGCAGCAGTAGTTCCATTTCCTAGGAGAGCATGGAAGCGGCAGTGGGATGCTGCACCCCAGTCCCTGCCTCGCCAACCATCATGTTGTGTGGCCATGCTAAGTCTCATCTCTTTACTGCAGCTGACGCCGGAACTGTAAAGGTAAGGGTTGTACCTTCTTACTTTTGCCTCAATAAGTCTGATGCCACATCCTCATCAAGTGTCTCTTCTGTGTGAGTGAAAAGGACTTCACAGGATTTGAGACCATCCTTGCCTCCTTGATGCTTACGGTACAGGAGGAACATATGGAACAGGTCACAGCAGGGCTGCTAGTGACTATGATGGAGAAACACAAGGTGGGACAGGAATGTTTAATAGGGGCTCTAATCCAGCTTGTGGAGAGTGGGGTGAATGAGGTAAATTTAGGAAAGGCTTCCTGGACTCAGTGACACCTAAGCAGCAGGAGGTCGTAGAGGAAGAGGCATCTCTGGTGGAGAAGAGGTGCTGGTAGCTATGGATCGGGGCCTGGCTTCATTTAGAGACTGGTGTTCCTCAGGGTATGAGCCCTGCCTTGCTCATCTTCTGTGTCTGGTGGACCCTAATAAGTTCGCCGGCCGGATGCCAGCTGCTATTTCATGACACCCTGTGAAGCAGGTCTGGTCACCTAGATTTGACAGATAGGAGCCCATTTAAGCCCCATAGTCTGCTCTCAATGGAATAACATCTGCCACCCTGCAGACCAGGACTCTGTCCAGATGTGAGATCAGAGGGAACTCTGTCCTGATGTGAGATCCAAAGGGACCAGGCATTCGAGACCACATGAGAAAGGCAAATTATTTCTATAGCTTTTCTATTTTATTCCCCATCTCCCAGTAGCAAACACAGGACCTTTATGAAGGTGACATTTTCCTCAGCCCCAGGGAGCCCACCTGCTCTCCTGGGTCATACCAGGCAGGAGGGCCCTTCGTGGCTCCCAGTCAGACCCTCCACAGTTGCCAGGGAAGCCCTCTAAGGGTGGGAGCATACCTGTCCATACTAACTGACTATTTATCATCAGTTTAAAAGGTTGGAAGGTCTCCACATGCAGAAGTCCCCTATTTCTGCTCACATTTGAGTTACTGCCCTCAGCTGTCAGTGTCTTGAGGCCACTTCTGCTCTGACTTAGATGCTGGTTGCTTCAGAGGAAGGTCCCCTGGTCTTCGGTCTTATTCCGAATCAGTCCCTGATCTTTATTTTTTTAAAGATTTTATTTATTTATGCATACAAGAACTGGGGTACAGGCCAGAGGTGGGGTGTGAGAGGATTCACCAGAGACAGAGCGGGGAGCAGAACAGGCAGATGGACTAGAATACATTGCTGAGGGAGGCTGGGGAGAGGCAGGAGAGTTCTGCTGCGCCATGTGGGTCCCCTCCCTAGCCGGGGATCGAACTCATGCTGCAGTGGCTGCAAAGCTCCACAGAGCTTAACCCCTTGTGCTACCAGGGAGGCCCCCAAATCAATCCCTGATCTTTAAATACTCTCACTTCCACCTCCCCTCCCCGTCCTGCTCAGGGCAGCAGAGCGTTGAAGATCCAAGGAGGGTATGTCTTTTCTCTGTACAGGTTCTAGACAGACTGTGGCTGGGATCACTCTCCTGTCATCCCACTTCCTTTTCTCTACAGCACTCAGTTAATTAGTGACCCTAGTTGCTCCAGATAAAAACCCACATACCCACGTCCCTGAAAAGCCCTTCCCAATGCTCTTCATTTAATTGTCCCAATTACAGGATTTTACAGGCTCAGCCATGACAACAAAAGAAAACAAGATTGAAACAAGGGCAGGATAATTGAAGGTGGAGGTGGATAATTGTGATAAAAAAAACTGTGATTGAAAAACCTAAGCTGTATCTCTTCATTTATTTAGGTCCTTAATTTCTCTCATCAATTTTTAATTTTAGTGTATAGATTTCGGACATATTCTGTTAGATACCTCTGTTTTATGTTTGGTTATGAGGGCACTATCAAAATCGCCCTCATCCAGTTTTCCTTATTATTGATATCCTTTTTTGCTTCCTGTATTTTGAAGCTTTGTTTAGGCTGCATGCATCTTTATGATTGTTTTACATTTATCATTGTTTTCTCTCCTGCAGAATTGACCACTTGATCATTATGAAACATTTATTTATGACTAAAATTCTCTCTTAAAGTTTATATTAGTTGATATTAATATAGCGACGCCAACTTTTTATGCTTTCTGTATTTGCTATTTTTCTATTCCTTTATATTCAATCTATTTGTTGTTACAGCTAAAGTGCATTTCTTCTAAATGCCACATAATTGGGCCTTGATTTGTTTTTAAATCCATTCTTATAATCTCTGTCTCTTAACTGGGATATTTAGTTCATTTACAACTCAGTGTCATTATTGATGTTGGACGTAAATCTAGCATTTTGTTCTTTGTTTCCTGTTTAGGGATTCGTTCTTTTTTTTCTCCCTTCTATTGGGTTAATTGAATATTCATTTTTCTGTTGGATTTTAAGCTATAGCTCTTTGCATTTTTAAGAGGTTGCTCTAGATATTTCAATAACATCGTTAGCTTTTCACAACTAGAGGAATTATTATACTACCTCACTTAAAATGTCAGTACCTTCTAACTGTACTTATTTTAATGACCACCTTTTATGCTATAGTTTTAATAAGTATTATATTTACATACTCTATAAGCCCCACAATATTATGTCATAACTTTTGCATTAAACTGTAAGGTGCATCGCTTTAAAATTAAGAGAAAATAAAAGAGTTTATAACTGTGGACTTACACAGCTGAGATTTCTAGTAATCTTATAATCTTCCATCTTCTTTTCTCCTTTAGTCCTGAGAATTTCTTTTAGCATTGCATGGAGTTCAGATCTTCTGGTGATGAATTATCCTAATTTTTCTTTATCTGAAAATTACTTCATTATTTTTCTTTTTTAAAGATCAAAATATAATTGATATGCATTCTTTATTCTTAAAGGATATTATTACTGAATACAGAATTACAGGCTGACAATTTTCCTTTCAGCATTTTAATTTTCTTTTTTTAATTTTTGACCAATTTATTTGCAGAAAAATTGCAATGATATAGTACAGAGAGTTCCCTATTACCTAATTTCCTCTTATTAACATTCTTTATTAGTATTGTATAATTGCTAAAAGTAATGAAATGTTGTCTGGAAGAGGTGGTGGAGCATTAATTCAATTTCTTCCATAAAATATTTGATGATAGAACTTACCAGAAAATTATATGACCTGAATGCTTTCTTTTTTGGAATATTATTTTATCTCAATTTCTTTAGTAAATATAAGCCTATTCATATTATTTATTTTTTATTGTGTGAGTTTTGGTAGTTTGTGTCTTTCAAGGAATTGTTTCATTTCATCTATTAAATTTTTGAGCATAGAGTTGTTATAGTATTACTTTATTATCCTTTAATTTCCATGGAATCAGTAGATGAGCCTTCTTTTATTTCTGTTTTATATATATATCTTTTCTTTTTTCATGCTTAAAGCTATCTAAAGATTTATCAATTTTACTGATCTTTTTAAAAAAGCCAAATTTTGATTTTGTTCATTTTCTATATTGTCTTCAATTTATTATTTTTTTCTGCATGCTTTAGTCATAAAATGCTCTTTTTTCTCTAGTTTCTTAAAGTAGGAACTCAGATTATTGATTTAAAATTTTTCTTTTCTTCTAATACATGCATTCAATGCATACAGTTGTAAGCACTATTTTCTCTGCATCCCACACATTTTGATAAAATATATTTTTATTTTCACTTAGTTAAAAATATTTCTCTTTGGACTTTTTCTTTGGCCCATGTATTATACAGAAATCTTTGGAGATTTTTTTTCAGTTATCTTTCTGTTATGGATTTTGAGTTTAATTCCACTGTCGTCTGAGAACACGGTTTGTGTGATTTCCATTCTCTTACACACTTACAGTGTGTTTTACAGCCCCAAATGTGGTCTATCTTCTTGAATATCCTGTGTAAGTTTGAGAATAACATCAATTCTGCTGGTTTGGGATGGCATATTTTAGAAATGTCAATGTGATCAAACTGATTGATAATACATTTCAGGTCAACTGTATCCTTTCCGATTTTCTGTCTGCTTGATTTATTAACTCATGAAAGAGGTGCATTAAAATCTCCAGTTACACTGAATTTGTCTATTTCTTCTTGAGATATATTAGCTTTTGCCTCATATATTTTGATATTCTACTGCTAGATGCATATACATGTAGGAGTGTTATGTCTTCCTGGAGAATTGAGGACTTTATCATTACCTAATGTCCTCATTATCTCTGATATTTTCTGTACTCTAAATTAGGCTTTGTCTGACTTAATATAGTCATTCCAGGTTTCTTCAATTAGTGTTAATATGGTATATCTTTCTCCATCCATTTGTGTTTAATGCAGCTGAGTTTTTATATTGAATATTTAAAGGTGTGTTTGTCATCAGTAAAATATAGTTGAATATTTTTTTTATCCAACCTAACAATCTGTTTGAATTGGTATATTTAGACCATTCACATGTAAAGTTATTATTGACATAGTGGGACCTCCTTGGTGGCACAGCAGGTCAAGCACTGCACAGCAGTTAGAGTTGCATACCAGAGCAGGGCGGGACCCACATGGCGCAGCAGACCTCTCCTGCCTCACCTGCTGCTCCCCTCAGCAATGTATTCCAGTCCATCTGCCTGTTGTGCTCCCCACTCTGTCTCTGGTGAATCCCCTCACATCCACGCCTCTAGCTTGTACCCTAGCTCTTGTTATGCATCATCTTTTTTTTTAAACTTCTTTAAAAAAGTTATTGACACAGTAGATTCATGTCAACTATATTTGTAATTCTTTTCTGTTCATTATATTCATTGTTTTACTTTTCCTTTCTTTTTCTGCCTTTTCTGAGCATTGTATATTTCATTCTGTCTTCTTTCTTAGCATAGCAACTTTTCTTCTTCATTAAATTTGCCCTAGAATTTGCAATTTAATATTAAAATTAAGTATATATAAATAATGCTATACTATTTTGCATATATCTATAGATATTTAACCAAGTATTCCCAATCCTTCTTTTTTATCTCGTATAGCATTGTTTTCATTCATTTCACTTGAACATAAGCTATATTCATCGAAAATCTTGTTATTATTACTACATGTTTTGTAACAATTAAGAATAATTCAGAAATTTAAGGATTTTATTTTACCTTCACTTATTTCTTTCCAAATTTCTTCCTTTCTTTATGTAAATGTAAGTTTCTAGCCTATCAAATTTTCTTTTTCCCTGAAGAATTTCTTTTAAGATTTCTTCAGAGCAGGTTGCTGGTTTTGTTTATAAATTATCTAGGTTTTTGTGTCAGAAACTATCTCTCTTTCACTTTTCACAGCAGACCTCTCTTGCACGTTTGAAGGATGATTTGCTGCCTATAGGATTATTGGATAGTGCCTTCTTTGCTTCTTTAAATATTTCTTACAAATCTTCTTTTACTTGCATGATTTTTGACAAGAAGATGGTGAAAATTCTTGTCTTTCTACCTCTGGAAAGAATGATTTTTCACCTTCTCATTCTTTAAAAATTTTCTCTTTGTCTTTGGTTTCCTGTAGTTTGAATATGATGTGCTTAGGTACTCAACCTCCTTAGTGAAATCCTCCTCAGGTATTACTTCTTCAACTATTTATTCTTTTCTGTTCTATCTTTTCCTTCTAATTACACATATCTTACACAGTTTATAATTGCAATGTAGTTCTTAGATGTTCTCTTCTTTTATAAAAAAATTCTTCTTCTCTTTGCATTTTTATTAACCCACCCTCAAGTTCACCAGTTCTTTCCTCACTCATGCCCAATGTGCTGATGAGCTCATCAAAGGCATTCTTTATTTATGTTGCAGTGTCAAAAAAACTCCTAGTATTTTCTTTTGATTATTATTATAGTTTCCATCTCTATGTTTACATTATCCCTCTGTTCTTTTATGTTGTTTCCTTTTCCCATTAGAACACATAACATATTGACCATAGTTATTTCTCATTCTGTGTGATAATTTCAACTTCTGTGTCATATCTGGATCTGATTCTGATGCTCGCTTTGTCTCTTAGACTTTTCTTTTTCTTGCTTTTTAGTTTATCTTCTGATTTTTGCTGTTGCTGTTAGAAACCGGACATGACATGACGGGTAGTGGGAGCTGTGGCAAGCAGGTTTTAGGTGACGTTTTTAGTTAATCTGGTTTAGGGGTTGGTCTATTTGAATGTCTTCTACAGGTCTAGGGTTAGGAGTTTCAAATCACTCAATGTCGGATGTGCGGGCGATCTGGCTGTGACATGGTCACCCCACTGATCGCCAGGGCTGATTCGGCTGGTCTGGCCGGCTAGGCGGGGGTCCCCTTCTCCACGTGCGTCCCTCGGCAGCTGCGCGCTGGCTGGCTCGCTCGAAGAGGCGAGGACGGCCTCCCCGAACAGAGACGGACGGTCTTCGGTCGAGGGTATGCGAGCAGCTGCGCTCCCTGCAGAACCTCCGAACAGCTCTCGAATTACTCAATGTCCTTGTTTTTCTCTTCTTCAGAAAGAGTCCGTGTCTTACAACCCTTTCTGTTATAAGCCACTGTTCTCCAGACGCGTCCCTTTTGATGTGGTGGGAAAGCGTAGCGGGAAGGAGCATTCCATGAGCATAGAATCAAATCATCGTTTAGTGCCTTAGGTCTCTTGGCTGTGACCTTCACAAGTGTTTCCTGGCTTCCCCATGGCTACGATCTTAGGAGAGACAGTACTTTGCAGCAGGAAAAATGTCCTTCCTTCAACTCAGACGAGGCTTTGCTATGGAGGATGCTCTTT
Organism: Galemys pyrenaicus; assembly: GCA_019455555.1. Classification (NCBI taxonomy): domain Eukaryota; kingdom Metazoa; phylum Chordata; class Mammalia; order Eulipotyphla; family Talpidae; genus Galemys; species Galemys pyrenaicus. The sequence goes on from JAGFMF010011696.1 coordinate 5,935,508, forward strand.
TCAATAGTTAATCTCCCACCTACCTACCCCCAGTCAGCGCATGGGGTCATCTTTGTCAGTTCCTTACCTTGAGATCTCAGGAGGGTTTTGTTTTAGGTAAACAGATCTTACCTATGATTATCTGGAGTACCTGTCTCCCTAGATTTCATGGTAGCAGTTTTTCCTAATATCTCAGTTTTCTAGGAACATTGCTGGTTTTCAGTTTCTTGAGCCTTTACTGGTTTATATAGAGGTACTAAAACTGGAAGTCCCTGTCAGCACTTTTTAAAGTTACATTTTTATTGAGCTAACATTGTTTTACGACACTATGTATGATTTAAAGGTGTAGGTTCACACCTCTTCAGACACACACCATGAAAGCACCAATAATCATCCACCTAGTATGTTAGGGCCCTTGCGGGGAGTGCTCCCTACCAGTTACCCTCTGCCTGTGGGGAGCCTCAATTCTGTAGTCAGATTTCTAGGGTTTATTTTGGTTTAGTTTTGTCTATTTCTCTGTTTTCATCCCTTATATTCCACATGAGTAAAATCATCCAGTGCTTGTGTTTCTCCTTCTGATTTGTTCCATTAAACATAATGACCTCTAGTTCTATCTATGTTGTCTCAAATGGAAAGATTTCACCTTTTTTTTATGACTTATAGTATATATTATACATTGTCTTTATTGATTCATTTGTCATTGGGTACTTAGGTGATTTCTGTAACTTGGTTATTGTAAATAGGGTTGCAGTGAACAGTACATATATTCCTTCGAATTAGAGACTTTGTATTCTTCAGATAGACACCTAGGAAGAGATAATGTGGTAGATCAACTTTTACTATACTGTGAAACCTCCATAGTCCTTTCCACAGGGGCTGTATCAGTCTACATTTTCCTCCATACCCATGCCACTCTTGTTATTTCTGGTCTTTTTGATATGGACCACTCTCATGTGTGTGAGATGGTATCAAATTGTGGCTTGTTTTGCATTCGTCTGATGATAAGTGATAATAAGCTTTTTTTTTTCCTGTGCTTGTTGGCCATCTGTATATCTTCTTTGGAGAAGTGTCTATTTAGAACTTCTGCTTATTTTTTTAAAGATTTATTTATTTATGCATATAAGAACTGGGGTACAGGCCAGAGGTATATAGGGGAAGGCGGGGAGAGAGGATTCACCAGAAATAGAATGGGGAACAGAACAGGTGGATCAACTGAAAAACACTGCTGAGGGGAGCAGCGGGCAAGGCAGGAGAGGTCTGCTGTGCCATATAGGCGGCCTTCCTGGTCAGGGATTGAACTTGTGCTACAGTGGCTGCAGATAGCTTCGTAGTGCTGAGCCTTAACTCCTTGCACCACCAGGCAGGCCTTCTGCTTATTTTTTAATGATTTGTTTTCTTATTATTTATTTGTATGAAAAGAAATCAAACTTAATTTGTTTGTAATATACCTTTTCTTTTGACTGATATAAATTTTTTTTGTCTTTGCTTTTTATCAGTTTGAATTTGATGTAACCAAGAATTGTTTATTTGTATTTTCTAGAGAGTGGAAGAGAGGGCGTCTCCAAACTTGTAATAACTTGCACGTGATACAGTGAAACATCAGCGCTCTCCCATGTCTTATGAGACCTTCCTACCATGAACATAGAAGTCTGCTTGGGAATAGGGAGGGGTTAAGTCTAGAATTATTCACATATTTGGAGATTTTCCAAACCAAGCCTAAGCAAGTCCCTTTCAACTCCACTGCTTTCCACTGGGAACGGACTCATAAACTTGCAGAGGTTAAACTTTCTCTCAGGAGCAAGGATCTCAGAGCAACCCTTAACTCCTTCCTTTTGAACATACACATCATTAGAAGCTCTCCTATGACCTTAGATGACTGAATCTGGGGCCAGCTGGCACAATAAGACTCCAAGTAGATCCATTTCCCTTTCCCAAGATCCCCATGGACCTTAGCAAGCACTGGGTGTGGAATCAAGAAAACAAAAGAACCTTAGCCCTCCCAAAATAGAGTCCTCCTCACCTCTCCCCTGCTCCATCAGTTGGTGTGCAGTATTGAAGGGGAGCTTTGGGGTCTTCTCAGGCAGAACCCTGGTGGTCTCTTCCTTTCCTCTCTCTAGTCTACAGCAAGGCCCTTCAGACAACAGTGCCTGAAAATTCCTAGACCATCCAAGGTGGAAGTACTGAGAGGGATGGGCCTTCCTATGAATTTGACTGTGGGAGTAGCTAAAGTGATTAGTTTGAATATTACAAACAGATGTTTTCATAGCTGTCTTCTAAGCTGGTAAGGCAAGTGTTTATCACAGAAGAGGCCAAAGACATTTTCAAAGTCAAGGAAATATGATCAACCTATTCTTCATCTGCAAAACATGCACCCAAACATGCCAGCCTCAAGGACACGTGTTCACATTCTCCCTGCCCCTCTTCCTGCCTACCCCACTCCTTCGCACTCCTCCTCCCCCCTCTTGGAGAGGCAGGTGGTTATCTGAACATAAGCTGGTACAAGAGACAGGAAGTGAGTCTTAAAGAACCTTGAACCTGGGTCCCCTCCCTTGACTTCTCCCTACCACACTCCTTCCTCTGCCCTTTCTGCCACTGGATGAAGTAATACGAGGCCCCAATAGTGCATGGGAGGTTTTGGTCTTAAAAACCATTTGTTTTTCCTGGCTCCAAATAAGGCTGAACTCTCTTTCATAAAGTGATCCAAGAATAAGGATTATTCATTTCCCTGAATTGACTGGGTTTCATATTAGGCCTCTGCGCCAGGACACATGTTTTAAGTAAGATCACACCTACTCAAAGTATGTTTATGTAGCCCTTTTTCATCAGGAAAAACCAATGACCGCTACATAGCAATTTTTTTTTAATTTCAAAGTATTAATGTATTTGGAGCTCAGCAGTGCAGGGATGTGAATTATGCTCTCAGCTCTATTATTTCAAGTGTTTTCTTTGCACATCTTTACTACGATGTAAATATAAACCTGTTTCAACAAACACGATGATCCAATAGTCCCTCCTAGACAAAGAAAATCTTAGAGCTTGACTCCTGGCAAACATCTCTTATTGGCAAGAATTCCCTATTGCTACTGACTAGGGAGGGTTTGGTGTTTATCATGGGAAGAATATCAACCAAGAGTAAATGTCATCAAAAACTTTATCTACTTGCATTGGCGCCAAATAGCACAAGAGGCACTTGTTTCTCCTGCTCTGTTGCTAACATCACGGTTTCATTTGAAGGCCAGGTGCGGTGTCTAGAAATAAATTTCAACCCTGCTTGATGTTTTGCTGCAGCCTGTCTTGGCACCACAGTTACAAGACTAACCCTAAAGGCAAGCCCCCTTTCCTGACCACACCGCCTGCATTTCAACCACCTGTCTCGCTGGACCGCACCTGTGGAGATGAGCAACACGGCCAAAATCTCTCCGTGGCAGAGAAAAGCACCAAGAGTTCATTGTGTTGAAATCAGGAAGGACCCAGCGTGAACAAGACTCATCTGCAGATAGACCAACAACAAGCTCTATACCCTTTCTCTAGAGAGACATAAAAAATGGTTCCACAAAAATACTGTATTTTGCATTCTCTAAATAATTGAGCTTCCGGACAGACATTCTTCTCGGAGCTGAAGAGGAAGTACGACTCAGCTTTGTAGACACATGGAGTCCTGAGCACATGCCAGAGGCAGGATGAACCTGTGCAGGGGGCACGGGACAGGCAACTTCAGCTACTGCACAGCTGGGGGCACATGGGGGTAGAGAGGAAGAGAGTGGGAAAAGTTGGACAAGGACTAATTGAAAGCCAAGGTCATCGCTCTGATTCAGTCATTGCTTCCTGGAAAGAGAGCGTTTTTGTGCTTAACCTTGTGGCCTCAGATTTTCAGGATGTTGCTGGCTTTCTGGGGCTCTCTGGGGCTCACTTATTTACCAGGCTTCTAAGCCCAGGGACAGAAGGATGTGAGCGGAAATTACACAAGTGGGATACAAGGAGAAACCAAGGGGAAAGCAAAAGGCTTTCCAAAATGCGCTTACACACATCTTCCATGAAGATTTGATTGAGGAAACTGATGTCGTTTTTATTGCAGTGAACTTCATGAAGTTTCAGACTATCTTCTCCCAAAAATAATGTCGTTTGAAGAATGCGCAAGATAATAAAGCAAAGAAAGGAGAGCAAAATTAAAATTTCTAGAAGACCTAATCCTTTTCAAGTCCATCTCTGAATATTTCCAAATGAGCGCAAGATCTTGCTTAAAGTTATCACGAGAGTGAGGACCAAGTGTCTGCTCGGAATCTTCCATGGTCCTCTCCTACCAATGTTGGTCTGTCAGCTGGAGCCAGGCTATGCTTTAATGTGGTGCTTTGTTATGACTCCACATGTCATCAGCAACCTCTGAGTAGGCGCAAGTGATGATAGCGAAAGGCAAGTTACTTTGGGATGGAGGACCAATAAATTGCTGAGCTATCCTCAGTGGACAAAGATAGATTTGTGCTGTGTGGGCCCAGAGGCCCAAGGTAGGACTAAAGGGGAAATGAGGTTCAGGTCTTCCTACAAAATAAGTGAAAACCCTGACTTCGGTCTATCTCTAGCAAAAGCTAGATAGCTATTTCTGGAAAGCTATGGAAGGGGCTCTTGTGTTGTTGTATAGATGCCAGGGGCAGACCAGACAGCCTTGCAAGTACTGACTCAGAGAAAGGCAGGGCAATAAAAAGATATTTCCCCAAGGAAAGAGGGTTTCTGATATCAGCATCTTGAGTTACCAGCCACGGCTCACTCTGGGAAGGTCAGAACACATCAGCACTGTAACTCCCTGAGGGCAGCGACTTATCTTATTTGTTCTTGTGCTCCTCTCTAGAGAGTGGCACACTGTTTACTAAACGAATGGGCAGAAGGAAGGAAGGAATGTTGAGCTGATCAGGTACTGTGTATCCCAAGCGTAGAGGATAAGCAGAGGAGTACAGGGTGAGCGCTCCATAAGCAGTAGACAAGATTGTGAAGCTTTATAAGTACCAGATAGAAGAAATGACACTTAGAGTGACAAGCTAGCGTCTGCCTAGTACAGGAGATGGGTAGCTCATCCTCTCAAATCTCCCCGATTCACACCTCAAATATCTTCTTAGTCACACCCCAGGTCTCATCCAGCTCACATTTTAGACCTTCCAAGGCCACATCCTAAATACCCGCTAGCTCAGAAAGGTTGTAAAGACTTTCTATGACGTCTTCTCAAGAGCGAACATTGCTCGAACTAAGCGATCAACATGACTGCTCACCCATCTCCCTGAGGTGGCGGCAGAGGCAGCAAACATCAACAAAGACCGCTGTTCCCTTCTAGGGTATAGAACAAAGCAGTTTCTTTGTTAGGCTCTATATTCTCAGTCTCTGGCATCTAGTCAAATTTTTACCAATAAGATAAAGAACCAATATATTTCACTTTTGTGTTGTTATGGTTTAGATGTAGGATTCTCTCCTCCATGGTCTCTACCAACAGAATGAAGAGGTCCAAGTAAAGAGAAAAGTTCAATGTAGAAACAACCAGGATCATGGAATGCTGCCCACAAATGCCTGCCTTGGCTGTTGTCATGAATGGGATATAAATGTCTATTGTTTTAAGCCACTGAAATTTTGAGGATGTTTACCACAGGATTAGATTACCTCAACTCACACAGAGATCAAGTTGGTATCATGTAGAGCCCCAAGAATAGACTCAAGATCAAGGAGCACCTAAAATGCCTGGCACAAAGTTAGAGCTCAGTAAACACTTGGTGGGTAAATAAATCCAAATAATACGTGGCCTCAAAGGGCCTGAGAAAGCCTCCGAGTAAGACTCAGCCTTCCCTTCTGGACGGATAAGGTCTCAAATTAGATCCTAACTTTAAAGAAGACATGGCAAGAAATGGTGAGTGTAAACCGAGTCCTAAGAGAGGCGGAAGGCCACAGGAATCTGAGGCACAGTGATCAACCACAATTTTGCAATGGTGTTTTGGTCCTTCCGGAGCACCTGCCTAGCTGCCTCACTGCCCCCGTGGGTGCGGCCGCAGAGCCCACCTCATTACAGGTACATGTGGTGATAACACACTTCATGGCAAGACTGAGGGCATGGTACTACCGGGACATGGCCCTGCCCCAAGGGTACACAGATGAGAGGGGTGTGCGAGCATGAAGCTCTGGAGGGGTGGGGTGCTGCTGAGTTGCCCCGAGGAGCACATTCTACACAAAGAACAACAAAAAGCTGGCTAAACTCCAAAATTATAAGTTTTTTGGAACACATCAAAACGCTAAGGCTCTAGGGCATCCAAGTAAGCTGAAATGCAAGAGAAGACAAGGCCTTCAGACAAAAGACAATACGTGAGAGGAAAGAACAAGCACAAGGAGAGGAATTTAACCAAAGTGCTCGTTAAATCCCTGAAATTGAGTGTGAGGCAGCATGGGAGTAGCAGGCACAGTGAAGCTGCAGATATAACAGGAGAGCACACATGTGCCCAGACTCCTCTCCAAGAACCTCTGCCAGGTGTTCTCAAGAAAGGCTGGGGCCGGCGGGACAACAGGAGAAAGCTTCCTCAGTGGTCATCGGGTAGGAGCAGCTGATTCCTCAGGAAAAAAAAAACCAAAAACCATAATGTCCTGTCCATAACCTGCTCCCTTCTTACCCCAGAGCAGGGGAAGAAGGCTTTAAGCCACTAGGGAAGCGCAAACCCTCTCCTCCCAGGGAACCCACTGTACCTGCGAGAAGGTACCAGATGCAAACCTGTACCCCAGGGGAGGGGCAGGAAACCATCTTGGTACTGGTTAGAAGCCTCTGTCCCTGGAGCAGAAGGGGCTGGAGTGTTACAGGAAACACTCCTGAGTGCAGCAACAGTCTAAAATATATGGCAGAGTTCGGCTGCCAGAAGTAGAAGGGAAAAGTACTGAGAGAAAGCACAAATCCTCACATTAAGGGACACACAGGGCCCGCTGAAGACTAAGGCTGGATGAGAACGACAGAAAACACCGTGCCCTGCCAGGGGCCTGCCCTCAGGCTCAGAGGCAAGGAGTGACCAGCAACGGCAGTCCACTGCCAGAGGAGGGGCAAGAACACAGACAGGAATGTTCACTGAGCTGCCTGGGCAAGGCCAGAGCTGAGGATGGAGCGGGAACATGGTGAGCAGCCTCCTGCCCTAAGCACGAAAAGAGGCTAAGAGGAACTTGAAGACAGTGGTGGACTGAGGCCACCATGGCAGCAAGACCCCAGCCACTTGTTCAAGCTAACTAGATTAGCTCAGAGTCCTAAACACGGCACCTAGCATAAAGGTGTGCCCATTCCCAGGGACAGGTATCATCAGCTTCCGTCGTTGCTGTCCTACATGGGGTGTCCAGAACTTACCAAAGATTATAAAACCTACCCAAAAAGCAAGAAACCCATCTGTCAAGAAACAGCAATCAGGCCTCCCTGGTGGCACAGCAGGTTGAGCACTGCACTGTGAAGCACAGTGAGTTCGATCCCCGGCCAGGGAGGGGACCCACATGGCGCAGCAGACCTCTCCTGCCTCGCCCGCTGCTCCCCTCAGCAGTGTGTCTCAGTCGGTCTGCCTGTTCTGCTCCCCACTCTGCCTCTGGTGAATCCTCTCACCTCCCACAACCCTGGTCTGTACCCCAGCTCTCTTGTATGCATTAAATAAAACAATCTTAAAAAAAAAAGAAACAGCAATCAACAGTAACAGACTCAGAGATTTCTCAGATATTAGAATAAACAAGGGATTTAAAGCAACTACGAGTAGTAGAGACTCTATTGGAAAAAGTGAAGAGTATGCATGAACACCTGGGGAACTTCAGCAAGAGAGTGAAGTCTAAGAAAGAGTCTGTTGGAAATGCTGTACCCTAAAAGCACTGCAAAAGCAATGTCTTTGACAGCACATCATACTAGACAAAGCCTAGGACAGAATTAGAGAACTTGTACATAAGTTGATAGAAAATATCCAGAGTTGACACAAACAAAAAAATGCGGAAAAAATTAGAATGAAATATTCAAGAACTATGAGACACTATCAAATAGTCTGTCACCTATATAATTGAATTCTCAGAAGAAAAGAAAGATAACAGGAAAGAACAAATATTGGAGGAGAGCTATTCTGAAATAATGACATACATGTAGCCATCAATCCAAGAATCCAGAGAAGCTCAAGGAGGCTAAATATAAGCTTGAAAAAATACACATTTGACTTCATCCTGTCTTATAAGACAGGTCTGCTGGTCTCTTATCTCTTAAAAAAGTTTTTGTTTTCCCTTCTTTTTTGAAAGATTTTTTTCCCCTCAGGTATAGAATTTGTTTTCAGTACTTAAAGGTACCATTCCATCATCTTTGGGCTTATTCAGTTTCTGGTCAGCCACTTGCTGTAATTCTTATTCTTGTTCCCTGTATTTATCTCTTTTTTCTTTAATTTCCTTAAGTATCTTCTCTTTATTTTAAGTTTTCAGCAGGTGGGAAGATAGATTAAAAATACAGTGATTGATATCAGTGGCTTATATTACAGATACTATAAACTCATTAATATCCCCACACAACAGAGAAGCCAACAAGTGAGACACAGTTAGAGCAGGTAATGCATTCACAAGCCCACAAGAAACATTAAGAATCAGGTGTGTGTAGGGAACCCAGATATCTCAATTCTCAAATCATTACTCAAACCTTCTGCTTTGAACATATAGATGCTTCAATGAAAGAATGTTTGTCTTCATCAGGCAAATAGGGTTAGGAGGTTGATAAGATGATCACAATGCAAGGAACTCTTTACTCAGCGGAGAGATCAATAAGGAGACTTCCTGCAGGTACTGCTGGACACAAGGTGACTAAGCAAACCCAAGTAAACAACAGAAAGTCTTCAGCTAGCGGCAGGTCACCCCTCTTAGTTGTGGTCTGCTATGTCCTGCAGAGCTATTTTCTTGTCCTTGCAGAGCTGTAATTCTTATACAGGAGAGGACATAGGATATATGGGAGAGTTCACGGTGTTGACTGTTAAACCGAACGAGCAGCTAAGGGGGTATGAAGCAAGGTTGTTTGTGGGGATAGACTTCTTAGCCAACCAACAAATAGGAACAATTTCTCCAGACTGGATCGGGATAACACAAGGAAGGGCTTCAGGGTGGATCACACACTCTTGTCATAACAGATGGGGTCCAGGGGGCTTGGTCTCAGAGCTGTTCACATGCTCCCTTGAAGATTTCTCTCTTGTTAACCTGTTTCCCTCAGAAGCAGAGATGACCAGGAGCACGGAACTTTCATGGTGAACGAAATTCAAATCCCAAAGGCAGTGTGTGGATAAGGAACAACTAAGAGCTCCCCCACCCATTTTAATCTCAGGCTGGTAGACTTGTACGTGTCATGAAGAAAGGCACAAAGAGGAGGGCGTTGATTCTCACACATTAAATGTTAGCACATCAAACACATAGGTTGGGGTTCTTACACTCTAGTAGATACGCACCGAAAGACACAAGTAGGAGTCCACACAAAAGGAAAAACAAAAGACCAATGCATATACAAAAACAGATGTTTGACCTTACTCCTAAACAAAGAAACACACATTTAAATAATCCAACCACCATTTTTTCCATCTTTCTGTTGGACAAGGATGAATGAATCTGATACTGTTCAGTGTTGACAAGAGTAGGGGGAATTTGGCTCTAAAGTCAGACTTTAGTGGGAGTTTTTACAGCCTTTTTGGACAGTCATTTTATGTATATCAAAATGATTGGAACAAATTGCCCTTTGACTTATCACTTTCACTCTTACATTATAATCCAATAATGTACATTGTAGAGTCCATGCAAATATATACTTGTAGAATTCTGCGGTTCATGGAAATTGCTATAAATGTCCTTAAAGATATATACCACAGGTGCACACTAGGTGCACCGCTCTGTTGAATCTGTTTCCAGATTGTCAGAAGAGCAATCAAAGAAGGCTCCAGCTTGGCCCGAGCACTTGGCCAGAGCCACTCAGTCTAGCAGGCCCAGCTCTCCATGCAGAGTTACATGGAGCAAGGGGGGAAGACCCTCTCCAAGATACCCAGAGAAGGCAGATTCTGTTTCTGCATTCTAGAAATTATTCCTTTCATAGGTAGCCCCATTGGAGATGACAAAGGGCAGTCTGGCTGGGCAAAGTGAAGAATTATTTAGCCAAATGGTCTTCAGGCTAATAAGAAATCCCACCCTCCAACTCAGCAGATTTTGTTTGAGAAACCACATGGAAACACAGACACTTCAGCCAACTTCCCTTCCTTCCCCTGCCTTTCTTGGGAGGAGACAGGAGAAAACATAAGCGTTCTGACAAGCGCCTTGGGATGCTCTAAAACTTAATTAAGTCAGTGCTGGAAAACTGCAGGGCTCAAAGACTCTCTCCATAACAGAACGATTCTCACAGCTCAATCTCAAGTTGTGGCTTTGATTTAACACGAGTTTTAACCTTAGGGAAAATTAATTTTAAATAATTGCCAAGAATTCTTTCCATTGTTTTAAATATGATCATGTTAACTTCTCCAACTAAACAGTAATTTCTCATTCCAAGTTTAAGGAGAAACTTTCTGGAGCTCTGTGCTAGTAAACTAAATACCAGGCATCTCCAAATTCTCATGCTCTCCCCTGGAGATTATATGAATCAGGAAATGAAACAAATTACTCTCCTGACGAGAATCACAGGTACCCTTCAGGCCCTCTACTATAACCACACACACCTCAGCCTGCCACTGAGGACATAGGCAGACAGCAGCAAATTAGCGACTAAACCATTTCTATGGTTTGATGACCTATTTCCCCCAGTTTCTTAAATGCATAGCCCCAACCTCAGTGTTTTATGTGGACCCAGAGTCCACCACGAATCTTTAAATCCCTAACAATAGCCCCAATCAATTTTTTTCACAGAAAAAATGCAACATTCTTAAATTTCATGAAATGGAATAGCATTTCCAAAACTAGCAAGTAGTGAAGAACACGGGATTTGGATTCATAAAGGCCTGGGTTCAAGTCCTGGTTCTGCCACTGATTAGGTGCTATGAATTTGTACAAATTATTTTACTTCTTTGAATCTCAGACAGTTTACTTGTGAATTGCCTATGGCCCATAGCAGGCCTCATAGCAGCCTGAGTTAAATGAGACTGTCCCTATCACACGTTTAGTAAAATTCCTGGAATGCAGGAAGAGCCCAATCGATTGTTAACAGAGGAAGACCCAGGCCTCGGTGACTAACTTCTAGTGGAGCTGCTTCCCACTCTAAAAAAAGGCAGATGGCCCAGGTCATCTCCAAGGGCCCCTTAGACCTCAGGAGTTATTGTTGACCCCTCCAGGACTAGCTAAGTAGATGGTCCTAGTTGCCTATTTCTGATTTCCATGGTAGAGAATTCCTGCTGCAACAATTAGGGACCTAGGTATGAAAACACTAAAGAACTGCTCTCTCCAGCTTAGCTGAGCTGAGCTATAGTGTGTCCTCCATCACTGAAGGTATCCAAGAAGAACACTGATAAGTATTTGCTGGAAATAGGATAGAAATTGATTCAAACATTAAATTGCATGAAGTTTGGGGTCATTTCTAACTCAGAGTTTTAAGTATTTTCCCTAAAATAGGAACTTACATTCTCTAAACCTTTGCTATTGGAACCAAGTGTCACCTAGAAAACCTGTGAGTCAGGGCCTTTCCTAGTGACCTCAGGGTTAAGTCTCAGTGTTGTCACCACTACAGCCTGAGTTCGATCCCCGGCCATGGAGCTAATAATCCACATGATGCAGCAGACCTCTCCTGAATGGCCTGCTGCTCCCCTCAGCAGTGTGCTTCAGTCAATTCGCCTGTTCTGCTCCCCACTGTCTCTGGTGACTCCTCTCATACACACCTCCTCCTGCACTTCTAGCCCATACCCCAGTTCTTCTATACAAATAATAATGATAATAATAATAATTTTTTTAAAAAAGAAAAGAAAAACTATGAATCAGTGTGTCTGTCTGTCTGTCCAAACTAGGAAACAGTGCCATCACACCAAATCCCAATCTGGATCTTAACAGGCAAGAGGATGGGAAACACCAGGACAGAGGCTTTTCCAAATGTTTTTCTTGTTCTTGGTATACTTGGCTGCCTCATCCCAGAATTCGAAATGGAATTCAAGCCTGGGAATGGGGTGTTAGAAAAAGGAGCCAGCAGCCTGGTTTGGAAGTGAGAAGTTCAGTAAAGCAGTAAGAGGCTAGGTAAGAAGTACAGGGGGCTGGGAGTTTCATCGACAAGAGTGATTCTCTCTCCTTGTAAATGCTAATGAAATTTAGACCTCATTCTTTTATTGCCTAATTTGGCTTCTCATAAGGAATGGAGCATCGAATACTGAGAGACAAGGAGGAAGACCCATCGACCTCATCAGCTGGAACCAACCAAGGCCTCATTTATCACTGCGCCAGGGCCGGGGCTCCGCATTTGGCAATGGCCCTGCCACCAAGTTTCACTTTATCAGGGTAGCACAGGGGCAAACCTCAGTGTGATGGGTGCTGGCACCTGCCGGGCCCATGCTGCTTCCCTGCAGACGTTTCTGGCTCTCACTTCTCCTCCGAATGCTTTGCAGATGAATTCTCACTGCAACTGCTTACCAAAGCCACCTTCTTTCACAAGCACATACTAGCAGTTTGAATTACATGAGCTCATGGCAAGGAAGCAGGCCCAGGAGGGCGAGATGACTGGCTCAGGGTTACATGTGGTTTTCCAGCTGATGTCAGTGGAGAAATCACTGTCCCTGGAATTGACAGGGCTGGATTCAAATCCTTCTTCGTCCACGTGTGATCTTAGACAAATTACTCAAGCACTCGGTGGTTAGTATTCGCTGATGCCTGAATGGGGATGACAACAGAAACCAATTCACAATGTTGTCGGGAGGACTAAAACAAGCTAATGATATGTAGAGCTCGACCACTGCCTGGGTGTGGCAGTGTCGGGTCCCGTGAGCCAGATGCGCTGCTGTGGGGGGAAGAGTGGTTTTCCAACTAGGATAGAAAGGACGAGAGCCCTGCCCCGCAAAGGAGGTGTGGCTCACCGGCCAGTTTCCTGCCTCGCTCTCCCTGGGCCACGTTGTCAGAGCAGCTCCCTGCTCCCCTGCCAGACTTCAGTGAGTGGCTTCGGGTCTAACATCTGCCCAGAACGGGGATGTTTCGAGGCTGGCAGGAAAACAGAAAAGCTGATGTGGAAACTAGAGCTGCGTGCCCGGGAGCAGCAGCTGCAGAGACCCGCGGCTGCTGCCCGCCTGACAAAAGCCCTCGGCGTCTCTGGCCACCGCCTCTGCCAAGAGCCAGCCTTGTCTGGCTATGTCTTACCCTGAAAAATGAGCCAAACACAGCCCGACCATGGATTAGTAATGGCTGCCAAGGGGCCAGACAGTCCAGAAAACATCGTGCGTCATCCCCGACGCCGCTCCTGCAGTGATCGGGGCTCTGCCTTCGGGGGGCTGAGCCACGCTTCCCATCCGTCACGTCCACTGGGACCTGCCGGGTCGCCCACTGGATGAAGGCTGGCGACTGTAAGTGCAGTGATGGAGGCTGGCGACTGTAAGTGCAGTGATGAAGGCTGGCAACTGTAAGTGCAGTGATAACACTGGCGACTGTAAGTGCAGTGATGGAGGCTGGCGACTGTAAGTGCAGTGATAAGACTGGTGACTGTAAGTGCAGTGATGAAGGCTGGCGACTGTAAGTGCAGTGATAAGACTGGCGACTGTAAGTGCAGTGATGGAGGCTGGCGACTGTAAGTGCAGTG
>JAGFMF010011696.1:5952993-6081189 GCA_019455555.1 Galemys pyrenaicus
AGTGATGAAGGCTGGCGACTGTAAGTGCAGTGATGAAGGCTGGCGACTGTAAGTGCAGTGATAAGACTGGCGACTGTAAGTGCAGTGATGGAGGCTGGCAACTGTAAGTGCAGTGATAACACTGGTGACTGTAAGTGCAGTGATGGAGGCTGGTGACTGTAAGTGCTGTGATGGAGGCTGGCGACTGTAAGTGCAGTGATAACACTGGCGACTGTAAGTGCAGTGATAAGACTGGCGACTGTAAGTGCAGTGATGAAGGCTGGCGACTGTAAGTGCAGTGATGAAGGCTGGCAACTGTAAGTGCAGTGATAAGACTGGTGACTGTAAGTGCAGTGATGGAGGCTGGCAACTGTAAGTGCAGTGATAACACTGGTGACTGTAAGTGCAGTGATGGAGGCTGGTGACTGTAAGTGCAGTGATGGAGGCTGGCGACTGTAAGTGCAGTGATGAAGGCTGGCGACTGTAAGTGCAGTGATGAAGGCTGGCGACTGTAAGTGCAGTGATGGAGGCTGGCAACTGTAAGTGCAGTGATAACACTGGTGACTGTAAGTGCAGTGATGAAGGCTGGCGACTGTAAGTGCAGTGATGAAGGCTGGCGACTGTAAGTGCAGTGATAAGGCTGGCGACTGTAAGTGCAGTGACGGCCGCCTGCGGCAGCGATGCAGCCTGTGGAGCGCGTCGTCTCGCCTCGTCCCCCAGGCACCGCACACGCACAGACCTGCGTGCCTCAGCCGTGGACAGGGACCACCTTTGCTGGCGGGAGCCTCATTACACTTTCAAGCGTTTTCCTGGGTTCTGTGAGTTGTTCTTGTGACTTGCCAGACCTGGAGGGGAGTCATGGGGACCCTCAACTTTAAGAGGAGTCAGAAGTGTGGGCAGCCTGAACTTGCAGCTGACATCGGAGGAGAAGGTAGGCTGGCGGCGCGGGGCTTTCAGTCTGTGGGCTCCGCACCAGCTCTAGGAGTTTGCGTCCTAATTACACTGCGTCGTCGCATGTCCAGCTCGGGTTACAGCAGCTGAGATGCAGAATTAGTGTGGAAAAAGCCACACAAGCTGCTAGAAGGAACAACCAGCAAAGAGCTGGTGGGGGCAGTGGCATGAGTGAGTTGTGGTGAGAAAATAGCCATTTTCAGTTGTTGCCTAATTTACAGGATGACAATCCTGCCCGGACCCCAAATCTGGGTATTTAGATAAGGAGACGAGCTCAGGGTTCCCACCACAGCCTCCGCCGTGATTTTCCCTTGGCATCTTTTTGAATGACCACTCAGTGTTATGCCCTCAAAATAATGGGTGACCGCCACCCTGACCACATTCGGAGTGGCAGGTGCTTGTGACCCTGTTCTCTCTTCTACTCTCTTGTCACCTAGAACAGAAGACTGCTCTTCCTTTCAGCTCCCAACCTAGGCTCGCTACCTCCCATTTGGGGATCTTGTGCCTTTACGTCCGAGAAGCCACTGAATATGCTCCTTCAACCAAAGTGGCCCCAGGGTTTCGCTTCACCATAGCGGGAGCTCAGATGCCAGGGAGTTGCCGGGATGGCTCTGTGGGCTTGTACCTTCTCGTTCAGCAGATCATAGACTGCGTGTTCTTAATGCATAGCCCTGAGCTCCCCATATAGGAGTGTGGGGAGTTCACACTCCCACTCTCTCCCCCCATAAGCAGTCCCTGGAGGAGGCGATTCCCCTTTGCTCTGCCCTTGCCATCTTTGGATCCTTCACTTTCCCAAGCTGGTTTCCTTCAGTACTAACAGAATAGCATAGACTTGTCCCTCTTTTTCTTATTATTGAGGTAAAATTACATGACAACATCATGCAGGTTTGGGGAGGACATTTTTTCACCTCAGCAACTGCATAAATCTCATCGTGCTCACCACCCCAATATCTAGCCGCCATCCACCACGAACAAATTAGCTCCCTCTACCCATTCCTTCCCCACTCCTGTCCTTCTGTTGTCAGAGTCTAAGGATTATTTGTTTTGTTTTTGTCAGTTTGGGTTTTTTTCTTTATGGTCCACAAATGAGTGGAATCATGTGCTATTTGTCTTTCTCTTTCAGACCCAGTTCACTTAGCATCTTCTCCTCAAGTACCATCCATGCTGTGGCAGGTGGCAAAAGTTCATCTTTTTTATGGCCGAGTGATATTCCATCATGTTTATATACAACAGCCTCACCCATTCGTCTATTGTCAGGCACTGAGGTTATTTTTATTTCTTGGCTATTCCAGAGTAATACAGATTGTTGACCCTACCCCAGAGTTTCTGATTGTGTAGGCCTAAGCTTGTGCATTTCCTAAAACCTACTAGTCCAGGGTCCATACCTTGAAACCTACTAAGTCCTAGAACTTAGGTTCCAAACCCGCAAGCCACACTGGAGAAGACATGGGAACTCAGAATTTCTGAATCTATGTGCATTATTTCAAATCTGGATAAGTATCTCTTAGCTCTAAATGTACTATTATTTATCAATTTATGTGGCTGCAGTTGTAATACAACTTTATTTGAAAATGTTAGAACTCCATGTAGCTCTCTATGAGTATGTATAATCTCAATAAATTGTTACTAGAAATAAAACTACAGTCACAAAAGGTTGGTCCTCAAACTGGAGACCTTTGGGAACCCTAGCATTGTGATGTGATGCCCCATGTGCCTCATTCCTGTGGTGCTGTCCAGAGGAAAGAGTCTGGCAGAAACTGTGTTCCTCAGCCTGACTGAACTTTTCTTCTGGGATATTTGTATTTCCATCTCTCCTCTCATGTCTGTCTGTCTGTCTCTGAGAGCCCCCAGTTTGGCTTGGGGGAAGCTGACCTACACCTAGTGAGTGAGCACCATCATGCCAATGAATGCAACTTTGGGGTCCAGTGCCCACGTTGAGTCCCTCTTGAGGCCTCATCCCTCTAGATCAGAGCTAGAATCACTTATTACCCCTTTTTCTGGACTAGCACAACAAAACATAGAGGACTGTGGAGATTATTTTTTGACCACTTTCTTCTTTTGAAAGGCAGAGAAACTGTAGACAGGAAGGGGGTGCACTGTTCAAGTCTCTCGAGGTCTGTGAAAGCGTGAGGGGTTGACTCCTGACCCCACCAGTCTTCTTCCCATTGGACTGAAAAGGCATTTACCAAACACTCGGAAAATAACGTTTTTACATTATTCAAGGTTTCTATCAGTTTGTTTCAGGCTTTTGTGCTAGTTTCTATCTAAAGATATAGATACGTACCTATCTAACATCATTCTTCTCACTTGAGTTTAGTAGTTTGAAAGCAACTGGGAGAGCAAATCTGACCCCTTCTGCAAGTCTTATTTTGTCTGTATATTAATAGAACTTTTTTTCACTTCCCTGTGCACTTTTCCCTATCACCCCACTGTTTAATTTTCACTTCTGGAAGATTCTGTTTTCAGTCTTGACTCTATCTGCAGAAGATGCAGGGAACAATTTGACTCCTTGATTCTGCTGTGGGCATTTCAAGATTGCAAGGTGGGTGGGGTGGGATGGGAGGGTTAGAGGAAGGACGGCAGAAATGAAGACTCAAGTATACATAAGGGTAGATGTCTCTGAGCAGTTCCCAGATGCCAGCCTCTCTCAGGCCAAAGAGCAGGCTCTCATCACGTCTTAGGGGATACCTAAGATACCTAAATCTGAGGGGATACCTGGAACTGTGACAGGGGCTTTTAGGCTTTAGGACTGACATAGGTCCATAATTTCACTTTCTGGACCCCTAAAGCAGGCTGGAGTGTACATCTGAGGAATGATGCTGGTCAGAAAGGATAGAGCAACCTACCCTGAGCTCTGACTAAAGTCGCTCTTCTTTTCCTCCCCTCTTCCTCACTTCTATACTTTCTCAATCTATTTTATCATATATCTTTTGTCTTTCTAGTTTTTCTCTCATTAATCACCCATTCTATTCAGTTAA
Source organism: Galemys pyrenaicus (assembly GCA_019455555.1). Classification (NCBI taxonomy): domain Eukaryota; kingdom Metazoa; phylum Chordata; class Mammalia; order Eulipotyphla; family Talpidae; genus Galemys; species Galemys pyrenaicus. The sequence continues at coordinate 5,956,902 of JAGFMF010011696.1, forward strand.
ACTTCATCTAGAACTTTCATAATCTCCATTCCTCTCTTGCCAGCCATCTCTATTTTTGTGTCAGTGGTGCTGAAAACTGAATGGGTAACAAATGCTTCAATTCAGAGCAGTGGTCTTCTGTTGACCCTCTTCTTGGCCTCTGAGGCAACCTGTCACAGGGCCTGTATCCTATCTCCTTGTGTTGTCTCTCTTTACCATCCCAGGAGTTTAATTTTTCATGATGAATTTGTCTCATCTCCTCAATTTTCCTGAAAGCATCCAAAGGATCAAACACATAGCCTCTGGCATCCACTCACCCTACCAGCTTCTCATCCTCACCCAACGACCAGGTCCCACCTATAGATTAGCAATGGGGTGTAGAGAAATTGATATCTCTTCTTGCCACGGGCTTCTACCCTCACTGTCTGGTGAAATTCCTTCAGCTGTGTCATGCTACAGCAAAGAGTGGTTTGAGCAGACTTTTACACACTAATAATCTCCATTTCCATCCCAAATAAAAATATACTAATTTAAAAGAACACCCACTTAGCAAACATCAGTTCAAGACAAACCATTAAACATTCACACCCTTTACTACCAGTTTTCCACCCAAGTCTTTCCCACATACAAATTCTAGACTGTTCCATGGTCTAAGAAGATCTTTCCATCCATTCTACAGGTATTCATACTATTCATGTATTCACCAAAACAAACAACGAGTAATGATAAAGTGTCAGCACTTGGCTAGGAGCTAGTGACACAGAGAAGATGACCACACGGACCTTGACCTTGAGAAAATTACAGACATATAAATCTATTTAAATAGAAATTTGCTTTTAATAATTAGTTTAGTGAGATTATACTATGTGTCAGGCACTGTTACAGGTGCTTGTACCATGGCAGGAAACAACTAAACAGTGTAACAATAAAAAAAGAACTCTGCTAGACGTACTTACCCTATATATTCACTACTGCAGGTTAAGTTCTCCTACAAAGTCAACTCTTAGTGAAGTAGAGTGTGCCAGATGTTTTTTGGGGCATCCATTTAGGTTTAATGCTTGTGAAGGGAGGGAAAGCTCAATGCAGAGGGAGGAGTCCAGTTGCAAAGCAGACTGAACAATACCATCAACCAAGCCCACAGGGATCTGGAGCTAAATTATCCTATGTCAGAGCTTTCCACTTCAGGGTCAAAATGACTGGGCTGTTAGTCCTTGCTTTGATTAGTCATTGACTAAAGACCTCCTGAGAAAGGGAAAATTGGGTGTACCTGCCATCAAACCCTAACACAGGGGAGGAGGGAATATTCAGAAAATGTTCCTATATACCTTTATCTAGCTCTCCATTTCTTCCTGGATGAGCAGGAGGCTGAATTCCCAAGAACTCTTGCATCTAGTGGATCCATGTAACTAACCAATAACAAACACTTGTAGACTTGTCCCCAAAATTTCCAACAAGCTTCTTTATGATCTCTCGTCCCTCTCCTGACAATGTGAACCAGAATCCTATGAAAAGATTCAGTGCCTTAACACATACCTGAGTCACAGGATGGAAGGAGCCTGGGATCCTGAGTGGCAAGGTGGAGCAGAGCACGCTCTTGTCCTATCCCCACCCTGAGTCAGTCAACATAGTCATGTTCACTAAGGTTTGCCTGCTGCTTGTTTCAGCAATTAGATTCTTCACATGGGACACTTTCAAAACAAAAACTGAAATATGTGCCTTTGTTCAAGAAAGGAGGAAAGAAACATCATAGGCTAGGTAATTGGAGATAGGACTAATGCTGAGAAAAATTTAGTAAAGACTGATATCTGTGACAACTTGGAAATCAAAATCATATACTTTAGGGGAAGAGGATGGAAAGGAGAATATTAATGCTGTGTGTTGGTTGTTATTGGCCCCATTCAGCAAGATATTTTTCAAAAGGAAAAAAAACAAAAACATGAGCTCAGGAAAAAACTAGCCAGTTTGTAAAATGAAAAGAAATGGAATAGGAAGAGAAATGGAATTTAAGGCCTTGCAGTAATAGCAATACCTCTTGTGATGGGCATGTTAATTAACTTGATGGTGAGAATACTTTCACACTGTACATGCATATCAAATATCACATTGAACATTTGATATATATTACAATTTTGTCAGCTATACTTCTATACTGCTGAACAAAAACCACAGCACCCTTTTCTAGGAAACTCTTTTTGGTTCTTTCCTTTTATCTTCCCGTATAAAATCAATCACTCCATTATTGGGATTCTGCTAATTACTATAGCAAACAATCTCTAGTATCATTGTCCAATGTCTGAATTTTTTTAAAAAAATTTAAACAATGAAGATTCAAAACTTTCTCAGCCAAGCATAATGACTCAGCAAAAATCAATTCATAGACTGTATCTTCCTCAAGTTGGCCACCGTTAGTGGAGAAAGAATAGTGAGGAAACAAATAAAAATAAGGCAGGGTTGAGAATTATGACTTGGGGAAAACCTTTGGGTACCATTATGGACATGTAGAATAGACTAGAAGCAAATAGAGCAGAAACCTCCTAAGTTGTGGAGAGAATTTTACTGCCAAAGAAGCCAGAAGCCAGGATTTAAAAAGCCTTCGATTATTCCAAAGCACCTGAAGATCCTAAATTTTGAGCTAGCTGTAGTGACTGGCTGGATTTTGCTTAGGCTGTTGGGGAGCATGCATGACTGGGGGCTAGGGTGGGGTGGAGAGGCAAACAGACGGTCCCTGGCACAAGCCGATAGTGCTCCCTAGTACTGAGTTCACACTGCTGGGAGCCTTTTTTGTTCAGGCTCCTGTGACAAAAACACAATAGACTGTGTTGTTTAAAAACAGAAATTAGTTTTCCCCAGCTCTGGAGGCTGGAAGTCCAAGATCAAGGTGTCTACAAGTTTCTTCTGAGGTCTCTCCCCTTGACTTGCAGATGTTCTTAATGTCCTTTCTCTTGGATAAGCATTACTGAGGTCTTTCTTATGGTTAAATTCCTCTTCTTCTAGGGACATCAATGGGATTGAAAGAAGCCCCACCTAATGGTTTCATTTTCACTCAGTAACCTCTTTAATACAGTCTCACTCTGACTCACTGAGGGTTAGGGTTCAACACATGAATTCTTAGGACACGATCCAAGGTATATATGCCAGCTACGCATCTAGGGGTACCATGTCCAGTGATGGGTTGTGACACCTGTGCTGTTCTCCATTCCAGCCTTGCCCCTAAAACCACCCATGAGACCTTTCTTGGTCTCTTTCTCTTGTTATCGTGCATATCAGACTAGCACGGAGAATCCAGGAAAGACCCAGAGGCTCTAGAAGAGAGAAAGAGGCTCAGCTTAGTGGGTGACTGTAGCGGAGCCATCCTGTCCAACCTGAGCTGGCCAGCGTCTGAGGAAGTAAATGTCAAAGAATTAAGCCCCTGATTTGGGGGTTCTTTGTTCCAGCACCCAGTCAGTGCTCAGCAATACAGATCATTGTATGTGTTCAGCCAGGGTTCGTCTGGGTCAGAGGAATCAGCACACCAGCACCTGTGCCTTTCCTAATAAAAATTATGACTGGAGTTGTATGGGTCCAAGTAAAAATATTCATTTAGTGAGAAAATGTGGCACCCCTCCTCTTCAAATTCATATGCTAAGTAGTAATTAAAGCATTTTAAAAGGCTGTCTCCTTTGCCATTGTGTGGGAGCAGGTCTGTGCCTGCACAGCGTTCTCTGCCCTGTCAGGCGCCACATTTAATCAAGGAAAAATATCTTAAAATCTAATTTCAAAAAATTTAGCGCTTAACGTAGTAATGAGTTCCTAGCGTCTGGAGAAGTCAGCCTTCTCTGCCTGGCTCGACTTTGCAGGTTGGTTCCATGAGGAGAAATCCCTCCTTGGGGCTCAGTCCAGAACTGAGATCGCACTCAGGGTTCTGGGCAGAGTTCAGGCACAAGTCCCTCAAGCGATTCTGGTCAGGTATGCTTTCTATAAATTGAAATCTTTACAAACAAATGCTCGTTCCAGCGGCCTACCTGGAAGAGAGCAGTGGCCCCTTTGCTGCCGGCACCACCCCTCTCCTGGGCGGCTGGCTTCTCAAACTGATGCTTAGCTGGAGCCCAGTCTCTGAGACCCCGGCTGTGCCGGATGTGCTTCCACTCCAGGCCCTCGGGCAGTGTTTTGCAGATCTGAGATGGAGCTGGTCAGCCTCTAGTCAGAGAGCGGGGAAGAGGGGGCCATCTGCAGCTCCACGTGCCCTAGGTAAGGGTCAACGTTGGCTGGGAAGCAGGAAGGGGTGGCAGGTCACCAGCCCCCTTGGAGCATGGGACCTGAGGCTGAGCTCTGAGGGGCTGTGGGTGCTGCTCTGCTGGGCATCAGGGCACGTGGAGCCTGCCTTCATCACCTCTGCGAGCCACCCTTATCACCCCTTCCCTGGGAGGCCCGATCCTCTCTAGCCGCTCCTGAACTGCCACCACAGACCCTCTGGAACGTGAGCTCTGATCGGACCCACAGCTATTTGCAGGCAGGGGTGGGGAGGTTTCATTTCTCTCGTCGTGGACCTGTCACCACATCCGGATCATGGCCTTGTTCAGCGTCTGTCATTCCAGGGAAGAGCAAGCAGAAGGAGGAGACCCACAGCGGACAGAGAGAGGCTTCCTACACATGCAGCCTCAGGCTCACTGAAGTTCAGACCATGGGGGATCTTACTCCTGAGGGGCTCTGGGCTGAGCACTCAGAACTCACTCTCTGGAACCACATTTCACTGCTCTGCTCTCAACCTGATAGGCTGTGTTAGCTCCTGTGGGGGCAGATCAGTGGTATGTAGTAAGAACTGGACAGGAGTGTGGAAGAGCCAGCAGTTAATTCTAGGAGGATACTAAGCCTGCCCTGGTGTCTTTTTTCTTTTTCCTTATTTTTTTTTTTTTTTATTGTAGGGAAGATGCAGGAGAATCCTTTATAAAGGCTTCCAGAAAACTAGGTGCCAGCTAACTGTGCGGCAGACAAACGCCCTCCTGTTTAGACACTTTTCTGTCTTTGCAGCTGACAGATATGGTAGGTTCTTAGCCCATGGAGACTCATAGCTGCTGCTGCTTGCCCCTCAGCAGCTCACCCCCACTTTTGAGGGACAGGTGGCCTGAATGATACTAGGGTTAGTTAGATGTTTCCATTCATGATCATTTTTACAGCCCAATACAACGTCCGCACTGTGTGTCCAAGCCCCACCACAGCCTCCCCCAAGCCAGCCCGGGGCACTGGTCACCCTCACGGCCCAGCGCTCACCTGCACGTCCTGCCTCACTTTTCGGCCATCACTGGACCCACTCGGCCAGAGGACACAGAGGCTCAGGGCTCCTCAGTGTCATGGTCAAGGTCATGTGGTCACTGATTTAAACCTGCTCTTTTCTGACTCCAAAGTCAGCACTTTGCATCCCCTTCCCTCTGCACTTGGGCTCAGGACTCTGGACACTTGCAACAAATCTGTAGATTTAGGAAGCTGGAAGTTTTATGTTTAAAAAAGAGTAAAACTAATTTATTCAATCTCTAGTAGAAATATAAGAAAAAAAATTTAAAGAACAAAAAAAAATTCCTAACTTTCGATCATATGCCTTTGTCTACCTAAAAGTCCTTTTATATTTAGTTTTGAGAGGCATATAATAAAATGGAAACACAGCAAGCTAATGAAAACCCTAGAAAATAACTGGTGCAATAATTCAAAGAATTAGTTGGGACTGCAGGGCTGCAGGATGCTATTCCAAACCCAGGGCAGCAGTCCCCTGGGTTATTTAGCTCTTACAAGTGTTTCCCTTGTGCTGGAGATTTTAACATGTTATTTCACTGAACTCCCCATTTCTGATGATACAGGTCCAGAGAGGTTAGTTGATCTGCCAGAGCTAAAACATGGCAGGACTGGGACTTGAGCCCAGGTCTGTCTGATTTGAGAACCTAAGCACTATCTTGGAGACAAAGGTCACTTCCAAGTTCCCAGTCCTTGCACAGTGCTTGTATGACTTGACTGAGGTCAAGAGCAAATGAGCATGACAGCCCTGGAAGAGGGTGACCAGGGAATAGATTTAGAAGATGATTCTCCTACCCCTTGGAGAGAAGCAGGACCAGCCTGCCAGTCTGTCCTATGCTCAGTAGAAGGGATGAAGTCCAGGTGACTGCAGAGAGGAGAGAATGACCAGGAAGGGGAGAGGCAGGCAAGAAGGGGTGGTCCTTGGGTCAGGCAGATATGGGTTGAGTCCCAGAGCCTCTCCTGGCTGCCTGTGACAACTTCCGTCAAATTATTTGACTCAAACGCTCATCCATTACATGGAGACAAGAGTTGAATGCACCCTATAGGGTTGCATGACAGTTAAATGAGATGAAAAGAGTAAGTCCTTATCTTGTCGTTTCTATTCATTGCATCAGTTATTGTTAATTTGGAGAAGGACAAAGAAGGAAGAAAGAAGGAGAACAATGAAGTGTTAGGATAGGGAAGAAAAAGGAAGAGTTAGGGGTATTAACTCAGGCTCCTTCCCTCTGCAAATCAATGAAAAGGGAGACTTTGATGCCTTTGACCATTATTAACCCTATTCAGGGCAATGTATGTGGGCTGCTGGGTAAGATCTTATGGGGGTAGAGGGAAGACACTCAGTGATAAGATATCTGCCCTCCAGGACCAGCCCCCCAACCTTGCAGCAGCCATAAAACATGCACGCATAACACTGCCACCCAGGGAAGGCCAGGGGACGTGACCGTGACCGGGGCAGGATGGGCAGGGAATAGGGATGTCAGCTCCCTGTCACATTGTCTTGGTAAGAAGGAACCATGGGGTGGGATGTAAACCCACAAATTTCATTTTGCTCAGTCATGCAGGGAATATGTAAATGTGAGGTGGGTCTGACATTCAGCAAATTTAATAATGAAGAAGACAAACGGAAGGCCTCCTGGCTTCCTTGAATCTTGGCACCAGCCCTTTCCCTCTTCCCTCAAGCAGTCAGGGTCACCCAAGGCCAGCTGCACCACCTCTGGCTCCCCGGGAGGGATGGGGCACTCTCCACGACCAGGGTTCTGTTGGTGTGCTTTCCAGAAGCTTCTGCTTGGGTGTGGATTGGTGGGAGGAGAAAACCCATGCTCCCCGGGGCCCCGAGGCCTTGGGGTGACATACCCAGTATCTGCCCATGCTAGACATGAACCCAAGGCTGCTGAGAACAGACAGGGACCTGGTGAACACTCGAGTCCTGGCACAGGCCTGGCCTTGACCTGGGCTCCCTCGCTTTCCTAGTTGAAATGAATAGGGTGTGGCGCCTCACAGTTAAATGCTTAAGAAAGAAGACAAATTTTGTCTCGTCTTCCGATGTGATGTCGGCTGTGGGGCTGAGGGTGTGGATGTAGGTTTCCAGCTCGCTGGCAGGCCATGTCCCTGCAGGCGACAACGGCATGATTATGTGAAGCTGCCTTTATAAATGGCCAAGGCTGTGGCCCGAGAGAGTGTGCTGTCTGCCCGAGTGTCTGCGCTGGAGAATCCATCAGGGCTGTGCCATGATGCCTGCGGCTGAGAATGTGCCCTCCTGGCCCAGGCACACTTCAGGCTGCCGGCTCGGGTGGAGGGCAGGAGCCACACACGCCTACCCAGGGGCAGGTGTGGGAAAGCTGCCCCACACGCTGCCTTACCCCTTGGGAGGCTGCTATTGCTCCAATGTTCTGAAGGTCTACGGCAGTGATTTTCCAAGCCTCCTAAGTCTCCTTTGGAGGGGCGGCCCAGATCAAGTTGTCACCCTCCCACAAATGGGCTCCTTCTTCTATTTGATGCCTGATTCACAGAATGATTCACAACTTCCTCACGCTCCGGTGGGCAAAGTAAGAGAAGGCACCTTAGACCTGGCTTTGTGAATGCTGAGTTAGAAAGGGTTGGAGCGCTCACAGCTCCCCCTGCCACACACACACTTTCCAGCAGGTTCCTGGGCCAATGTTTGTTTCCCAAGGCCCAGGAACCTCAGGATGGAGGGTCCATGTAGGTCAACTGACTTATTCTCTCTCATGCCATCAGCGCCCTCCACAATGACAGGTACCATTTATTCAGCAATGCCAGGCACTATGTGCGGCCCATTTTCCATAGAGTGCCTCACGTAAGCCTTTGTAGCGGCATGATAAGTAAGCAGTTGTTAATCCTGTTTTCAGAGGAGGGGAACTGGGCTCAGAGAGGTCAGGTATTCTCCCTGCTCAAGTCACGCTGCCACCAAAAACACTGGCGAGGATGAGGTGCCACAGCTTACCGGCTCCAGACCTCGTATTCCATTGTCCTTATGCCCCACCCCTCTGGGTCTCTCCACCAAAGCCTGGGCTGAAACACCTGCAGGGAGGGACAACTGGCCACATGCTGAGGACGCGCGTTCTGTCCTGGGGTTCCTGATGGTGAGCTGAAATCCTTCTGAAGCTCTGCTACCTGGCACTATTTTCAAGTGTTCGGATCTTAGGAATCTGTGCCCTCTAGCCCTTTGGCAACCCTGTGGAAGGCCCGCAGTCGGGATAAGGTTTGCTTCTCTGGGCTGATAAGTCGCCAATGCTTCTCCCATCCCCCAGAGGATGTGAACCCACATCCCCAACCACCTCTTCTCTGACTCCCCGACATCACTGTCCTGTGTCCTTCAGCAAGTAACAGGTCCTACAGCAAGAGACCTGGGCCTCTCAGGCACCTTGCGTCATACTTATTTGTATTGTTAAGCTATTTTTCAGTGATACATGTAATCCATGGACACAGTAAAAGATATTCAAATAGCTGAGAAGAATCTAAAGCAAAGTAGTATAATCTTCCCCCACCCTCTTCCAAATCTAGCAGCACTCCCTAGCGGAAACCTCAGCTGAAAGTTTCTATTTTTATTTCCTGTGGTACTTTTTTTTTTTTTTTTAACACTTTTTAAAAGTACAACTGCACCTTGATTTTTTGGCCTATCTCTAGATAGCATTTGTTGGCTGCACTTTAGAGAGGATTAGGAATTCAGCACACCAACCCAACCTCTCACTTCCCCACACCATTTTTACCTCTCAGTTTGATGAGTTGTATTAGTCTTTTTTTTTTTTTAACTCTTCTAGTGCTTGTTCATTACTATCAGCAATCTACCTAAAAATGTCTCTGGATTTATCTACTTTATAGCATTCATTAATCACCCACTATGAAAGCTGTGGGAAGTTAAGGAAATCAGTAAACCTCTCCTTTCAACCTTCTTTTTATTACTTTTTTTTTTAACGATTTCTAGATTTATCAATTTTGCAGTCTGTTCTGTTCCACGTTTTGTTCACAGGCAATGCTCAAAATCAAAAGCCAATGAACAGGGCCTCCCTGGTGGTGCAGCTGATTGAGCGCTGAAGCATCTGCGGCCAGGTAGGGGACCCACATGGCACAGCAGACCTCTCCTGCCCCGCATGCTGCTCCCCTCAGCGGTGTGTTCTGTCATTCCATCAGACTTTATCTGGACGTTGGTCTTTAGTTCACAAGTCTTGTTGACAGTCTGCACTGTTTCAGTCTGAAGAGTTCAGGAAAGGTTTCCCTTATATTTTTCTGTGTCTGTTTCCTATTAAAACTCCTATTGGATAGAGTTTGAAGTTTTTGAACTGTTTTGTCTCTTGACTTTTCTCTGATGTTTTATCTCTTTGTGTTTTTGCACTATGTTCTAGAAATCTCCTTTCCCAGTTACCAAGTTGATTTTTAGTCTTGTCACTACATTAGTCAGTTTATCCCAATGGATTTTCAATTTTCTCAATTATGCTTTGAATTTCTAGTTCTTTGTTCTGGTTCTCAGATGACTTTTCATGTCTGATAAACAAGACTGGTCTTATTTCAGAGATGTAATATCTTCTTGCTCTGAGGACACTACTTACAATTTTTTTGAAACATTTTTGTTGGTTTCTTGGATATGTCTGATTTTTCTGGGACTATCTGACCCTTACTTATGACTTCAGTGCCCCTCAAAAATGTCAGTAGGAAGCAAAGGGTGTGAGTTGAGGAAACTCATTCAAGTCTCAAAATATAGGGGCATATACTGTTTGGAAAATTTCTATATTCATAAAGAAATAAACATACTCCATAATTTGAAAAGATGGCTCTCTTATAAGTCGTACTACCTCCCACTTATACACTATCTCCATCCCCATACTGACTGAAAAACTGTTAACCAGATAAGCAATTCTCAGGTCTAGTGGACCACTAGAATCGACTAGAGAATTTCTAAAATGTTCTTGGGCCTGGTTCCCCCAGGTAAAGCTGTTGCAGATTCAAGGACGTGGATCACTAGAATATACTATCTCTAAGGTTTTATTTTTCTTATTTTGGTCCATATACCACAGTATCAGTGTCACTTGAGAACTTATTAGGAATGCAGAATCTCAGGACCTACCCCAGATGCTCTGAATCAGAATCTGCATTTCAAGAAAATACTGTTATCGATACGCACCTTACAACTTGAGGAACACTGATTTATGGGAGATCATAAGGCAATGTGGAATGTTCAGGTGTGACCGCCAGAGCCTGCCAGCTCTGAACTTGCATTCCAACTCTGTCACGTCACTAATTTGAAGTGCATTAAAGTTGGAGCAACATGGCTGTCAAATACTTAGCGCAGTGCCTGAGCAGTGGCAGAGCGTCAATAAGTGTTATTCGCTTTCTCATCCACTTCTTCAAAGCGAATTCTTTGCAGGCATGTTTCTCCAGTGCCTCCACTCCTCTTCTGTCTGTAGAGCAGTTGATTAATCACACTCTTTGATCTTCTCCCCGCTGGTCCTATCAGAGCTGTGTCATCAGACATTCTCTCCAGCACTGTCTTAATGATGGCTGCTGGTCTTGCTTGTAAATCTTACTGGCAAAATGCTTTCGATATACAAGCTTCTTTGAAGTCAACCCAATCTATATCCTAGAGTTAAAAGGATGTTCTGCATCGTGGGTCTTTCTCAGATGAACCTGAGTGTCAGTTGAAAAGACAGCTGTGCTCTCTGCTCTGCTGATTCCATTAGCCTTGGTTCCATTTTGGGCTCCCTGAAGAAGCATGGGAAATTGATTCTGCGTCAGGAGCTGATGACGCCTTCCTGTGCCTGTGATTCAAGTTGAGGACATCTTTGATGCGCCACCAACTCCCTCTTAGGGAACACACACTGAACTTTGTCTTCAGTAGCCCCCCCCCCCACCGCAGCCCCTACCCCAAGCTAGAGGTAGGGATGCTGATGACTGTTTTACAAATGAGGAAACAAATTCAGATAAAGCATGTTACAAAGAAAACACAAGGACTTGTTGCCTGCGTCTTCTTAAGCAGATTCAGTGTCCCCAGAAAATCAGAGGAGCGCCTCTCTCCAGCAGCTGCTAACCACCCACCCCCTGCTGATTCAGGGTCACCACCTGAAGCTGTGTAAAGCAAAACACTAGGTAACCCTCCTAGGGGAAAAAAATCACCTTTTCTTTTACTCTCCCTGCTCTCTTCCCACTCGTGGATGCTGAGAGCTCAGTGTGTGGTCTCTGGCCAGAGCTGCCCGAGGATGCTGAAAAGGCTCTTTCACACGTGTGCTCATCTGTAGTGCCAGGAAGGGGCACAGAGAAGTTCGGGATGGTTCTAGCAGACGGGAGTAAAGGAAGGAGTCCTGGATCCCTCGGTGGCTTTTATGCTTTTTATTGTCAGAGGAGACACCATTCTCTCAGAGGCGGCCAGGTACACAGCAGGTAAGGGTGCTGGGGGCCCGGGAGCCTGGCAGGCCTCCAGCCCCCAGTACATCTCACCCTCTCGGCTGCTTTGCTGCTCTCGTCTCATTCTGTTGCTCTTGCTGCTCCTCTGCTTTCGCAGCTCTTGTTCTTGCTGGTCTTGCTCCTGCTGGCGCCCTCATGACGCCGCCTCTATATGCCCATATCTAATCCCAGGTGTGCCCACTTGCGCATGCCCACCTAGGCATGCGCGCAGCACACCAGTGTCCATCATTATACCAGTGGCGGGAGGGTGGAAAGACCTGATAGTTCTCTGACCCTGCATCATCCTAAGCCTGCTCTGCGGCTCTGTCCCTCTCTCCCCTGCTCTGTGTCTCTTACATACACAGAAGGACTTACCCTAGATCTTACCTAGAGCTCCTGGGTGGGACTAGAGGGCCACCCTATCAGCAGAAAGGAAACCAGGGGAAACCTTCACACTGCTGTCCCCCCCAGTGTTTCTAAGCCTCTCCGGGTCACACTAATCTTATGAGAGTCTCATTAAATGTTAGACGCTGAAGCACTAAGTCTGGGGTGGGGTCTGAGATTCTAATAAGCTCCCTGAGTGTGCTGAACCTGTTGGTCCATAGACCATACTTTGTCAGGAGATAAGAATGAGACCCCCACAGCCCCAGGGGGTCTTTAGAAACTAGAGGAAGTAGACATCAGGAAGGGAGGGCGGGCAGGATGCAGGGATGCCAACTACATCCTCTCATGATTCTGCCACTAGGTCTCCCTGGCCCATTCAGAAGCTAGTTGCTGAAGGCAGGCTGTTCATTGAATACACTGTGCAGAGCATATCAGTAAGTCAGAGGAAAAACTACTTGTACATTATAGCAAGTACTGTTAAGGCGTTTGATAACATTCACATCCCAGAAAAGAAAAAGAAAAGAATACTGCCTTTGTGTGATTTAAAAAATATCAGTCTTAAACCAACTTCAAATGTAACACTAATGGCAAGATACTTAGGAGCAACTGCATTAAAGTCAGACAAGAATGTCTGTTCTCACCACATAATTAACACTCTTACATCGGGGGAGGGGGGGCAAGCATACAGACCAGCAAGAAGAAGTGTAACTAGAAAAGGAAGAGGAGAGACGGTTTTCATTTGCAGATGGCATAGTGGCCATCCCACAAAATCCGAGATTCACTGGAAAATTTTAGCATCAATGAGAAAGTTCAATAAAATAGCAGGATACAAAAAAAACACCAAAGCAATAACTTTCATACATGCAAATCCAATATTCAACTAGTAAATATGTGGAGGAGAGTTTCCTTTCACATACAACAAAAACTAGACAAAAATTTATAATTAATGTGCAAGACATTAATAATATATAGAACCTTACCAAGAGTCCCAAGTAACTTGGCTCTGTGGGGAGACATATGGTGCTTCTCCAAGGGGAACTTAACTATCCTTAAGGGATCAGATTTCAGGGTGGAGCCCAGAAATACTGCCTGGAAATGCCAACTGCGTGTAGCTACGTAGGCTGTGCGCTTCACTGTAAGGCAGTCTGGCCAGGTCATTATGTAGAAAAGTCCCCATGTCATTATATTAGGGGTTTTCTCCTGGTCTGGGTCTAGAGAAGATCTATCAACTCCTGCCTGGAGTGTGTATGTGTTCCAGAGTTAAGTAGGGGGAGAAGGCAGGCATGGCCCAGCTCACAGCCCTTTCGCTTTCACCCCTTCCTGACTTCAATACAGCACTGCTGCTGTCAGCTGGGTGGAGGGCTCCCCAGCCCAGCACCTGTGTTGCCCTTTCCAGAGATGACAACAGGGGTTCCAGAGAAACAACAGGGGTGCAAATGGACAGTATCAGGGTGTTTCAGGTGAGGGAGGAGGTCTTGGTGTCCACCTACTTTTAAAATCGACTTGTAAGTCGATTTCCTTCGAAAGTGGCCTCTCAGAAGAAGTAGGTGCTCCTGTCCCCGGATTGGGTTGCACTGAACTTCCCCACCGACTTAGCACTCAGCTTTAACACACCTGCTCAATTCCCACTTATCCAGCTTCTTCTCAGCTTCCAGATTCTGCTGCTTTTGCCTCCTCTCCTATCTAATTTGGGCATTTATGACTTAAAAAGATTCCAATATATTATTTTGAATGTTACCGGATAACGATCAATTCAGGGCCCAGGTGAGAAAAAAGCTAGTATTGATTGCACATATTACAATGCAATTCCATTTCCAAGAGAAAAGCAGGAGACCAAATTGGGGGCCCAGGAGAGAGGGCTTAGGATTTCTTTCTCCCAAAACAACATTTTTGAGATGAAAATTGTATTTCTCTTTTGCATAACAAGTTAATACTATGTATCAAGAGTCTTGAAGTGTTCAAACTCTTTGACCCCATAATTCCACCTCTTGAATCTATCCTAAGGAACAATTAACAAAAAAAAACCTCAGGCACAAAGATAGTCATCAAAGCACATTTGTGATCGTGAAAAATGTGGAGACAATTTAAATGAAGTTACTGAATAGCCACTTGGTGAAATATAATCATTTAAAAGCATGTTAATCAAGAGTAATAAAAGCATGAATAATGTTTAAGCAAAAATCAGTATAAAATAAGCAAGTACTATCTAAATTATGTAAAAATACATTTTTAAAAACTGCCTAGAAAAGGAGTGAAAGGAAATGTGTTGCCCCGAAGTGTTGACAGTGAGGAACGTTTCATTTCCCCTTTTGCTTTTCTGTAAAGTGTTTCTCTTTTTTTTTAAACAACTGCCTTATTGAGAGTAATTTATACACCAAACATTTCAACCACTTATATAATTCAATTTTTTTCATATATTTGCATAAATATGCAATCGTTACCACAATTTTAGAATATCTTCATATAAAAAAAACCCAACCTATATATTTCATCTATCACTGTCCAGTGCCAGCACTTGACAGTCATTCTATGGACGAGCTATTCTCTACTGGAAACTTATCATGTGAGGTGACATCTGTGACTGACTTCTTTCAAGGAACATCATTTCTTTTACAGCTGAATAATATTCCATTGTATGGATCTATCATTTTATTGATCTATCAGTTTATGAACATTTGGGTTGTTTGGTTAGTATAAAGAGTAATGGTGAGTGTTAGTTAGTATGAAGACAATGCTAGAAATGTGCATGCACTCATTTTTGTATGGATGTATGTTTTCATTTCTTTGAGGTATGTACCTAGGAATAGAATTGCTGGGTGATATGAAACTTGCTTTATCATTCAAGGAGATGCTAGACTACTTTCCAAAATGACTGCTCAAGTTTTCCTTCCGACCAGAAGCCTTCTCATTGCTGCAGGCCCTCCCCAGCACTCGCTACGACCTGTCCTTTTGCTCACAGCCGCCCTGCTGCAGGTGGAGTGGGATCTCCTGGTGGTTTGGAGCTGTATTTCCAACCACAGGAATAGTGGCCGTGGCCTTCCTTTCCTGTGCTTCTTGGCCATTTGTACTTCTCCTCTGGGGAAGAGTTTATTCAAACCCTTTGGCCACTATGGAATTTTTACTTCTGCGTGTCTTTTTGTTACTGAGTTGTGAGTATTTTTTCTTGCTTTGATATTGCTATTTTCCATTGAACTTTTTGGGGAGACATTCCTATGATCTTTTGACAAACCGGCCAGTCCAGATTAACTTTTAGATCCTCTCTGGGTATTAAAGACATTTGTCATTCTGCGGCAAGAACTAATTATAGAAGCCACTTGACTGGTGGTTTTGCTAGCCCGGCATCTGGAACTCTTTGCCACGTTTGGGAATTTACCACCTTATGAGTTAATAGGAAACAGCTCCCCTCCCTCTATAGCACCAAGAAAGCAGATTTATGTTGTTCCAGCCTCCCTTGTAGCTGGGGTAGGAGCACACAGCCAGATTGACCTGCCTCAGACGAGCCAGGATCTGATGATGAACAACAACAAAGTCAACAAGAAAAGCACTTCAGTGACGGCAAAATGGGTGAGGGCAGGGGTGGGAGGCGTGGCACAGAGGCAGCAGAGCTAGCAGCAGAGAGAGTCCCAGATGTGGTGGCAGTGGGTAGCAAGCTTGCCAGCTGAGGCTTTGTGTTTCCCAGCAGATCTGACAACGGCACCTCCCAGTTCTAGATGTGATCTGGCTGTGAAACTGAGCATTGCTAGCTTCCTCTGTCCTGGACTATTTTCTAAACTCATCAACTCCTTTTTGGTTTAAATGAGCAGAAATTCTTTCTATTGTTCAATTAAGAAGCTTGAGTAGCCGGAGATGATATTTCTTTTACTGAGAAATGTCTCCTTTATAATAGACTCATGTACAATCGCACATTTAGCCTATAATGAAATGACAACAACCTGGGATTGGGTTAAGTATGAGAAGCTTAAACAGACACTGTAACTGAACTGATCCCCAGCAATATTGCATTTGTAAAAGCAACCCCTGCAGACACCAAAGCACTCCAACATGGAGAAAACCTGGCAGAGGAAGCAAAGGAACGTCTAAGTCCTGATTTATGAATTTAAAGCATGACCCTTACAGGACCGTGAACTAACCAGCTCCACGCCCAGCTACCCCAGTGCTGGCACTGACAGGGTACGGTACAGGCGGTGGCCATTGCAATGAGGCTCAGAGTCTAATTTGTGGGTGCCTGCTTTGTGTACTAACTGGAAGCCCTTCTCCAAGACCGCCCCAAGCCATCCTAACCTCGTGGTATTCAAACCCTTGTAGTCTTTTCTCAAGTGAACCAGCAGGTCTGTATGACTAACAGAACAAGCCAGAAGCGATAACGTGCAACAACCAAGGGCAAGACATAAAAGCACACAGCTCCTTGGCCTTTGCATAGTCCCCTCCGAGAAGGCAGCCGCCTTGCCAAGGAGCCAGGAACTGGGCCTCCCACCCACAGCCAGCACCCACTTTCCATGACAACCCTGGGACTGGATCCTCTAGCATCGGACAAGCCTTCAGATCACTGCAGCCCCGGCTGACTCCCCTGCAGTCTCAAGTGAAACCACAAGCCAGAACTGCCAACCTAGCCGCCCCGATTTCTCGACCAAGGGAGATGCTAACGGGTGGCTGCTGTGTTATGCCTTTAAGGTTTGGATGATTTGTTATGCAGCAATAGATTACAAAAAAAAAAAAAAATACCCCTACTAAGAGTCCATACACTTCCTCTCTGATTTGGGAACCCAGTCAATTCCACTGTGAGGGTAATGAGGACATGCGAAGAACCTCAGCCATTCGTCCATTTAAGAATGCTCTTTTCCTGCTGTGCTAGATTCTTCCACAGAACTGGCATTTTCCTGGCCACTGTGAAAATCTTTTAAATAATGTGACCTATTTCCCATATCTGGAGAGCTTCTGGAGGTTTCTCTCTGTCTGGAGGGGCTGGGGGTAAAAGGAAAGCTTCCTGGCTAGTGCTGGAACTGGGGGGTGCTGTAAAACGACACAGAGCTGGGGCAGGTGCCTTGTGTTCAGAGGGGCAGGGCCGCAGGCCTGGTCAGGGCACAAGAGGCCCCAGGCATCCGGAGAGAGCAGAGTCTCTCTCTCGATGGCTCGGGATCTGCTCCAATTCCTAACATACGGCAATTTAATGAAAACCTGATTTAGTCCCTTACAGCACACCTTAAGCCAGTACTGTCCACACCGCTTAGATTCTTTACTGTAAACCACACCCCACCCACAGAGAAAGCAGCCTCTTTATCCAGAAAAGAATATTTATAAAACTGCTGAACTCTGCCAACAACACACTTAGAAAAATGTCAACAGTGAGTAAGCAGGTCTTCTGCGCTTCTCAAGCACCTGTGCAGCTTGGCAGGCAAAACTGTAATTAACACGAAGTATGTGTCAATCACGAAACATGTGTTTTGTTTTTAGAAATGGACCCAGCAATGCTCTAAAGCTGGCAAGCCTTTTACCCACTTAGCCCAGCCACCCTGCTCACACACGCACCTAACACCTTGCGGTTGTTTGCAAAATAAACAAACAGCACACAAAGATTTTGCATACAGTGTGGGGATCCCCACCAGAACTGAATGTGACCTTGTCACTGGGCGACACTTCGTAAAGTTGGGTTTGCCTGCTCCAGCACCCCACTCATGGCTGCTTCCAGGTGCAGTTAGCAGGCAGCAGGAGCCACAGCCCCCCGCCCCCGAAGACCAGCCACAGCAAGTGGGTACAGCTGCCTTACCCACCTCCTCCATCTGGCCTTTCCTGGTATGTCGTCCTCTGGCCGAGACGCGGGTTCTCAAGCCTCACGTCAGTTGTCGGTCACCAGGGCACTTAAGAATCAGTCTCCTCTTCCAGAGAAGAAGACCCTCACTCACACTTTGGAATGCTGCAAAGCTGCTGTGCTCCAAGGAAGCACCGCCGAAGTGTCTCTTGCCGCAAATCTCTCCAAGAACACCCTTTGCAGGTTGAACAGCAAGGTCACTGAGCCAAGCTGAAGCCGCTGTAGCTCTGAGAGGGCTATTTGGGGTCACACCCCACTCCCTGGCCACAGAGTCCCTCTCAGCCCCAGGCCACTGACTAACTCCAGCCCTCCCTCTGTTCATCCAGAAGGTGAGTCTAGGTCAGCCCAGAAGAGGCCAGTTCACAGAAAGCCGAGACCAGTTCACCAAGATCCAATTTGCAGAACTCAATTTGTGAAGCAAACACTTGGCCAAATGTATCTAATTCACTTATTGGATTGTTCAACAGAACACTTGGCGTCAGTAATGGCAGTGTTCAGTTCTGGTAGCCGATGATGACATTCGCAGGAAAGTGCATTTCAATCACAGCAACCAAATAGCAGCTTTCCTACTGGAATTTTCTCGTTGGTACCAGTATTTGCTGAGACAGTTCAGGCTAAGGTGGGCTTCCCGCAAACATCGTTTGGACAGATCTATCTGGAAGTGGATCATTTAGAAGCTCCAGTCACACCCCACCCAGAAAACATGTCCTCACTCTCTATAGGGTGTCCCTCTTTGGTGCACAAGTACCCCTGCTTTGTATGGGGTAGGAGGGTGACTTAGCAACAGCTGTTCAATGAAGCTGGCTGTGGTAGGGCTCAGGGGATACCACTGATTGGTGTGAAAACTCACAATTCTTGGCAGCAGTCTCTGCCCACCAGCTGCTAAGGGCCAACACCCCACCCTTTGGGGTACAGAGACTGATGAGCACCGCAGCCTGCCAGGCCTTCCTGTGTCACCTCTCAGCTTTCTCAGTTTCACCCAGGAGTGGCCCTGAAGCCAGCAGACCACAACATGGAGACCTGCGAGGAGGCTCTGGCCAGCACGCTGGCGCACGGGCGGAGCAGGGTCTCGATGATCCCGGCAGACGGATCAAGGAGGAGTTCTGGAGCTCTCAGTGGCTTTTTCAGGCTTTTATTGATCTCTACATCAGAGGCGACCAGGTACACGGCAGGCAGGAGTGCCGGCGGGGGTTGGGGGGAGGGGTGCCAGGAGGCTGGCAGGCCTCCTAGCCCCTGGTGCATCTTCACTCTCTGGGCTCTCTAGCCTCGCTGCTTCTGCTCTCTCTGCTCTCTGTTCTCTCCTCGCTCTGCTGGAGTCCTCGTGACGCCGCCCTTATACACCACATGTCTCAGCCCAGGTGACTGTAGTGCCAGCAAGGCACGGAACAAGTTCTCGATGATTCCGAGCACACGGGTAAAGAAGGAGTCCCAGAGCTCTCGGTGGCTTTTTTATGCTTTTACTTCATCATGATATCAGAGGTGACCAGAGGGGAAGGCTGACAGGCCTCCTAGCCCCCAGAGTGCCTTCACTCTTTGGGTTCTCTTTCCTGCTGCTTCTTCCTTTCTCTCTGCTGTCTCTCTCCTGCTGCTCTGCTGGCGTCCTTGTGACGCCGCCCTTATACGCCCGGGTCTCAGCCCAGGTGCGCCCACTTGCGCATGCCCACTGAGGCGTGGGTGCAGGCCCGCAGGTGTCCATCGTCGACACCAGTGGCGGGAGGGCGGAAAAGCCTGACCACTTTTCCATTTACCCTACAGTGACCCACTTGCGCATGCCCACACCCTCCCTGAGGTGCCCGCCATCAGGCATGAGCAGGACCCTAGGTGTCCATCATCACACCAATGGCAGGAGGGCAGAAAAGCCTGACAGATTTCACTGACCTTACAGCAGGGGACAGGAGCATGAGAGAAGTCCTCTGTGGGTACAAAAGAGGGGGTGAATTGTCTAGGAAGAATTTAAGGCAGTGGTGGAACTTACTGAAAGCCAGTCTGCTTTTTCTCTCGCCAGGCACCAGCAGTTCTGAGCAAGTCAGTAAAGTCACAGCCCCAGGGCAAGGAGGAACCCCTCCCCTTGCTACACCCCCACCCTGCTGCCTGAGAGCTCCTGAACTAGTGAGGAGAGCCCACAGATGTATACAACCTGTTCCAGTGCTAAGATGAAGTATAAACCAATCTGCACAAACCAGTCAGGCATCGCTGGGGAGGGTGACAGTTTCTCCTTCGTGCCTCCCTCTTGGCGCAAGGGGTTAAGCACCACACTATGAAGCATCTGCAGCTACTGCAGCACGAGTTCGATCCCCAGCCAGGGGGCTAACTCACATGGCGCAGCAGACCTCTCCTGCCTCGCCCGCTGCTCCCCTCAGCAGTGTGTTTTGGTCCATCTGCCTGTTCTGCTCCCTGCTCTGTCTCTGGTGACTCCTCTCACCCCTGCCCCTGCACTTCTGGCCTGTACCCCAGTTCTTGTGTGCATGAATTTAAAAAAAAACCTCACATTTGTGTATGTACACTGACCCGGATGTTGTTTCCTGAGAGTGTCAGGGCTTCAAACATTCAGGGTGCAGGGGAGCTCAGGTCCCCTTCTGGCTACACTGAAGGAGCAGCCGAGAATAGGAGCCTCTACTTCTGCCTGTCAGATGCCAGCAGATACCGCTGGACCTTCAGTGCGGTGGAGCGGCCAGGCACAGGGTGAGCAGGCTGGAAGGCCACGAAAGCCCCAGGCCTCTGCGCATTTTTACGCTCTCTGGCCTTCTCTCCCGGTCTTTCCTCTTCTGTAGTCACATCTTCTCGAGCCGTCCTCCGGCAGCCCTCCTCCATCTCTGAGTGATGCCGCTTACATCCCTAGCTCTAGGGGCAGGGGCACACTTACACATGCGGGCACACCCGTGCTCCAGGTGTCCAGAATCAGGCACGTGTGCCCGGGCCCACGCTCCCAAGTGCTCTGCGTTAACACGATCACGGCCACAGGTGATAGCCACAGAGGGTAGGGGTGCAAAAAGCCTGGTTAATTCATTTACCCTACAGCCCCTCTGACCTTTTAGCCAGGTGCTCTCCTCCCTCATGCACAGGCCGGGAACCCTTCCAGGATCCCTGTCTCCGACTCCCTCGGCCACCCCCATCTTGACAGCCGATCTGTCATTTCGAGGCAGGGCAGCCCTGTGGGAAAAGTCCTAAACTAGGCCTCAGGAAACTGGACTTTACTCACCTATTAACAAGTCTCCTGGTAGCTGTGTGAACCCCCGTAAGTCACGCTTCCTTTGTGAGCCTCAATTTCCTTGTCGGTAAAACCATACTTGATGTTGCTCTAGGGGGTTCACTGTATGACTTTCTGCTTCCTTCCCTCCCCACTCTCTCTCTCTCCCTAGATTATCTATTTGTGTATATTTTGAGAGCTACAATATTGTATTGCTCTACATTTTTAACACGCTTTTCAATTTTTAAAAAATAATTTACTAGTTATATACTTCCTAATGACTTTTTACATGATTCCACTTCTCCTTGCAGGAGATGTGGAAAGCTCATCTGCAGTGGACTAGAGAAAGATTTGTAACTCCTTAACCACTTCACTCTTAATTTAATCTGTTTTGGATTTTAGTAGCTGTCGCTCACTTCCTGAGCCAATGTGGGTAATTAAGGCAGAAGCAGCGCTCCTCCTGTGCTGAGTTATTTTCAGTGGCACAGCTTTGCATGTTCCCAAACGCAATGACAATACTTGCCCAAATTATTGGGCAACCAGCATGCACTGGAAGTAGATGCCAGCGCGGATGCCTTTGTGGATTCTCGGCCAGACCCTGGAGCTCACAGAACGGACGCAGCACCGGCGGCAGACACGCAGCTTTGCAAGTGATTCACCCTCGGCAGCTGCAGGAGGGACCCAGCCTCCAGGTCATGAAGCAGAGCCCTGGGGGAAGGGAAGAAGGTGAAGACCCGCCATGCGGAGGGCAGACCAGGACAGTCCCAGCCCCCCAGGATGGTACACGCTGCTTACCTGCAAGCTGCACTGTCATTTTCCGGTGCTGAGGCCCATGAGGGGACCCGTGTACAGCACTGTGACCACCACCCCATCAAGGATGGTGACCACACTCCCATCAGTCCCAAACGCCCTTCTGCTTTTCATAGTTATCTCCACCTCCTGTCCCTGGCCAACACTGATCTGTTCTTCCCATTCATTTTGCCTTTTCCATAATTCCATAAAAGTGGAAACATACCATGTGTGGGGAGGACACAGGTGTAACTCCTATCTCTGATGGGCTAGCAAGGCTGTAGTATTGCAAATAGCAGAGATACAGGAACTGAGCTTGGGAATCAGGAAGAGTTTTCCGACTTAAGAAATGGGATTAGAAATGTCGCTTACTAATCCAAATATTGAACACAAAAGTAGGCCACTTTATCTGAATCTCTAGTTTGCATACTGTCAGGATTTAAACAAGTGTTCTACAGCCAGTGCGGTGTGATGGCCTGTGCCTAGAAACACAGAAAAGCTGCCCCAGATAGTTTATCCCTTAGAGACAGCTAAGGTAACCCCAATATCACACCACAGGGACATCTGTGCAGTGGAAACATTTAGACCCACACAGGAGGTAACTTCTCACCCGGAAAATTATGCTGACCTCACCTCCTGCCCCCTCCCCCTCCCGTTCTCTACTATTTACTTCCCCTCTACATCATGGGATCCTGCTTTACCCTCCCACTGCCCCACAAGCTCTGTCCTACAAGTCCCAGTAATCAGTCCTGGATCTCGATGCCCTGCAACTCACTGACAGCTTTCCAAAGCATAGTTATGATGCATTATGAGGCTAAATTACTTTTTTAATATCAAAAAGGGCAGGTTTATTATAAGACAGAACTCAGCATAGAGGACACTTGGATAGACACAAGCAGGCAGGAAGAGCTGCCCTGAAAGGAAGAGTTTTGCTGAGCGAGGCCTGCATGGTTGCCGGCGGGGGGCTTGAGGAGAGCTGCCTCTGCTGAGGGAGGCTGGTGAAGAGAGAAGCGCCGCTGTGGGGCAGCTCACGGGCAGGCAGGAGGCTGCTGCCCTGCGGAGGGAGAGGTGGCGAAAAGAAGCGCCTCATGGTCACAGGTGGGCAGCAGGACGAACGCCGATGCGGAATTGTTGCTCTCTAGAGCCTGAGCCAGGAGGAAGGGAGTGGAAGGGGTGGAGGAGACCAAGCACCTCTTCTGTCTCCTGCTGTAGAGTTGGGGGACTGAAGGGGGAAATCTGGGAGACTGAGTCTCAGAGTGGCCCAGTGACCTGCCTAAAGGCAACTGCTTGTCAGTGGTGGGCCGGGAGCCCGCCGCTGCCTTCGTCAGAAAGGGGCTGAGGACGAGAAGCGGGATGTAGGCACGTCGGACAGCCCTGGGCAGAGCCTACCCCACAGTCTAGCAGTCATCACCCCGGGAGAGTGGGTCTCCCCGCAAGGAGCCAGACGGGCTCTCTGCAGGCTGGCGGCGTGAGCTGCGTTGTCTCGGGACACAGCTGCCCTGCGCGGGCTCCCTCCGCACAAGTCTCCGCACGGAACACACGGCTCAGGACCTGCTCTGGGGCGGGGTGCCAGGCCCTGAGGACAGATCAGGCAAGCCCCCGCTCCAGCTCACTGCCCCAGAGCTCCCCGGAAGACATCTGGGTCAGCGGTCAGGGTCTGCTGCGGCCTCCGTGCTCCTGGGAGGGCTCGGCGCCCCCTCTGCTGTCTGCTCGCCGGCGGGCGCTGTGCTAGGCTCTGCCGATGGGGCGATAGAGGGCGCCGCCAAGGCTGGCGGCGGGAGACATGGCTGGCCCTTTCCTGTTTATTCCCAGTCTGCTTCCTGTGGGCTTCCTGTTTCTGTGAGCTCCGTCTGAGCAGTTCGTCTTCCCCCAGCCGTAGGCAGTGCCAAGCTGAAGCAGCCGCTGAAAGTCTGCAGCTTTCCCAGCGCTCGCAGACCAGTCCCCTGCCCCTGCTCTGAGACCTGGGCCAGGCACGTGGCCTTCTCGCCTCAGTCTGAGCTTCCGCTCGGCAGGGCTTCTCCCCACAGTTCTACATTTCCCCTTTGCCCCTCCAGCCAGAAAAACAGTGGCCACTTGCTGCAGCTGCTACCTCTTCCACCTTCAGGGTCTCCTTTTACCCTTCGGTCACTGGTCAACAACTTTACCTAACAGTTTTCTATTAAATTCTTCCTGTTCGTGATACTAGACACAGCATATTTAGTGAACACAGAGTGTTTCGATCTCTCTTCTGAGGTCTCTCCCTCTGACCCCCTCCCTGATGACAATATCCTTCTCGTTTACAAAACTTCTCGCTTCCATGTGATTCTACTAACTGTCCATGGCAGTACGCCGTGCCCTACCCTGGCCTGGATATGGTGTAGATGCCAGAGATGGGCCTGTGGCTGAAGGTAGCCAATTAGCGCCTCCCCTGGACTTCTGTACGCTGAAATCTCTTTCTTCCAGGGCCATTTCTGGGCTGACTTAAATTGGGTTGTCTGCAGCCATGCGGCCATCCTTCCCCAAGTGATCCTATCTGTGGTGGAAAGAATGAAGACAACAAAGACAGAAAAAAGATTGGTGAGACCACAGTGCTGGGCCCTCAACCAGTCGTGACCTCACTGTCCACTCCACCCTAGATTTCCCAATTTCCTGAGCCAAAAAATTCCCCTTTGTTGCTAAGCAAATGTGAGTTGGTTTCTGTCACATTCAACCCAGAGTCCTGACTAATATGGCTGAGGCAGTGTTCCTCAGAGCCCCACCATCTAGCGTCAAGGTGAGTCAGGCCTTCTCTAGTCAAAGTCCTCACCGACCACAGCAGCTCCTCTGCGATGTCTCATCACACAGCTGACCTGGGATGCCAGGAGACAACTCACATGCCCCTCTGGAAAGAAGCAAAGAAACTGCAGAGCAAAACTAACCGCACACAAAAGAAGTCAACTGAGACCCTGTTTATGGACGGGCTGTGTAGCAAGCCTCAGCACTTGAAGCCATGCAGAGTCGTGGCTCATCAGATAGAAGCAGTAGACCTAAAAGGAGACCAAGGGAAAAAGAAGACTATCGCTCACCTTTCATCTCAGGGCCCAAAGCATAATCTTGTTCTGTACAGTTTTTCTTCCTGTTTGTGTGAGAAAATGCGTAGACGACAGGTGTTGTATTACAGGATAGTGTTAGTGGCCCTCCTCTCCCTAGCCAGGCACCTTGAGGGGTGGCCTCAGAGCTTGCTTAGGTAAGAATGATTCTAATCCAGAACATCTTTCCCTTTCCTGTAGGAACAAGGGCCTAAGAGACAACACACATGCGTGCACACACACACACACACATACGCACTCACACGGGGACTTCTCACTTCTCATATAGCTACTGACTCTGTAAGTCAGGAGCAGAGCCCAGGTCCTCTCTCCAGAATGCCAAGGTTTGACTGAACCGAAACCTCACAGAAGGCAGAGGCCTGTAGCCAGCAGCCCCCAGCATCAGTGTGACAGAATTTCCTGTTGCCCTGTAGGAGCAACAGGGAAGCTGAAGGCCTGGGGTTCATAGGGCCATCCTCTCCAGCTGTGGTCATTAATAGGGGATTTTTCCAAACTGAGAACTTAGCTATATTTGCAGAAACATTTCACTGCACTAGAAACTTGAACAAACACACAGTTTTTTTAAAAAAATGCCACCAAATTGCTGGCTTCAGCCCAAACCCAGCAAGTAGAGTGTTGGCAGAAAAGAGCCCCGAACAAGCAGACAAATCCGGGCTCTGGGTCTGCCCACCACCCACTGGTAATTCCGGATGGGCCATTGAGCCCTTCTGGGCTCTGGTTTCCCTGTTTGACACACGAGGGGAAAGGCATTTTATCCTGCCCGCGTCCACTTTCTCGGCCATTGTCTCCAAGGCCCTCATCCCAAGGCACTGCCATCACCTGGCCAGCTCCAGTCAGCAACAAACTGGGTTGAAGTTTCCAGGAGTGCTGAGAGGGTAACACTCCAGGTCTGGATTCACTTGAGAGACACCTGTGCACAGGAATCACAAACATCCTCCCGTCTTCTGAATCATAGAAACTGCAGCTTCCCAGTGAGCAAAGTCAGCCTACCCCACCCACCCACCCAAGCACCCTACTGAGCATGCGTAAGAGTCAGTAAACCAGGACAGATCTGCAGGGGCTTCAAAAAGAGACTGACAAGCCAGCTCTGCTGTGCATGCCCTACATGACTTGACGTGTCTTTGCATGCGTGTCAGCTTCACACCTGAGAATCACAGACACCACCAGATGCCATAGCTGTGAAGGAGAGCTCAGAGACGTCAGCCCCACTCCTAAGCCATCTTATGGATGAGAAAACAGGAAGCCAGAAGGGGACAGGGCTTGTCTGAGATCCCACAGTGAGTCAGTGGCAGCGCAAAGGTCGGGGCATGGTGCTTCAGCTCAAACCCCAGGCCAACCTCATTCTAGACGCGTGCCCTTGCTAGTCACTTCACCCCTTGAGTCCCACTCTCTTCCTCTGCTAATGAGGGTGATAGCACTGCCTTACGGGGCTGCAGCCAGGATAAAGCAGGTAATATATAAAAAGTGCTTTGAACAGTGCCCAGCAGAGTCATTTGTAACTGTGGGCTCTTATATTGTTTACCTGCTCCGATAAATATATCCCAAACTGTCAGGCTTACCACAGTGGAAGTTTATATATCGCTCTTGTAGCTTTCGAACACTGCTGTTCCTTACTGGTCAGTAATTTACCACATGGGCGACCTGGAACCCACGATCATTGGACAGGATGGTTTGCCACCCCATGAGCTGGGAGTCCTCTGTTCCAGAAGGGGAGAGAGTAAAGGAGCCTTGCACACGTCTAAAAGCTCAGCCCAGCTGTGACATATCGTGTCCACCCACACTCCACTGGCACAGTCAATTCTGTGGCCATTCCTGAGCGCAGAGGGCATCAGGAGGGGTTGGGCCTGGGTTAGATAGCCTCTCCCTGGTAACAAGTCCACCATATGGAACAGGTACAGAGATTTTTGTAAACGGCCAACAAATCATCCCCAAACTTAGTAGCTTTAAAAAAATAATTTATTGGTTCACAATTCTGTTTGCCAACAACTTGAGATGGAGTCACCTGTAGTTGTCTGCTGGGCTCATCCGGGCTCACTTGCACAGTGCCAGTTGGCTGGCAGCTCGCTGAGCCTGGATGGGCTGGGATGGCCTCTTACGCAGGCTCAGCCCTGAGCTCATGTCCAGCAGGCGATCATCCCAGGGAAAGCAGACTTCTAAGGTAACACGAACAGGGGCTGCAAGGCTTCCCGAGGTCTAAGCAGGCAACCACGGGCATCCCTACTGCCACATTCTGTGGGTGAAAGCAAGCAACAAGGCAAGGCCAGGCTTACGGGGCAGAGACAGACTCCGCTTTTTGGTGAGAGAAGCTTCCATGGGTAGGGGCATTTGCAATCTACACACATGACTGGCGAAGGAAAAAGAGTAACCTCAGAGGAAGAACAGGTCTCTCCTGGGCAGACTGATGAAGCACTAACTGCCTCTTCTATAGTGTCTGGTCATCAGGACTCGAGAAGAAACATGACTACATCTGATGCACAGGTAGCCCATGAAATCCACAAATCCACTGGGGGATTGAGAAAGAGAGCCGGAGAGGGATTATTTAGATAGTGCCATCATGATGGTGCACCGGTGAAATGGTGGTGGGTACTCTCTGGGGACTACAAATGATGTCAAATATAATTAATAAAAAAAAATAGTGCCATCAACCATAGAATACATACTTTGGAGTGAAGGTGAGAGAGGAAAACTGGACACTACTTGACTTGCAAAAGGAATTTTCCATCTTTTATTTTCTTTGCCATTGTCTGAAAAGCACAGCAAAAAGTTTCTACCAAGACTTATACAATGGTCAGATTCATCAGACCAATTATTCTTTCCCTTAAAGACACCTTATTTGACTTGTTATTTACAGAAGGGCTTGGGAACTCTAAGTATGTCAATTTAAATAATTATTACCAATATATTTTTAATGAATGCTTTTATACTATCACTTGCTTTAAATATGCTTTCATAATACCTAGAAACTATAAATTTTGTTCATAAAATTATGAAAAAAATCTTTTATGCAACTTAATTTTCATACCAGTCCCTACTATTAAACCTAACCACCAAATCAGATTTACTTTCTATCAGAAAAAATGGACATTTAAAAGAATACTGCAAAACATACTGGAAAATAAATTTTAGAATAAATCTCAGAAGATGATGTCCTAAAAGTAATCAGGTCAAGATTTACATGGTTTTCATTCAATGTGTTATTTCAGCTCTTTTATAAGCTATAAAAAACTCAGTATATGGCTTCTGATTTCTTAATTTATAGTTTATAATAATGTTGAAATGTAAGGCCAAAAATTAAGTGTTTTAGGAGCTGAGAGGTAGGGTAGATAACATTCTTCTTTGACTCTGGTGTTTGACTTTGGGAATCAATTAAATAAGAATCAGAAGTAATTCCACTAATTTCATGGGAAATAATAAAAGTTTTCTGCATATTTAGTGAAAGAGAAAGGATAAATTCAGCTAAAAAATAATTGGCCCACAGCCAGCATATTTTAAATGAGACATAGAAAAGATGAAGCATTTTACAAGATGAAATAGGATGAAGATAAACTATGCCTACACCTGGAATAAATAATTTATGATATAACTTGACAAAAATGGCTTTTAACTACATCACTGAATAATGCACACATATGTGAACAAATTCACATAAAAGTTTTATCTGTCTTTTTTTTTTTCAGTGTACCTTGAAAAACACAACAGTCTCTGGAAAGACCAGTTGGGAGACAAGAGTGTTTCATTCGTAAATAAAAATGGTTCATTACTATCACATTGCAGTTGTACATATCTAAATTCAGAATCCCCCAACCTGCGTCCAGATGCCTCAGTTCTAACTCCAGGTGTCCCCTTTTAACAGAAATGTGTGAATGCCCTGAGAATGTTGGGGGACTCAATAAATAATTCGTTGAAAGAAGACTTCACGTGTAGCCAGGAGGCTGCGCATGCCTAAGGATGAGAGCATGGCTTGCTTTTTCATGGCAGGGAAGGGCCACGTGACCCACAAGCATCAATCACGTGAGGAAAGAGACCTTGGGAAGCTGAGCACCTGGACACGGAGTCCTTGCACGCGTGGTATGCCGCTGCCCTGAGGCGCTGCTTCCACCTGCCTGTATCCCTTTGAACATCCCTTCCCCAAGGGCTGGTACCCAACATGCCATCCAAACACCCCATCGGTTCCATGGAGCAGCAACATCTGCATTTCTAGGTCTAGCGGCCCTGCTGCTCCACACTTGAACCCTTGGCTTTTACTTTTCTGCTGCCTTCCTTTGCTCCCCGCTGGAGCTCCAGCCCCGCCATGGAGAAGGCCATCGGTGTCCAAGGTCACACAGGCTCAAAGCACCTGGAAAAGCTCCATGTTTTGGTGGGGAGGACTAGAGCTTCTGGAAAGCTAGAATCAGCTCCCATCTTCAGGACCTGCCTTAGGGCAGGATATTGGACAAGAATCCCCCTTTCCCAGGTCCACTAGATTCTCAGGGAATTCTCTAACTACCACCTGTATTCGCTGGAAAAAGTGAGATGGAGTGCTTTATCCTCATAGCAGTGGAAAATCCACTTGGTTTGGCTG
Organism: Galemys pyrenaicus; assembly: GCA_019455555.1. Classification (NCBI taxonomy): domain Eukaryota; kingdom Metazoa; phylum Chordata; class Mammalia; order Eulipotyphla; family Talpidae; genus Galemys; species Galemys pyrenaicus. Next base: position 5,986,331 of record JAGFMF010011696.1, read on the forward strand.
TTCTACCTGCGTGGCAGTCTCAGCCGTACTGCGTGGGCTGCATGAGTTAGCAGTAACGCAGACCCGAACAGTGCCAAGACACTGAGGTCAGAACAGCTAGACACTAACCTTGATTCACTGGTTGTGTGGCGTTGAGCAAATTGCTCAGCCTCTCCGAGCCCTAACTTCCCTAAGTCGAGTGTGGACGTGATATCTTACTCCCAGAAGTGAGGGAGGGTTCAGTGAGGGCACAGGCCTGAAGTGCCTGACACAGAACCTGGAGGAGGCGACACACGCACCTCACAGAACCTGGAGGAGGCGACACACGCACCTCGTCCTGCCGTGCCCTGCACTTTAGCAGCGTCAGGGTCCTCCCATCCGCCTTCCTGCCTGTCTGCCACTCTGTGGCTCTGCCTCTAACCCTCGAGCCCCAGCAGGCAGGCTCAGTTCTCCGGGCTCTCCTTCCTCATACCGTCTGTCCCAGCGCCCACCTGCAGGCTTCACAGTGTCCTTTCCCTCTGGGCCTGGGCCTGGGTCATTGGCGCACACACACACACACACCCACACACACCAGAAGCTGCCTTCCTTTTGGGCTGAGGCCAAACCCAGAGAGAAAGACAAAGTACAAAGGAAAATGATGGAGCTCGTTTTTCACATTCTTCCAAGATCCATGAAGTTCAGGTAATTAGACAGATGTAAATGAAGATGGGGCTCTTTTTTAATCCTCGGTCTACTTAATTGCCTCAGTTGGGAGAGTCATTAATAAATGATTAATGGAAAGAGCGTCTGTAAAAATCGAATTATCTCAGATGTGTTGTAACCCACACACTCTAGAGAGTGCAGAGTTGTTAATCGCTGCAGGTTGACTGTCTCCCTTTATGCAGTAGATTGTGCCCCCAAGCAGGAGGACTCTCTCCAGAGCCAAGTCGCTGGCCCAGTGTCAAAGGGAAAAACCAAGATCAAGGTTAAATAACTGGTTCAAAGTGCCAGAAGCGTCCTGTATCCAAGCCTGAGTAGGCGCCCCAAGATGGAGGGCTTTGCAACCAGTGAGAGGCAGCCTCATCCAAACACTGCCCCCCCACATAAATCAAATGGGAAGCTAATGGACGCCAACAAAATGCAAAGCAAATGGGGGGGGGGGGGTGGGGAGGGTGACTGGAAGTCCACACTGCCAAATGTAGCAGTGACTATCTTCTGATGAGATCATAGGGTTGCCCAATTTTTGTTTTACTCTGCTATTTTTCTGCATGGCATTGTAATGCATTTGGAATTAGACAAAAAATACATTAAAAAAATAAAGAATCTTGCATTTAAAAGGATCAGAGCATCCCCTGATTAAAAAGTGGTGGGTAGATGAGACACAAATAATTTGCTCAGACTGTATCATTTTTAGGGTGTACAATGTTTCAGTCTAATATGGGCAGAGATCATGAGGACCCCGTGGCAGCAAGAAAAGGGAGCAGAGACCCACGTTAGCTGCTAAGTTCCCTCAGCCAGGCCTCCCGAATGACCAGTGACGGCCGCCAGCCACTTCAGACCACCAGGCCGGAAGAGCCCCAGCCATATGAGCTTGCAGAGCCCAAGGTAACAAGTCACTCGCCTGAGCAAACGTGGGGACCGCGGGAAGACCAGGAAGTCAGCCAGCCACCCACCCGCACAGGACTGATGTGGCCAAAGGCAGCGGCTGTGCTTGGAAGGCATGCGGAGTCCCTGGCTTGGGACCTTCGAGTTCAGATTTCACCCCACATGGCAGTTAGAGGCCATGAAGCGGCTTTTCTGTTGTAACAAGGTAACTGCCTGTGTCCCCAGGTTTCACACCTTATGGTGATTAATTTAAGGTTCCATTTTCAGCCTTCCAAAAGGTGTAATCCTGCAACTACAGAATCAGAAAGTAAATTAGTGGTTTACCTGAGTGGGTGTTGGGAATAAAGATTAACTGTAAACAGTATGAGAGATCTTGTCACAAGCAAGAAAATGGTCTAAAATTGACTTATGGTGATGGATGTGCCATTCAGCAAAGTTACTAAACATCTTTGAATTAGATACTTGACACGGCTGAATTTTATATGTAAAGTACAACTCAATAAAGCTGGTGGAAAAAAAAAAACTGAAAAAAATCTACTTTTTTAAAACAACCATTTTACTGTTTTTTTAATTGAAGTATAATTGATATACACTATTTTTTTAAAGATTTATTTATTTATGCATACAAGCACTGGGGTATAGGCCAGAGGTGAGAGGATTCCCCAGAGACAGAGCAGGGAGCAGAACAGGCAGATCAACTGAAATCCACTGCTGAGGGTAGCAGCGGGCAAAGCAGGAGAGGTCTGCTGCGCCATGTGGGTCCCCTCCCTGGCTGGCGGCAGGGATCGAACTTGTGCTGCAGTGGCTGCGGTTTGCTTCATAGTGCGTTGCTCAACCCACTGCGCCACCAGGAGGCCCGACATACACTACTGATTTCAAGTGTGCAACATAATGACTTGATATTTGCATCAATATGAAATGTTAAGTCCATTTCCTCTCAATTCTTTACAATTTTTCAAATTTGCAATACAGTGTTATTGCCCGTGGACGCAGGCTGTCCACTACATCTCTGTGGTTTATTTATTTTATAACTAGAAAGGTGTACCTCTTGAGCATCTTCATCCATTTCACACACACGCCTAAAACCCTCGCCCCCACCCCCATAACCTCCAGTCTGTTTTCTGTGCCTGTGAGTTTGGCAGAGCGCTACTGGCGCGCCTCCCCGGACACTCCCTAGCTGTCTCCGCTGCACAGCCGCTCCCTCCTTAGGACCCCTGCAACCCTTCCTGGGGCTCCTTCCAGCTTTACACCTCAAACTGGAGTATTTGTGCCTGCGCCTACCTCTCCCATCCAGACCAGGCCTCCTCACCAGCACCTGCCTCACGCCGTCCCCACCCCAGGGCCACACAGGTCCAAACACAGGAGGAACAGGTAAGCCTGTCCCAGGGGAATGAATGGAGGGAGGACAGAGGCGACCTCAGGCTCTCTCCGCTAGCCAGGCGCGCTGCTCAGGACTTCAAAAGCCCCAGGAAATTACCTGGTCCCCAAGGTGCCCTCCCGCACAGACCTGTGTCCCTCACACCCTGTGTCACCCTATCCCAGGCCAGTGTGACAAAGGGAATCACCTGCTTTGTCACCCACACTCAGGGACACTGGTGTCCCCAGGCAGAGAAAGAAAAAACCTAGGCCAAGCTGGGTATATTCAGTGAGTCATCACCTTGCCATTTCTAACAGTGAAAATCCAGAAACCTGAGAAGCCAATAGGAATTGCTTCAATAAAATGCTGCTATTGGAGAATGATTAGGTAGCTAATGAAAAGGGCATTACTCAAAACGATTTAATCAGTGAGAAACTACAGCAGACACAAAAGCAATAAGCAAACAATGTAAATAATTTTATGATCCCTCTTCTCTTTTTTTGTCAGTAAATTGGAAAGAATGTCAAAATTTTTACTTTGGATCTATGAATGCTTTTAATTTCCAATTTCTCTACATTTTTAAATTTCCACAATGAGAATATATTAGTCTTTAATAATATAAAAAAAGCACAAAGCATAATACAACAACAAAAAAGAACCATGTGCCTGCTCCATAAAATAAAGGTCATATTTTATTTGGGTTTTTTTCTTTTTTTTTTTTAAGAATAAAACAAGCTAGCTAGAAGTTTCTATTTTCCTCTTGCTAGTCCTAATCCCTTCCCTTCCGCTCCAGCGTTCATAGATCTGATGTGCATTCCCTGCATGCTATACTACCGTCATACGGAGATGACATAGCAGTAGGTTTCTTAAAATTGTTTTTGACACTACCAGTAAAATAGTCTTGTACAGTATTTAACACCCTGCAACTTAACTCTTTCTACAGCTATCCATTTTCAAAGATCGATTCCTCTCACTTACTGCTCTGTAATAACCCACTGTGTAATCCTCCGTGATATGTTTCTCTCCTCCTTCACTGATGTACTTTGGGTTTCTTTGCTATAAGAAACGCAATGAACATCACTGAGCATGTTCCTGTGTGCACGAAATAAGAGTTTAAGTAAAACCGTGGTTCGCAATGTGTCTCCAGGGCCAGTAGCATCAGGATAGCCCGAGAACTTAGTAGAAATGCAAATTCTCATCCTTCCCTCTCCTTTCACCCTCCCACACTCCACTCCAGATTGAATCAGAAACCCTGGCGTGGGGGTTGGGCAGCAAACATCTTAGGGGGCTGGACAAACTATAGTTTGAGGATCACAGCTCTAGACTAGAATATCTACCCAGAAAAAAAATCACTGGGTCATGGGGATGCACATTTCAGGCTGGACCATATCCCCCCAAATAGCTCTAGGACCACTTTACTGCTGGGCTCCCTGCCTCTTCACCAGTGCTGGTGCTGAGGGGCCATTTCCTTTTCCCCAGCTGATAGATGGCAACAGTCTCTCATTTGTGTTTAAAGTTGCATTTCCACGATTACTCAAGAGGTTTTCATAGACTCATTGGCCCCTCAGGTTTCTACTTTCATTAATTTTATAATAATTAAAAAACAGATTTAAAAACACACACGCAAACTTTATACTGTACCCGCTACTTCATCACCCTTGGGGCATGGAAGCCTGAACCAGGGCTCACACAGCTCCCTGGTTAGCGCCCTGTGCTGCCAGCTCTGCTGTCTGTCCGAGCTCCCTCCAGGGACTCACCCGGTTCTCCCCTTACTACAGCCATCATGTCCCGAGCCCGTCTGCCTGGGAACAGTCCTGCCCCAGCCTCTCTCCCCGGTCCCTTTCAGGAGGCTCTTGGCTTGTTCAACAGACAAGGACAGTAGATGCTTGACAAGCCCAGAGAGTGACTCAGCCCATCCTTTATTCACTCAACTGAAAAACAGTCACTGTACAGCGACATGCCAGGCACTTGAGTCGGTATGACGAGAACCTTCACTTTGCCTGGTGTTGTTCACAGTTCCTTGTAAGAGAGACATTAAATGAGCAATTACACCAACTCAGGAAAAACTGCAACTATTACAAGTGCCAAGAAGAAGAGGTTGCTGGTAAAAAGAACAGCAAAACCAGAGAAATGCAGAGAGATGCCACCGCTCGGGGAATGACGACCTCGGGGTAGAGAACCCCAGCAGAAGAGCTATTAGGTACAATTTTTAGGGAGACACAGTCTGAGTTGTTTTTAATGTACTGTGAAGAAAGGCAGGAAGACTCGTTTCTCTCCACTAACACTGACCCTCCCACTTCTCAGGCTAGAGGTCTCTTCCCAGAGAAGTTATGATCACGCTGTTGTGTATTAGGGGCAGAGAGGCTGACCCACTGCTGCTTGGGGTCACGGAAGAGAGAGGCGGTCAGCCCATCTCCCTCTCTAGGACTGTGACAAACCCCTGCCCTCACACCACGTGGAGCCCGATCAGCACAGCAGGCTTATGTCAGGGTCTAGGGTTGACATGAGAAACATCTTACAGAGGACAAGTTCTTCTTTAAATACCCACATTCTGCCCTCTTGAGATTCAGATTACACCTTGGCTTTGGATAGAGGCTATTTGGAGCATAGATTTTTGTTTTGTTTTGTTTTGTTTTCTTATATCATTGTTCATTTATATACAATATTTGATTTCTCCCCTCAGTGTAATCCCCATAAATCTCCCATCAGCACGTCACTGGTGAACCATCACCATAGTTCCTTGTGTTCATCCCTTTTATTTATTTATTTGTTTATTTATTTATTTCGATGTTTGCTTTCTTTTCCAGGTATAGTTCTCACAGAGTTTCCACCACCAGTTCAGTGTGCACCATCACCAGAGTTCCTTGTGCTCTTCCCATCCTGGGCTTGATCACAATCCCTCCCTGTCCTGCAGATAACTCTGATTTGTAGTTGTCTGTTTATTTTTGTTTTGTTTTGTTGTTGTTGTGTTATTTTTTTCCCTTGATCCCCTATAATCCTCCTATAAGTGAGACCATCCAGTATTTTTCTTTTTCTTTCTGACTTATTTTACTGAGCATAACCCCTTCAAGCTCCATCCATATTTCTGCAAATGGCTCTAGTTGATCTTTTTTGATTGCTGAATAATATTCCATTGTGTATATCTACCACATTTTTGTGATCCAGTCATCTATTTTTGGGCATTTGGGATGATTCCACATTGACTCCTTCCAGTCCCTCCCCTTGCTGTGTGTCTCAGATCTATAATTTTCCTGCTACTTCTGTCTTTTTCACTTGAGACATGTTAACCTGACTTGGTGATGCCATGAGCATCCCTCAGCAAGATGGTTTCATGAAACTGCATAGAAAAGGTTAGAAATTTCTCTTCTGGATTTGGTGGTTTGGTGATACAGCAGAAAGAGGAATCCTAACAGCCAATACAAGGAGGAAAATACAATCAAGTATAAGGCTTAGAGTAGAGATTTAGTGAGGATAAACTAGTTGTTTAGGAAAAAGTCAACTCTTCCTTGTTTTGGGATCTGAGAGAAGTTTCTCACATGGGTCTTCAAAAAGAGGGACTTCTGTCAAATTAGGAATAAATTCTCCATAATGTCTACATTAACCTTGTAAGTCCCCTAGTGTTAGCCAGTGAATTGTACACAACACAATATGACACAGTTCAAAAAGTTGTGGTCCACGTCTGGGGTTCTCTGGTGACCCTTGTAAGCCAGGAGGAAAGCAGCAAAGCCACTAAAACAGTATTTCTCAACTGAGGGCCCAGTGACTCCTAGGGGTCCCCAGAGAAGCTCTTGAGTATTATAAACAAGCTAATTTGGGGTAGTGCTTCTCAAACATTTCATGTAAATTCCAATAGGAGGCAAGAAAAAGAAATGCGTAAGTGCCAGAGTCCACCTGTGTCAAACATCATCAATCCACAGTGACAATCCAGTATTAGCATAACGAACACAGCCACCCCTGGGCTTACCACTGCTCCAGCTGCCCCCGCCTCCACACCTCCATTGCCACAGTCCAGGTACTCCAGGACAACAGTAGGCCCTGGACTAGCCAGCACTGATCTGGATGAAGCCCCTTTCTCAGCTCCCACTCACCCCACAGAATAAGAAATAAGCCTCTGTGTCCAAGGCTCTATATGACCCACCCCACCTTCTCCTCTGGTCTCCACAGAGAAACTTCTTCCCCTCCTCACTGAAGGACAGGTCTCCCCAAGATGTACAGAACTCCCTCAGGCATTTTGCCTTAACATGTGTGACTTTGAGCAGAGGTCAAACAAAGCCATGCAATCTCATGAAAAGTGTTTACCACTCCCACAACAGCCTAGAAGAATAAAAACCCAGAATTAGGGTTATCGACAGGAATAACCTTTCTATTAGAGAAAACTATACAGCAGGACAAAGACTTAATTACAGAGTGGCCGGTCTTGGTCATAACAGCCATCCTCTCCTTGTTCTGTGAGGCCCTCTCCTCTCTCCTTGAAGGCTCAAGGCCCTACCCCATGCCTTAGGGTAAATACCCAGCTGGCACTGGAATGTTTCTCTATGTAGATTTCCTGTGCATACATAATTAAATTTTATTTTCTCCTCGTGTTAATCTGATTACTCCACTAGCCTGAGAAGAACCCAAAGGCACAGAGTGGGGGTTCCTCTCCTCCCCATGCCCAGCTCAAGCCCCCAACACTCCAGTCGGCCCACCAAATGGCTTTGTGCAGACATTTTCTGACCTGGCACATGTTCCCTTTGCCTCTTTCCCTCCCAGTTTCTCTCTTGACATTTCTCCCTTCTCCAAGACTTACTTGGCTGGAAGACCATCAAAGTCAGACCTTCCCGGCATTTTCAGGGAGACATAATTTCCATGTCTCTCATAGCATTTGTTCCATGCCACATTCACCACACAGCTCTAATTATAAAGCCACACCAGGGCCAAACATGGGTTGAAGCTCTGCAATAAAGCACAGAAGAGCTCTCTGCCCCAAAGAAGAAATTCTTGGGCTTAGGTCTATCTCTGCAGCTTAACCAGGGGCGTCTGGGGGATGAATTCTGCAGTTCATAAGCCTCATCCCTCTCTCCCATTTCTGCCCCACCATACACAGAAGTTCAGCCAGTCTAGGAATTCACCTGCAGGAGAGAGGGACGAAGTGAGGCTGCATCAGGAGGGGCCTTCCTCAGGGGCTCCTCGCCCTGACCCACGGGTGGGGAGGGGCTGGCAGGTGGCACACCTACCAGTTGGGGAGCTGGGGAGGGGTAGGGCTTCTAATCCTTTTGTCAGAGCAGGGCTGGCCTGGACAGTGGCCAAAGTGGAGAGGGACAGTTGTGGCCTCCCCATAGGTGTGCACCAGACGCTCTGTACTTGGCATTTCTTGCCGCGTCTGTTCATTTAGCCAGAGTATTCTGATCACAGCGGTCCTCAAAGCTTGCTGACATATTTGAAATTCTGCATTCAGACCACTCAGCGTCTGCCTCCCGCACACCAGCTGTACCATGTATTAACTGAAGCAGTGGATGAGGCGAGCCCAGCTAATCCTTTGCAGGAAAAGGTGGGCCTTATTTATCCAAAGAATAAGGTTTCATCTTACAGGGTGTTGGTTTGTTTTTCAGAGTTCCGAATGGGCATTTGCCAGAGTCTTCTGCTGGGTCTGAAGCGCTCCCGAGGACTGTGGTGCCAGGCAGGTAAAAGCAGGGCAGGTATATGCAGTGGTGTACACATGAGGTACACATGTGTGCATGCTCATCTGAACCCTTGAGCTTCTTCGTGTGGGTGCACGTGTACATCTGTGTACCTCTGGGACTGACAGGCCCCGGCTCCCTAACAGCTTACCCTCTGCGGACGCCTTGGCAGGTGGGCCGGCTCCCTCTGCTGTGTCGGGCTGAGAGCGCTCGGGCAGCTGTACTGCTCACAGGGACCACTTGAGAGTAAGAGAGAGAGCGGCTCCGTGTTTACGCTGAAGTCTTCGTGAGGATCATTCCAGGGCTATAATTTCCCTCGTGGGAACCCAAGCCAGTAGGCTGCGTACACTTTATCTTGATTGTCTCCAGCTCCTCGTGGAAGCCCTCATGTCCTCCCAGCTGAGTTATCTGGCTATCTGTCTCTTTCTGAATGTCAGCTCTGGACCAGGGAAGGCAGGACCCCTGGGGTACAGGTCCATGAGAGAGGTTTCACGTGATTATGATGAAATGGAGCCCCCTGGATTGTGCATGGACACAGGGGCCCAAGGGAAGGAGCCCAGACCCGGTGGTTGTGAGCTCTGGGCCTGGGGTCTGCCCCCAACCCACCGTGGGGTCTCTGAAAATCACCCCATCTTGGGGCCTGTTCCCTTATTTATAAAATGAAAGACGTAAATGTGTCATTTTTAAGGTGCTTCTGTCTACCAAGCTCAGGACTATTCACAAAATGGAGCGATTCTGCTCTTTTTCATGGGACTTGTAGATTCCTAAAAGCTGGAAAGACTTTAGCCCAATCTGCACACTTCCCAGAAGTCAGTGACTTCTTCAAGGCAAGTCAAGACAGAACAGACAGACCGCCTTGGCCTCCTCACTGCTGTCTTGAAAGCGTGGCATTTCTGAGAGGTGACACAGTTCACACCCCCTCAACTTGGCTCGGGTCTCAACTCCTTCCCGGTTCCCATGTCTTGCTGCACTCCTCCCAGCACCTCCCCAGCCTGGTCTTGGGGCTCTCGCTGCACAAAGAGGGCACTCAGTGGCAGCGGCAGCAGCAAATCTCTGGACGTTTGTCAGAAAGAAAGTCAGACCCCACCCAGATCTTTTAGCCAGGTCCCCGTGATTCATTTGCACATTATGGTTGAGAGCTGCTGTTCTAAGGACGGCTAGTCTATTCGCTATTGATTCCATCCACTGGTCTGTCTCCCCAACGGCACAGTAGGCTCTTTAATAGCAGGGGCCCCCCCTTTCATTCCTTTTTGCATCTCAGGACTTGGAATGGGCCCTCATGCAACAGGTGCTCAGATGGTGTTGCTTGAATATATGAGTTCGGGGAACCTATGCAGGCTTCTGGAAGGCGGTAAATTTGGCAGCAAATCCTAAAGGGAAGATCTAATGTCAACAGAGAGGAAAAGATGGAGACCAGGGGAATTCATCCTGGCAGAAGTTTAAGAACTAGCCTGGTCAGAAGGGAAGGTGGGGCATGAGAAAGCAATCAAAGACACCAGAAAAGAAGGGAGGAAAGGATGTGGAGGAGGTAAAGGTGCCCGTCGGGGTGTTTGACAGATCCATCCATCCACCTCCTACCCACCTCCTACTGCCCACAGATTAGCACGAGGATTAGAAGCGAAGCTCTAGGGTCAGAGCCTGGGTTCTAACCCCAGTTCTACTACATTTGTGCTGTGTGGTCTTGGGCAAGTTACTGACGTGTCTTTCAGTTTCCTCGTCTCTAAAACAAGGATCACAGAAGCACCTTCCGCCAAGGGGCCCTGAAGATTGAGTGAGGCAACACGCTGTCACAGGGGCTGGCATGAAGACAGGGCTCATACCTGGGGTACTGTGAGACGGTCGTCGGTAAGCAATGAACACCCATCACCAGCTCGCGTGAGCCCACCCACTGAGTGTGGCACCGAATCCAGTTTGCAGGCTCTGACTCTGGCATCTCGCGTCAAAGACTGTGGCTTCCTCTGGGCCTGCTAAAGGCTTCTCTAGAGACCCTCAGATTTGCATTTCTTAGGCTTTTTCCCTCATGTTTTTAGAAGTCTCACTTCCCAGAGGAGAAGACTACCCTGTCAGCTCATCTCTTTGAGTCTAGGGCAGCTTGTCTGAACAGTGGTGCGTGGCCCGGCTTTGCCCAGACTGTAAAGTTTAGTCAAGGACTGCCAGGTCCTGTCACCCAAATGCCATTGCCTTCATTTTGGCAACTGACAAGAAGCGTGGAACATCCTTGTATCACTGTGTAGGGTCTGAGCAAAGTATCAGGCTTTTCTGCCATCCCGCCATTGGCATAATGATGGACACCTGCAGTGCTGCGCACATGCCTAGGAGGGCATGCGCGAGTGGGCGCACCTGGGTTTGGACACGGGGGTATAAGGGCAGCGTCATGAGGACGCCAGCAGAAGAGCAATGAGAGCAGCAGCAGCAGGAGGAGGAGGAGGAACAGGACGCACAGGACGCCAGCAGTAGAAGCAGAGTGAAGAGGCAGCAAAGCAGGTGAGAGGGTGAGATGCGCTGGGGGCTGGGAGGCCTGCCAGCCTCCTGGCCCCTCCGGCACTCCTGCCTGCCGTGTATCTGGCCACCTCTGTAAATGAAACTGAAAAGGCCACTGTAGCAGCAGGAAAGGTGCAGCACTGGAGCAAGGTTCGGGATGGTTCTGGGCAGACGGGTCAAGGAAGGAGAGTCTTGGAGCCCTCGGTGGCTTTTCATGCTTTTAGTTAGTAGAGGCGGCCAGGTACATGGCAGGCAGGGGTGCCGGGGGGCCGGGAAGCAGGCAGGCCTCCCAGCCCCCATTGCATCCCACCCTCTCAGCTGCTTTCTTCTCTCTCTGCTGCTGCTGCTGCTCCTTTGTCCTGTCAGTTCTGTCGGTCGGTCCTCGCAGTTCTGGCATCCTCATGACGCCGCCCATTCATGCCCGTGTCCCAACTCAGGGGCGCCCACTTGCGCACGCCCACCTGGAATGCTCGCAGCACCGCAGGTGTCCATCATCACAGTCGTGGGAGGGTGGAAATACCTGATCATTCTCTGACCCTACAGCCACTGAGGGCTCCAAGACTCCTTCCTTTACCCCGTCTGCTAGAATCATCCAGAACCTTCCTGGTGCCTCCTTCCTGGCACTACAACTGCTTTAGAGAAAGCCTAATCCAGGGGTTTCCTGACTGCCTGCTCATACCCTTCCTGCATCCAGGATCTGTGTTAGAGCCTCCCACCTTCAGTTGTGCAACTGAGACACACTGCAGTTTGTGGGCGCAGACCCCTTGGAATTCTGCAGTGCACAACCTGAACAGATGCATGCCAAGTCCCTGTCCCCAGGCCGCACAGCGATACACGTTGTGCTCCTTGTGAATAATTTAAGGGTCTGAGGAACGGCTGTGCAGGCCTTGGGTATGGACAGTTCAAAGTGGTCACAGATGTGCTCTTTTGAAACAGTCAGAAATTCTGTCTGGGAAAACGGATATTGATCTCCATCTCATTCATCTAGGACAGCGGGAACACTGGGGAATAGGACACAGCAGGAGAAGTTCTAAAATATGCACTCAGCTTGTCATTTTCTGGGGGGCTGCCACTTGGGCTTCAGATGACTGGCAGGTCTGCTTCAGCCAAGTAAATTCTCTCCAAGACTTTTTGTCTAGGGGTGTGAGGGCAGGTGCTGAGAAGGGAGCCCAATATTGGAGGCAGCTGCAAGCCATTTGTTTCAAATAACCTGATAAATGTGCCCCAAGCATTGCTAGTTTCTCCAAGAAAAGGGGCCCCTTTCCTCCCCCAATCTCCCTGTCTAATGAGCTGCTTCTTTCTTTTGAATTTGTACAGCCATTGAGAAACGTTGGCCCATTTATTCTTAATAATGTTGCTGAAAATACCAGTAATTACATAATGACTACAGAAAGATTGCATTTAAGTAAATGAAGAGAGGAATGATTTTTATTATAGTTGCCCGATGAATATGTAATTATCAGTTATAAAAGCACCTTCCTGACTCACAAAATGACCACCTTTTGTCTTTGCAAAAAGAGATTGTGTAGGTCAGATAGACTGGGGTGGGCTCCCCTCCTTGGCCTCCTCCGATAACACTGCCCCATCCTGAGTAGGCTGGTTGGACCAGCCCTGTCCCCGTGTGCCCTGAGAGCTGCACAGTGTGGGGGAGGACGAGCTGGGAAGAGTCTGTGTGGACTCTGCTCCACCTCTGCCCACATTACCCGCCCATCTCAGGGGGAAGCCTCCTAGCCAGGAGGCCAGAGCCAACACTGCCTCCTCCATGGCGTCTTGTTAGTGCTCTGATCCATTTTTTATGGGAAGGAGAGGGATAGAGGGGCAGGGACTACTTTGCTTCTTCTTCCTGGACACAGTTACAGTACCTTCCTGCCCCCCGCCCCTTGTCAGACAATGTGGCCAGGTGACTATGATCTGGCCAAAGGAAAGTAGTGAGGGATGAGCACCACTTCTAAGCCAGGCCCACTCAAATGTCCCACATGCAGTACCCGCTGCTGTTCCTCCCCTACTGACTGATGGTCTCTGAGCAGTGAGGAGATCCTTGGGGCCCAGCATGACTGTGTGGAACCGAGGTCACACCCTGCATTAACTGTGCATGAATAGGAAATAAGTCTGCATTGTGTTAAAGACATGGAAATGTTCAGATCATTTGCTATAGTGGCGAGCCTCTCCTGACAGATAAATCCAGAAATCTTAGGACCCTGGTAAGCCCAGGTCTCTGTGCAGGCTGCCTCTCTGAGGTCCCGCTGTGGGTGAAACCAGTAAGTTATCAAATTCTCTCTTCCTAATTTCCCAATTGCACATCTCTTCATTTTTTCCCAGCCTGGTACCTTCCACATGCTTCTTACTGGGTCCAAATGCCCTCACACCAAGGTCTTGGTGACTGCATGGCCCTAGGTAAACTTGCAGCTTCAAAAAAGTTGCTAGACACAGCAAGGTTTGACAAAGGCAGAGCTCTCTGGTCATGAATCTTAGGCCTATGGGACAGGTCATTGAAAGGATATGATTTAGGAGAATGGGTCGTTCTCGGCCCTCTCAAGTCACCCGGCCTCAGACTTAGATGGGAGAGCCAGGCCAAAAGCCTCTAAAGACCCTTCTACCCTGTAGCAGCAGGATGGGAGCACAGGAGCAAGGTTCGGGATGGTTCTGGGCAGACGGGTCAAGGAAGGAGAGTCTTGGAGCCCTCGGTGGCTTTTCATACTTTATTTAGTAGAGGTGGCCAGGTACTTGGCAGGCAGGAGGGCCGGGGGGCCGGGAGGCTGGAGGCCTCCCAGCTCCCAGCGCATCTCACACTCTCGGCTGCTTCTCTCTGCCGCTGCTGCTGTCGGTTCTCTCGCTGTTCTGTCTGTTGATCCTCACAGTTTGTCCTCACAGTTCTGTCTGTTGGTCGATCCTCGCAGTTCTCACAGTCCTGGCGTCCTCATGACGCCGCCCATTCATGCCCGTGTCCCACACAGGTGCGCCCACTTGCGCATGCCCACCCTGGAGTGCTCGCAGCACCGCAGGTGTCCATCATCAGTGGTGGGAGGGTGGAAAGACCCTACATACCCCTACATACCCCTACATACCAAAGACCCTACATACCCCTAATGCCACTGCACCTCCCCGACCATGGCTCCGCAGCCCAGTGCTCTTCCAGCCCTGGGTAACCCTGCCCGGTGTTCCCAGGCCAGTCTGCGCCAAGCCACTGTCATCTGGTAGCTGGGCCTGCATGGAGCGAGGTGCAGGCAAGCCCAGAGAGGCGCACAGCATGGTCCAGGTGCCAGAGGGTCACTTCTGTCTCTCCCCTCCCCCCAACACACACACACTCTGCACCAGGGCTGCAGAGGCACTGGGAAGGGTTGGTTCCAGAATGAAGCTGGATTCAGGAAACAGCTTGTCTTCCCTCAGGTCCGTGGGGTCCTTCCAGGGTGGACCTCTCCTTGGGTCTGTGTCTCCTCTCCCCTGCACCCAAGGAGGTTTGCTCAGCCCTGTGGGTGCCATGCGAGTGCCCTGCCCTGGAACATCTGCTTCGGTCATTTCTGCTGCTGGCTCCCCAAGAAGCAAGCACCTACCCCAAGCCAACCTCCCCCGCACATGTCAGTTTCCTCACGAGAACTGGGCAAAATTGAACGGAGTCCTTAACCGTGGCTATTACACTACTCTGCAGTCCCCGGGGTATCTTTACCAGGGCCACAAGAATGCTACGGTTCAGAACAAGGGTTCTAGATCTAGACAGACCAGGTGAAATCCCAGCCCACCACTTGTTCTTCGGCAGCATCCCTTACCTTTCTGAAGCTCGCTTCCCTCATGGGGCTCGTGGGCTCATAACACAGTACCTCCATCACGGGGGTGGTGGGGACTCAGTGGTCGCCTGCATCTCAGGGCCTAAACCAATGCTGGACACGCCGTGAACGCCACCTCGGCGTCTGCCGTCGGGATGCACTTCCACCTGTCCCTCTGTCTACTGTTCATACTGATGTTCAGCTGGCCTATAAGAATTGGCAGAACGAAGATCCCTTTTTTGCAACCAGGAAAATAGCCCATCCCAGATCTAGAACCAGGCAGCAGCTGAGGCGGGACAAGAGGCTGGTCTCTGCTCCTGAGGCAGTGTTCTTGCACTTGCCCTCGCTGCTGCCGTGCATGGCGGGGTTCTTAGTCCCTTGTCTGGGAAAGTCCCCTTTCCTCCTTCCCTGAGCAAGACACGGACTGGGAGACAGGAATCAAGTCCTCCAGCTTCCAGGGCCTCCCACTCTCCCTCCCTCCCGGGCACATGTTGCTCAGGTCAGCCTGAGGGCCAGTTGGTAGTTTGGTGCTAGCGTTGACTTTCCCACCTGTCTCCCCCCAGGGCCCAGACACCCTGGGCTGCACTGCCCCACCTCAGGCTGCAGGTGTCCTGAGGGAGGTGACTTGCAGCCCTCGGGGCCTGACTGCCCACCCTGCAGCCCCAGCCAGAGCAGAGTCTGAAGGAAGCAGGGCAGAGCCAGGGCAACATGCCAGGGCGGCTTGAAGCCTGGGAAGGTCCCTCAGGACTCCCAGGGCAAGGAGAGCCTCATGTCTGGCCAGATTGGGGGCCACTTCACCTTTTCTCATCTTTGAGTCTGCCAGGCATGCCTGGCTGGCAGAGCCCTAAACCCCTGGGCGGGCACTAGAGCTGCCCACATAGGAGGGGCAGGGGATCTGAGAAACTGTCAGTTCTCAACCCTATGGTCTGGTCTGAGGCCATGGTCACCCAATGGCTTCCTCTACCCTCCCCCACCCTCCCCCCTTCTGCTCTGTTTTAGAGGCCAAGACCACGGCCCTGGCTTCTCCTACAGCCTTGTCATCAAGGGTTAGTAAAAGCAAAACTGTGCAATGATGGGCTGACCGCTCTACGTCATGCTGACCCACACCCAACTATCAGCTACTCAAACACGTGTGACAGGGTGGCAGAAGCTCAGAGTGTCTTGCGAAACATCTAAAACAGAAAAGGAAGCAGAGTTTAACCTCGCCCATCACTTGCTTATGGCCCAACGTTCAGTCAGATTGCTAAAACGTCGCCATGGGAAACCTTCAGCTCCATGCCCTTTTCCTTGATAACACTTGGCGGGTGCAGTTAGTTGATTGCACAGTTTAGATTGGAAAATGGAGGATCAGGGCAGGTGGGCTACAAAACAAAGACCAGAATTGGAGGAGGTACACCGCCTGCCTTCAAGACCTCCACGGCACACGTGTTCTTGGTAAACAGGGAAACTTGGGGCCACGGGGCAGAACAAGTAACCCCAAAACAGACCCGCACATCCCTAGTCGTTGAATTTGGACAAGGACTGCAAGACAATTCCTAACACTTACTCATCATTTAAAGTGACATGCCGAACATTTTTGTTGAATGCCTCCTAGGCTGTGTGCCCGGGAAGGAGAAAGGCCGTCTGTGTGGCTCACAGCTATGTCCCCAGCACTCAGCACAATGCCTGGCACAGACTCGGAGCTTAACAAACATGTTTTGAAAGAAGGGAAGCCTGGCTGGCCGGCGAGCTTTCTTGATGCCCTGGGCATGAATGGGATCTTTCTCCAAAGTCAGACGCCTGTCAACATCCATGTAGCTGTTCTCCTTTCTTCACACATACAAAATATCACATAATGTTTCATTCATTTTACAACTTTGTTTACTTCCAAATGTGGTTTTTTTCCAGTTACCAAGTTGTGAATATCAATAGCAAGGAGGTGGGAGTAGGGGACAGGGGAGGGGGGTGGGTGTGTGGGGGGGTGCAGTTCCCTAGTGGTGCAGCGGGTTGAGTGCTGCACACTGTGAAGTGTCCCTGGCCAGGGAGGGGACACACACCCACAGCCAGCCTCTCCTGCCTCGCCCACTGCTCCCCTCAGCAATGTGTTTCAGTGGATCTGCCTGTTCTGTTCCCCACTCTGTCTCTGGTGAATCCTCTCACCCCCCGCATCTCTGGCCTGTACCCCAGATCTTGTATAAATAAATAAATATTTATAAAAAAACAACCAAAAAACAGCAAGCAGGCTCTCCTGTTACGTGCTCTCACGGTCTGGGGTGCGCTGCTAAGATGGTTCATCTTCACCTCAGTAACGTGGATCAATCGGCCCAAGACCTTCTGCAGCTCCTTGTGTCACCTGGCTGTGTCTGGGTAGAGACTGCTTTTGTTTTTTATAAGGACACTTATTAGTAATTACAGCCTAACCAGGTCATCCAGGGTGATTTCAAGACCCTTGATTACATTTATAAAGACCCCTTTTTTCTAAATAAGTTCATAGTCACAGGTCCTAGGGGGTACATAACTGTTTAAAAGGTGCTGTTCAGCCCACTACATGTGTACCCCCAAACTCACATGCAGGGCCAACACCTCTAAGTGAGCTGGACTACTAATAAATGTTATTTAATGAGCTACCTTCCACAAAGCGCATTTTACAAACATCAAACTATGCAGTCCTCAAGAAATCTTAGAGGTGGATGTCAAACCCACTTAGAGCAGGCAGGTTTGGGGGTCCCAAGTACCCCTCACCTTGCCTGCCAACGGATCCTCCTATTATGGCTTTGGGTTTCATTGACCTCCCCATCTTTACAGAAGAGAGAGTTGAAAGCAAAGCTAGATACCACTGGCGATTTTTGTGGGCAGGCTAATACGGGCAAACCTGCTTTACAGATGCACTGAGTCTCATGCAAGCACACAGCATGCAGGCAGGGCGCCTCAGACAGCTTTGCACCTGCAAAGTCAGGCTCCAACTGCTCTCTACTCTGGAGACTTCAGCATCACAGTGACTCAGACCAATTTCACAGCTTTTAAGTGCGTTAAGTGCATTCTCTCAGATCAGCCGTAATGTGCGCTAGGAATGACAGTGTTAAGCAGGCCCAATAGCTCGTATCACATGCTTGAACAAGCAAAGAAGTATACTTTCAGAGCATGTGGACAATACATGGCTGGCTTTGTCAAACTGTTTTCCTCAAGGTTCCCTCAGCATCTTTACGGGGAGGGGAAGGCTTTGTGAGATACATCTATTTTTCTGGGAGGCAAAAAACCTGGATGAAGATAGGAATTCTGACAGGAAATGAATGGGGCATCCCATAAATGTGCTTTTCACGCCTAGTGCTGCACAGAAGGTACAGTGACAAGCGAACTTGGCCGGGGGATGGCTCCGGTCCCTGGGCACAGCAGGCCTCAGTGTCCGGCCTGGTCTCCTGATGGCATGTCACGGGGGTCACAGCCAGTCTGCGCTGTCATTTCCCCCCGCGCGGCCCGGTGCTCCAGGCAGGGGCTGTGGCGCACGGCTGCCGTGCGTGGTGGTGTCAAGGCTGACTGCAAGGGCCTGAGGAAGTCCCCGTGGCTGTCTACTCTGAGCTGGTGATTTCTCCGAACCTTTATAGCACCGGAGTCTGCACCTGAAGATACAGCTCCTAACGAGAAACTAGAAGGGCCAGGAGGGTCCATGGGGGCCATACAACCTCCCTCACCCCCACCATCTCACCCCTCTATAACCCATAGCTCCTCAATATTCCCAAGGGAAACTATTGAGAATGAACACCTGCGGGGGTGGGGGGGCACGCATGACCGCAAGAGGGAGGGCAGTCAGGTCTTACTGCTCAGAGAGCTTCACAATGTCCCCTTTAATTTCCACTCATAGCTCATAGTTTTGCCTCTGGAAGACACAATTCTAACCCCTTTTCCATCTGCTAATGCTCCCAGGTTCCTGGCTAAACAGCTCCTTTTATTTCTATAGCCCCATCCAAAATACTGTTGATTCTTCTCATATTATTTAGTTCTTTTTTTTATCAAGCAGAATCAAAGAGCTCAGTCTCTTCTTCTTCTGTCTTCTGTGCTTTCTTTGCCGCCTACCACTGCACCTTTCCTGCCATAGCCTGGTTCAGGATTGAGCACATGGTAGGCATAATAGACACTGCTCTATAGATACCCAGTTCAGAAACCTCTGCTGAAAGTCACATCAAAGCCTGGCTCACATTCTTCAGAGGCTGTTTGAATGATGCTGAGAAAATCGATAAGTATCTAGAGGGTATTTCAAGTGCTATGAAGGCTTCCTAGCAAACATAAACCAAACAGATGAATCTTGAACTCTGCACTCCATGGTAGACAGAGGAGACCCTCACTTTAGTCCATAGCAGATGTTCTGCTGGTGCTGAGGTTCAGCAGGGACCCCACACATGGACAGTCAATGACTTGAGGCCAATTTTATGACTGCAGCGTACATGGTAAAGGATTGTAAAAACCACTTAGGGTTGAGCCATTTTTTTTGCAAACAACCATTCACAAGAAAATCTGAACTTACCAGACAACTTATTGGTGAATGCAAGTACTACTCCTTATGAGAACGGTGGCATTTCAGGCTGGTGGAGAAACTAATGGATAACCTAAAGCCTTCAAAGATTAAATGCTCGTAACTTCTGCAGTACTTCTTGGACAGAATTCTGGTACATTCCTTTTTATTTCCATCTTGCTATATCGTTCTCCTGGTCTGCTTAAAGAATAATATCAATTGTGGATTTTAAATCAAAGTCATTTAATAGCAATTGGCAAAAGTCAGGGATGCTTTCAATAAACCGATTCTCATTTTCATCCCAGTATTTTAGATTGAACGTTGAGTTTAAGAGAGGTTAATCAACACAATTTAGATTACATTGGTGGGGTAATTTTAACCCAAAGTGGAGCACTCTGACTCCCCATACAAGCAGCAAGTGATGGAGCTTTTGATTACTATGTCTGCCTTGTTTGGTTATTTTTTAATCATTAGACACTCTGAAGCTGTTTATCACAGTCAGCTTATTTTCTATAAAGGGTGATAAGCTGTACTCCTTTGAGCTTAGGACTTTCCCCTCATTTCTTTCTTGACATGTGGGACCTACGGAGTGCTGATATTCCCCTAAACTACTGATGCTGGACTTGAGAGAGGACTCAGCAATGTTTCTCATGACAAAGAGTGGCCTAAAACCCCACTCCATATGGAAATATTTTAGCGCATGGGGCAGATGATTTATGTAGCTGCAAGCTAACTAGAGGATAGGAGCCCTCATCTCTAGACAGGAACGGGAGGTCACGTGCAGCAGCCGATGGAAGCCTCCCACTGGTCCTGAGAACACATCTGCTGCTGGGCACTGAATGGATTATTACGGTGATGAAAGTGATTGGGAGAGTGAGAAGAACTAGCACAGATTTGAAAATGTTCGGTCACTTTGTGACTTATATCATTTGCCTTGTTTCAAAGGTTATCCTTTGATATGGGCTGGGGATCTATAACTCCATCCCATATGAAGCGAGCCTCATAGCATGGGAACAGTCTTCATTTCTCTATTATTCCAGGACACAGGGGTAACCAGTACTCAGATGAGGGTCCTGGTATCACTTGGAGATTTGTGCTACCTTTGTGGACCTAGACCCCCACTCTCCTCTCTCATCTGCTTCTTTGCAGAGATGGTTCCAAGAGAGAAGAACTAAATGACATTTTTCAACAGCAAAACTTTGCTCACCCAAAGTCAGCAGGGGAATACTGAGTTTAGGAATAGAAAATTCAAAAAGTTGCCAGTAAACACAAAGGATATGAATCAAACGCTACTCCGCTTGCAGCCGTTCATCAGGTCTGCTCAAGAGCAAGGAGGACTGCGCCGACTTCTCAGTTTGCTCAGCGCTACACCTGCTGTCAAATACCTGGTCCTAGGACACTGGCCCGGAACGCGATCCTGAGTCACATGAGCTGCTCTGAGTGCACAGGTGTGGGGGAAGCTGAATGGCAGGTCACTATGGTTTTTATAGGCTGGAAGTGAAATGCTTTTGTTACATTTCTTGTCATACTTAGAATGTAGATTCATACATTCCCAAGGGCAGAAGAAAACTTAAAGATTATTTAGTTCATTCAATTCAGAGCTCTCCTTTACAATATCCCTACCAGGTGGCTATACAAAATCTGCTTCAATAGCTTCCTTATGGGGAGCTTGCCTTTCCTCAGGAAGGTTAATGGGACCAAGGAGGCCAAGATTTTCCAGGGAAGGTCACAGCATTGCAAAAACCAGGTCGTCAAAAATCCATGCTGAGCCACCGCAGCAAGCCCCCCTGTTCACTCCTCACTCTCTGACTCACCTCTTGGGAGTCCCCCAAACCTTTTCCCTTCGTCTCAAATCCTGTCCCACTACTTCTTTCCAACTCTAGCCAGGCATCTTTATGTCTGCATTTGCTGAGGAAATCAAGACCACCAGACAAAATAAGTAAGTATCCTTCCTTCCTGCCAACTCTTTCTCATTGCTCATCCTTTCCTTTCCCTTTTGCCCAAGGAAGAGTATCTCTCGTCTTATCTCTAGTCTCTTCTTCAAGTCATTCTCTCACTCTTCCGGGTGTGAGGATTATGGTGAGCATGTTATATACCTCTTTTATCCACTTAAATGTGGGCATTTTCTCATTCACCTGATGTATGGAAATTGCTCAGCTAGTGTCTGGATTTTTTTTCAGAACATTTTTCTGTGTGTCACTATAGATTCCATATATCCATGTGAGGCAGTGATTTCAGGAGACTTTCAAGATGTCACCATCTTGGACCCAAACCCATGAATGTTTCTCTATGGCTGGAAATCATACATCACTTAGGTCCACTCTTTCCTTTATCTCCAACTTCTCCACCTCTTCTGGATCACACTGCTCAGACTATATGTCCAGGTCTTTCCTACACTCAAGAATACCCTCTCATCACCCTGCTTCTCCACTCATCCCTCTTGCCTCATGCTTAGTGTGTGAGTAGGTTATGAGGCTATAACAAATGTCTCAAAATCCAACACTGCAAAGATCTAACTCAGGCAGAACCCACAACAGGTCAGAGTGACTTTCTAGAACAGGTTTGCGGGGGCCCAGCAAAGCAGGTTGCTTTAATCTCCTCTTTTCTACACAAACCCTCCTCCACTTCTGCGACCACTGAAGTGATAACTCATCCCAACTCAGGGAGAAAAGAAAATTTCCTCCTATACCAGTAAGGAGAAAAGAACTGGAAATATTCACCAGAAGGTTTTTACCTTCAAGGTCTTCTGTCTCCACTTCCTTGCTTCTAGTTCCCCAAGTCCTAAAGAAGCCTCCTGCCCCACCCGCTCCTGAAAATGCTCATTCTCTAGTGAGCATGTGAGACCTGATAGTCTGGCTTACCCTACTTGAATCACAGGAATTCAGCCTCCTGCAGAACCCTCTTCACTGGGCTGTGTTTTGATGTTTTGTTCAGGGCTTTTTTTGACAATCACTATAATAAACAGCCAGAATTGATTTTCTGCATTTATCCATTTTCTGTGGAATGTTTACTGAAGGGTTAGTCAACAATAGGTCCCTAAATAAACTCTAGGTGAAAAATAATCTAGCATTTTAGTACTAGAAAACAATTTCTCCTATGAAGATATGCTAGTATCTTTATATAATGTTCCATGCTTTGGTTTTTTATCCCAGACACCAAGAAACTTGGAACCAAACCATTTTCATTCTAGTACTTATAGAGGCATTCAAATCAAAAAGGAACAGTGAAACTGTTTTTGTAGGGGAAATGATCTTATATAGAATTCTAAAGATGCCACAAAAAAACCCTTTAGAAATAATTGACAAATTCAGCAAAGTTTCAGGTCATAAAAATCAACATACAATCGTCTTCCTAGCACAGTGAGGAGCACTAGGTCTCAAAATAAACGTACAGAGATTTGTTTCTTTTCTACACACTTGTTAAAGAAAAAGCTTTAAAGGCCAAGAAAGCAGTGCTGAAAGGCAGCCACGGTCACAGAATAAAAAGGATCCAACGTCACCCACCTTCTGGAGACACAAGACACTGCAGCTCCAAAGGTGACCTACTGTCCTTGGAAGAGAGTCCCAGGGGAAACCAGCTTGACCCTAGGCCATCATCAAGTTCCTCTGACCACGGAGTCAACCATGAAGAAGACAGGAGAGGATGACACGCGTGTGTTCACTGTGGATGTCAAGGTCAGCGAGTTGCAGGTCAAAGGACTGTGAAGAAGCTCTGTGGCACTGATCTGGTCAAGGCCAACATCCCCATCAGATCGGATGGAAGAAGGCATGTATTTGACCTGATCCCATGATGCTGTGCTGGGTGTCACCAGCAAAAGTGGAATCATCTAAACTGAGTCCTGCAGCTGGCTAATTCTAAATAGAAATTGCCTCATCATAAAAAAAAGCAAAACAGAGCTAGCATATTGACGAGGATGTGGAGAAAAGGGGACCCTCATGCACTGCTGGTGGAAATATAAGTTGATGGAAAGTAACATGGAAGTTCCTAATAAAATTAAAAATCACGCTGCCATCTAACCCAGCACTCCCACTTCTGGATATATATCTAAGGAAAATGAAAACAGTATCTCAAAGAGACAGTGCATTCCCATGTTCATTGCAGCGTTAGTCAGCACAGCCAAGATATAGAAACTACCCATCTACTGAAGGGTGAATGGATATAACACACACACACACACACACACGAGAGCAGTATTCAGCTGTGAGAAGGAAGTAAGGAAGTTAATCCAGCCATATGCAACAAGATGAATAAAATTTGAGGGTCTTGTGCTGAGTGAAATTAGTCAGAGGAAGAAAAATATTAGATAGATAGATAGATAGATAGATAGATAGATAGATAGATAGATAGATAGATAGACAGGTAGACAGACAGGTAGACAGGTAGACAGACAGGTAGATAGACAGGTAGAGAGAGAGAGAGAGAGCACGAGACAGACAGAGAAATATAGTTGTAAATGGAATCTTAAAAAGTCAAACTGAGGGACCCGCCCTGGTGGCGCAGTGGGTTGGGCAACGCACTGTGAAGCAAACCGCAGCCACTGCAGCACGAGTTCAATCCCTGCCACCGGCCAGGGAGGGGACCCACATGGCGCAGCAGACCTCTCCTGCTGTGCCCGCTGCTCCCCTCAGCGGTGTGTTTCTGTCAATCTGCCTGTTCTGCATCCTGCTCTGTCTGGTGGATTCTCTCACCACCCCCACACCTCTGGCCTGTACCCCAGTGCTTGCATGCATAAATAAATAAATCTTTTTAAAAAAAAAAAAGTCAAACTCAAAGGAACAGAATAGATTTACTTATCAGGGACTGAGGGTGGAAGAGTTGGGGAGATGTTGGTCAAAGTGTGTAAAGTTCCAAAGTATAAAGTAAAAGATGAGTAAGGTCAGGGTCCCTAAGGTACAACAGGGTAATTATAGTTGTCAGGATTATATACTCAAAAGCTGCTGAGAGTAAATCATCAAAGTTCTCACTTAAAAAAAAAAAAGAAATGGTAATTATGCTGGAGGTGTTAACTATTCCTGGGTAGAAATAATTTTGCAATATTTGTCTCAAGTGAAAACATAGGACACCATGAACTTACACATTATAAGTCAATTATATCTCAATAAATCTGGAAAAGCATATTAACATTTATTTCAGTTTACTTCTTTTCATTTGTCTCAAATTGTCTCTTCTTATCTCTCTAGTCTATTTGAAAGGTACCTTCTCTCGTAAGATCTGAATTTCATGTTTAAAAACATTGAGGGTATAAAACATTAAAATAGCTTTTGGGGACCAGATTGGAGGGTCTGTCTGTATATTTCTAACTCTCCAGCAGAGATGGCCATTTGGCCATTTCCACAAGTCCCAGACAGGCTGAAATCAATCGGTCTTGTTAGAGAAGACAGGAGGGAGATGGTAGCCCAGGCAACAGAAATCCTTAGCTCTGTCTGAACCTTCCAGATCTTCCTGCCTGAGCCCCAGGGCAGACACAGGATATCCCGAAGGGAGAGCAGATCCTGGAAGTGATGTGTCTGCATGACCTTCCTTTCCCAGCAGCACCGGGCCTGGGTAAAGTCACTGTTTTCCAAGAACAGGCCGGAGAGGAGGCCAATGGTCTGAGGACGAGCATCGTCAAAGAAGGGGAAAAGGGTAAGAGAGCGTCGTTGGGGTGATTCTGTTTCACAGGACTGAATGGGACATGTTTTCTGTACTCTGAGATAAAAGACACAAACATTGTGCTTTAAAGTTTAATGGAATTCACCATGGAGCTATTCTTAGAAATCTATTTGACTCTTCCAATTCTTTAGTTCCTCTACAATTATTCATTCTTCATTTTATGGATAGTTTCTCATTTACTAGAAATATAGTGCACTCTGTTCTTTTTTATTTGAAAACAAGTTCCTTTGCTCATGTAGTGAAATCCCTCTCAAGTGTAATGTTAGATATAAGACTTTCCTTATTTTCTTGGTTCTCTCCAATAGCCAGTTGCCTATTTTATTGTTTATTATTGAGTTCTTGGCATTGTTTAGTAATTCTATTATTTTCTGGTTTATTGATTTCTGCATTTGTTCTTCTACTTTCCTTACATCTGAGAGGCAGAGGAAGATAACCCTTCTTGCTTGAATTTGAAGTTCATTTTATTTTTGTTAAATAACATTACCAATCAATGCTACAAAATTACCTGAGTACTTTTTTTGATTGCATCCCTTGCGCTTAATACATAGTTTCTTGGTAAGAGTTTTTGTTTTTTTAAAATGATTATTTTTTAACTATGTTGTATTGCTACTAGAAAGGTTTCTACCTTTTTAAAATGGATGGTGTATTTCATAATGATTCAATGTGGGAGGCAGCTTTTGACATGGTTCCCATGGTCCACACGTCCTGGTATTCATGCGTGGATATAATCTCTCCTAGAACCCAGGCTGCACCTAGTGACTTGCTTCTAGTGAATAGAAAAAGTGATGGAGGGCCCTCCCTGGTGGCGCAGTGGGTTAAGCAACACACTATGAAGCAAACCGCAGCCACTGTAGCACGAGTTCGATCCCTGCCAACGGCCAGGGAGGGGACCCACATGGCACAGGCAGACCTCTCCTGCTGTGCCCGCTGCTCCCCTCAGCGGTTGTTTCAGTTGATCTGGATTTGCCTGTTCTGTTCCCCACTCTGTCTGGTGAATCCTCTCACAACCCCCACACCTCTGGCCTGTAGCCCAGTGCTTGTGTGCATAAATAAATAAATCTTAAAAAAAAAGTGATGGAATGTCACCTTCAAGCTAAGGTTGTAAAAGAGTATGGATTACATTGTGCCTCCTCTTCCCTCCCCCCACCCCCACTATATATTTACTCTTATGAAAATGATATGCTATATTGTGAAGACCCCCTGTCAAGAAACTTAGGGCAGCCCCTGGGCAACACCCAGTGAGGGACTGAAACATGCCGATAACCATGTGAATGAGGTTGGAAGTGGCTCTGTCCCCAGCTGAGCCTTCAAAGGAGAGCACAGTTGATGTCTGCCTTGACCGCACCTTAGTCTCAAACCGCACCCACAGAACCTGGAATAATAAATTCTGTTGTTTTAATCTCCTTTTTTGGGGGTAATTTTTACATGGCAATAGATAGCTAATCAAGTTAATCAATGTGTGTATGCTTCATAATTATGTTCCTTGGAGGAGTGTGTATTCTCTGTTCAGTATATACCAACTGGAAGTTTATTTATTTTTATAAGTCTTTCTCTCAGTATTTGATGTCAATGACTATTCCTTAGGAATCCCCTTGACACAACTCTTAGCTGACTCTTCTGCCTTTTTACTGGTGATCCAAACATAGTCTTCCCCAGAACTTTTCTGCAAAAGCTATCATTAAACTTTCTATTGGAGTAGACAGAGTTCCTAGTGGTTATCTTGCTGCCTCATGCAGAGAGCTTGAAGTAAATAAATTCATATAAAGGCAGAGAGATGCATGAGTGAGACCTGAGGACATGGAGCCTCTGGATTCAGCACACCTGGGTTCCTTTGATTTCTCTAACCCATACATAAATAGAATTTCCTACCTGAACTAAGGCAAGCTGGGCTTCTCTTTCTTGCAACTAAAAGTCCCATTTTATATCACTCTTGCAGTACTACCTTAAATCTCAGTATTATCCTGGAGTTCCCTACCCACATTTATGCTGAATATCACTACGTGTATTCTTTCCCACACCTAAAACACATTTTAAAAGTCATTTTTTCTATCAAACCTGCTCATTCCTCTAAAATCTATGTTCGTATAGAGGTACCAACCAACCTTTGAATAACTTGGATTTAAAAATCCAATTTTTCTTTAATACACTCTCTTCTCTTTTTAAATTCTATTGTTAGCAAGTCTTTCATTTCCTGTTCATGGCCACCTACCTGCCTCAGACCTTCCTCTTCTCCCACCTGGTTTCCTTGACTCCCATCACTGTCTCTGCTTTTAGGGTAGTTTCATTTACAGAAAAGTTGAAAAATAGTGCCACTTCATTACATTGCCCGAGTGTCCTTTTAACAGCTGATAAAATCCCCATATGGATGTTCCACAGTTTGTTTAACTAACCCCTTACTACTGATGGTTATTAAAATTATTTAGACCATTTAAATCATTTGCAATGACAAAATCCATTGCAATCCATACTCTTTACAAGCATCCTGTCCTAAGGTGCAAGTATATTTGTAAAATAATTTCATAAAGGTAGAGTGGCTGAATCCAAGGATTGTGATGCTAGAATGTTCTTGAGAGAGGTTTTAACAATTTCATCTCCGATAGTAATATCATGGCATGGCTTATTCCTTCCCTCTGTCACTACCTCACCACATTATCCAATTGTCTTATCTTTGCTAATTTGTCAGGGCAGATATTGTAGTTCATTACACAATAGCTTAACTTACATTTCACTTTTATAAGTGAAGTTGAACATCTTTTCATTTGTATTTCTGTTCTGTGAATTGTTTATTCATATGGTTTGCACTTTGGGTTGTGGGTCTTTCTTTTATGTTTTTACATGTGCTCTTTAAATATTAAAAACTTTAAGAGCTTTTTATCTATGACAGAGTTTTGTAAAGAATCTTTCTCAATTTATATTTAGAGTTCATTTCTGGTGCTTCTTTCCATACAGAAGTTACAAAAAAATATGTACTTAAATTTACTAGTTTCTCAGCATGCTACTGGAACAAAAACAGCCACACAGACCAATGGAATTTAATAGAAAATCCAGACATGAAGCCACACATATATGAACAACTAATCTTTGACAAAGGAGCAAAGAATATGCAACAGGACAAAGACATTTTGTTCAATAAATGGTGCTGGGAAAACGGGACTGCCAAATGCAAAAAAAAAAAAAAAAATGAAGCTAGACTACCTCACACCATGCACAAAAACCAACTCAAAATGGATTAAAGAATTAGACGTAAGACCTGAAACCATAAAATATATAGAAGAAAATAGAGGCAAAAAACTACATGACATACATCTCTGAATATTTTTAAAGACACATTACCCAAAGCAAAGACAATGAAGGAAAAGAAAAATAACTGAGACCACATCAAATTAAAGAGCTTGTGTATAGCTAGACACATTAATCAAAACAAAGAGACACCCCACTGACTGGGAGAAAATTTTTGCAAAAATACTACTGATAAGGGACTGATCACAAAGATCTATAAAGAGCTGATTAGATCAACAAAAGCAAAGTAAACAATCCAGTCGAAAAATGGGCAAAAGAGCTAAAAAGACACCTTCTCCAAAGACGAAATGCCAATAGTCAACAGGCATAAGAAAAAATGTTCAACATCTCCTGTAATCAGGAAAATGCAAATCAAAACCACTATGAGATACGATCTTACACCAGTGAGAATGGCACATATTAAAAAACACTAGCAACAACAAATGTTGGCAAGGATATGGAAAAAAAGGAACTCACTACACTGCTGGTGGGAATGCAAACTGGTCCAACCACTATGGAAAGCTGTGTGGAGGTTCCTCAAGCTACTAAAAATGGAGCTTCCATACAATCTAATAATTCCACTCCTAGGAATCTACCCAAAGGACACAAGACTATTAATTCAGAAGGATACCTGCACCCCTATGTTTACTGCAGCACTCTTTACAATAGGTAAGCTATGTAAACAAGTGCCCAAAATAGATGACTGGATCAATAAGATGTGGTATATAAACAGCAGCAATCAAGAAAGATGAACTCATGCCATTCACAGCAACACGGATGGAGCTGGAAGGGATGATGCTCAGTGAAATAAGCCAGAAAGAAAAAGAAAATGATCAAATGGTTTCACTTATAGGAGGAATGTAAAGGAAACAAATAAGGGATCGGGGAAGAAAGTAATTACAATAAATTAAAAATCAAAATCAACAGGCAGCTATAAATCAGACATTCTGCAGGGGAGGGGGAGGGGAAGAAGAGCACAAGGGACTATGGTGATGGGACTCTGGTGAACTGGTGGTGGGGATTTCACGGGGACTACACCTGAGGGGAGAAAGCAAACATTGTACAGAAATGAAAAATGCTGTAAAATACATATAAAATGAAAAAAAAATAGTAACAGTAAAAAAATAAAATAAATAAATTTACTAGTTTCCCATGTATTTTGGATTTGCAGCTATTGTGAGAAAGAACTTCCCTACTCTGGAAAATGAAAACAAATATATCTCGGTTTCCTTTATGTTATTTATATTTACATATTTGATCCATTTGGAATTTATTTTGATTTAATATAGGAGGTATGGATCCAACTTATTTTTTCCAGACAGTTAACAGTTATATCAACTATATTTCTTAAAGAATCCATGCTTGTTTGAAACAGCTTTAATGTACTTGTGTATCCTTTTGACTAACATTTCATTTGGGATTTCTTCATATTCACATTCATGAATGAATTGATTTGTAGCTTTCTTTTTTGTGCGCTTTTGGAGTTTTTGTATCAGTATTGTGTGTCAGAAAAGCATTTCCTGGTCTTCTCTGGAATAACAACTACCATTATTTTCGAGCCTTTTAGATTTTTCACAGAACTCTGTGAAGTATCTGCGTCTCCTGATATTTTTGGTAGCTGTTCAATAATCCTTTCTCACTTTGTTCTCTGTTAATTTTTTTTACGTACCTGTTCTAGCTATTTGGGGGATAAATTTTGGCGATTTTTATTCTCCTCTAAAATAATCCATTTCATGCTCATTTTCAAAATGACTTGCATAGAGAGCGACAAAGGGTTACCATATAACCCTCTAGTTCCCTCTGAGCTGAGAATATGATCTGATCAAAGAATAAATTAATAAGCCATGAAACATTAGTGAATCTTTAAATTAGAAAAATGATAAAATTAATAAATCTGAGAACAATTTCTTTGGGGGAAAAAGTGAACCATTAACCAACCTAACCAAGCGTGATCCTTTTACCTTCCTGAATGTTATATAGTTGGAATCATAGTATGTGGCCTTTCCAGATTGGCTTTTTTCACTTAGCAATATGCCTGAAAGATTCTTCCATTTAAATTGTCAGTGACCTGATGGCTCATTTACTTCCAGCCCTGACTAATCTATTGTATGGCTGCATCGCAAGTTATCTGCATTGGTTTCTCTTGCGGCCTCTCTCAGCTTGCTAACAGACTCTTCCACTGTGTCCTCACAGGGACAGCCCTGTTTGCACACCAGTGTCTCTGCGTGTCCAAATTTCCTCCTTTCGTGACACCAGTCCCATGGTATCAGGACTCACCCTCACAACTTCATTTTAACGTCATCACCGCTCTTCACCAGGTTATGTTTTCAGGGTTGGAGGCTGGGGCTTCAACATATGAATGGGGGAGAGGGAGGCAGAGGAAGCCAATTCAGCCATGACAGGAAGCGTCTTCCTTTCCCCTCTGCTGCTTCTCCTCTTCCTCCCATCTTGCAAAGGTCAGTTTCTGACTTCCCAGAGTGGGCACTCTGGGGGGAGAGTGGAGGCAAGGAGAGTAAGAAAGCTCTCACTCCCCTGCCTCCATGATCATTTTCTTTGTTGCTTTTCTGAGGCCATCACTGCAAATTGCTCGCTGCAGTTGTTTTGACTGGGTGAGTACCATCCCACCTCGGCGATGCCCCTCCTTCTTCAGACCCAGGCATCTGTGAGGCCTCCAACCCTTGCCTGCTAACGTCAGTTCACTCTACACATACCTAGATTGGTAGGAAAACATGCTTCCCGAACACAGATGGTCGTGGGCAGGCATGGATCTGGGCTCAAACAGGAGCCAGGCACAGATGGAGTCTGGGTGCAGGCAAGGACGGAGCAAGGTGGCAGTGGTTTCTGGTTGCGTTGGGAGCTGGGCCCAGGTACAACTTAGAGCAGTGGCATAGGACATGGCAGCATAGGAGAGAGGCAGCCGAGGATGGTAATTATGCTACCAGGCATTAGACAGAGCTTATGCTTTAATAAGTTTATTGCAGCATTACTTAGGTAAGACTTGGAATTAACCCAAATGTCCAAAAATAGATGACTGGATCAAGGAGATGTGGCATATATACACAATATATTATTCAGCAATTAAAAATATAAACTAGTGCCATTTACAGAGACATGGATGAAGCGTAAAGGGATTATGCTCAGTAAAATAAGTCAGAAATAAAAAGAAAAATACCGTATGGTCTCATTTATAGGAGGAATATAGGGGATCAAGGGAAAAATAATAACAACATCAACAACAAAACAAAGCGGAAAAAAACAAAACAGACAACTGCAAATCAGAGACATTCTGCAGGGAAGAGGAAGGGCTTGGGATCAAAGCAGGGGTGGGAAGAGCACAAGGGACTTTGGTGATGTGCACGGGGGAATTGGTGGTAGAAACCCTAAGGGAACTACACCTAGAAAAGAAAGCACACACTGTAGGAAAAAAAATAGAGAAAGAAAGAACACACACACACACACACACAAAGGATGTTTTGCAGGAGAACTTGCCTTCCCTCTCAACCAGGGGACATGAGCATGACACCTGCAAGCCTAATAATAATAGCTTTTAATGAGTGCATATTCTGTGCTAGGCACTGTGTTAGTGCTTTATGTGCAAGCACTAACCCTTGTAACCCTGCACACTCTCTGGAGGATATTCTCTCACAATCTGCATTTTACAGAAGAGGAAACTAAGGCACAGAGAGGTTGTGTAGTATGCCCTGGGTCACACAGCTAGGAAACACTTGAGCTGGAGTAAGACCTGGGCATGTGACAAGCTACTGTACTCTCCTACCTTTCAAAGGAGGGACTTTGCAGACAGTTTCTCAACACTTCAGGTTTATAGTAATGTGCAGGAGCGGTTGGGGCACAGAATGTGGTGGGCGCTGGGTGCCACCTCCCGCAACTTCTCTCACAGTACTGTGGGTTGGAACTTGGTTCTCGTCTTCTGCTCCCTGTGACAGTGGGGTGAGTGCTGGGTGAGACGGCCCCTTACACCTGGGTTTCTTTCAACACCTGCACAGAGTAGGGAGGTCCACAGATCTGTGCTCAACTGAAACTTGAATTTAATTTGCCAATAATATTCAGAAGCTTGGGCAGGAACGTGCCTCTCTAGAAAGTCTGCTGACAGCAGACATTATGAACCCCATCCAGCGACTCAGCGTTCTTTTCCCTTCTCTCTCTAATTCAGGTCTTCACAACCTTCCCTGTTTATTAAGACCATTTGAGGTGCTTTCAAAAAGTAACATGTCCACATCCCCTGGTGAACTCACTTGCAGGGAGGGGGCCCCCCGGTGATTGATTCTACGCCTGACCAGGCCAAGAACCAATGCTCTGATCTCCCCATGACATTCCTGCTCAAAGCCATGGGCCAGCAATGTTCTTTTTACTTCAAGTAAGATAAATCAGAGGCATTTCACTGCCTATGATTTCAGAAGTAATCACCACTTCTCAAGGCCATTTCTGCCCAGACCACTCCACAGTGACATGCTCAGGGCTGGGCAGGCAGATCCTGAGACCCAAACGGCCTGGCAGGCTGGGGAGGCATGGCACCAACTCCAGGCAAAAACCAAGGCAGTTGAGGCCCGTCCATCTCCTCTGACACCCACGTGTTCTGAAGAGGCCTCAGCCTCTCTAGGAACTAGAGTAGAAAGCTCATGCTCATCAGCCAAGCGGCCCGCAGGGACCAGGCCCAGCACTTTTGGAGGAAGTGCCAGGATGGTTAGGGCCCTCCCACAGAGCCCCTTGCTCATACACAATGGAAGCTGTCAGTGAAAACAGAGGGAGATACAAGGAGCCCTGGTTTAAGTTCTGGGCTCTCTGCAGCCCAGAGACAAGTACCCTATACACACACACTGTTCATCAAGTTCAGGGACACAGGTGAAATCACAGGCAGGGTCCAGGACCACCGATCAAAGAGACTGGACTTGAAGACCAGCATGCCTTTTCCTCGCTCTCTGCAGGCGGTGGCCTGACCTCCCGACCCCCACGGCTGACGCTTCTGGCCTTTGTTCTCCAGTCCACACGGGAACTTTGAGATTCCCCCAGCGCAAACCCTAGAAATCCAACTGTGGACTTCAGGCTGCAAGGCAAAGTGGCCAGGGCACAGTGGACTGCGGTGGAGGGCTGGGTGCCTCGGCGTGGGTGTGGGTGGTGACAGCATCTGAGGAGTGTGATTCTACGCTCTGAATCACACGTAGTGTTCTAAACCAACGTTAACCAACCACAATTAAAAAAAAAAAATTAAAGCTGTGGGATTTCTCCTTTCCCTTGGGAAAGTTCTCTCTCCTACCCACTCAGTCTGAAACAGAAGCAAGCTTTACGGACAGTTGCTACCTCTGAGAAACTTCTCCTCTGACCTTAGGAAAATGTCTGCAGAATGAACTTTGTTCAGCAGCTTTTCATTGTCAGTAGCCTGAGACCCTAAATAAAGGGTGTGGCTCCACCAAGGCCCCTCCCCAGTAGGAGTTCTTGGGCCCAGCTAAGGGGGAAGGTTCTAGCTGGAAGGCTGTTCTTACCCAAAACTCATGAGCTCCAGATCTGGTGACTCCCACTCCCAGCGTTTAAAATACAACACTGGAAAACACCAGACTTGAGAGACTTTTTTAAAATGGAACAAGAATTAAAATATTATCCAAGCTGTCTAACACTTTCTTATTTTGAAATAGCTTTAGATTTACAGAAGAGTTGTAGAAATAGATAATATAGAATCCTCCTTCCTCTTCCCCTAGCTTCCCTGATGTTCGCATTCTATTTAACTATGGTGCATTTATCAAACTGAAGAGCATAGGTTGGTTCACACTATTAACTGAATTATAGACTTTATGTGGATCCCACTAAGGTCCCTTTTTTGTTCCAGCACCCAGTCCAGGAGACCACATCATCACAACTCCTCAGTGTTTTATGTCTGGGCCTAGTGCTCTAAAGCAAGCACTCAACTCTGCCTGCTAGTATCGCCCAGCAAGCTCTGAAAAGCACCAAGGCCAGAGTGACAGCAACAATTACACCAGAGCTGCTGGGTAGGAACAGGATGGGCATCATTTCCCCCCAACGTTTCAGGTGATTGTGGTGAACAGGCAACTAGAGTTGAGACATTCTGTCTTCAAACATCAGTGTTCCTACATGTCCGATATTCTTAGTACAAGCAAATGGCTATTTCTGAGTCCATTGTTAGTGACATGTGAATTTTAAATACATTCCTTACATAGTGCTTACAGTTCTCTGTAACTACTGAATCAAATCGGAATATCACACATAAAGGTTAAATCCCTTTTAATTATCCCTCAATTATATTCCCGTCCCCTTCTCCAGAGGCACACGCTTGCCCTTGTGACTGCTTGTACTGTTACAGGGCAACCCTAATATAAAATGGGTTCCCCACACTGGGTTCTCCACCCGCGCACTCAGAAGACTTAAAAGTCCCAACTCCAGGTACACGTGGCAAAAGTTATTAGCACGTTTTATTTTATGAAAGAAAGGGGAATAAAATAGTAATAACACCAAAGGAAAAAGAAAGGGGTACGAATCCACAAATACTCTACCAGATCTAAGCAATGGCGCGATGAGGGCTGGCTCCGAGTCGAATGAGATGGCTCCGAAGGAAGGGGTCTGGCTCCTCAGTAAGAAGAAGGACCCCAAGCTCACCTCTGGTTTTATAGCCAGCCTGGCTGCTTAACTCCACCCTCAAGTCCCAGTAATCCACTCTTTGATAATTATCTTATCGGATTGTGGTTCTGAAACACTGATGGTCTGGAGTGGGGGTTGGAGTCCACACACCCATCATCCATTTAGGACCACCTTTTTCTGGAACACTGGTGGTCTGGAGTGGGGGTTGGAGTCCACACACCCATAATCCATTTAGGACCACCTTTCCCCTAACAGTACCACTGCAGTCTTCTTTCTATGATTTTGCTTGGAAACATTAGGGACCAAAATGGCATTGCATGCTTGTGTTTCTAAATTCTGCAATGTGGTTTTTTACATGATGTAGATCAAAAAATTATTCATATTGTAACTTATACGTGTAACTCATTCATTTAAAGGGCTTTAGAACATTTCATGGCATGAAAATAAACCAACTTACTCATGGAGTTTTAGGTAATGTCTATGTTTTTGCTTTTGCAAACCCTCGGATATGTCACAGGATTCTTGCCACCGTAGAGCATTTATGTAAATAAACACCATACCAACTGATACTAAGGGGTGCTTGGGGACCCCAAACTATTAAGGAGAAAAACTAAAGTTCCCTGTTCTAAGGATTCATGCCCATCCATGCAATCAAATTCTAGTGTGCTCAAAGATTTTCAGCTGGCAAGAGGGTCAAAGGGAATAGAGGGAGGGGAGAGAGGAGCAGGAAGAGAAGGACTTAGAAATCAGCAATCTATTGGGCTTAAGTCAAATATGCAGGGCCCAAACTGCAGCAGCCAAGGCCCAGCCAAAGCCCAAGAGCAGGGCCACCAGGAGGATGTATCCAAGGCAACCTCCCACCAGTAAACACAAGCAAGAGGTTGCACAGGGCCCAAAAGGCTACAAGAGAAAGAACCAAAGTTCAAAACGTACCGCCCAAATTGAATCCACCACTAGGTCCAGATGGCGGCTACCATAGTCTCTCAAGAGAGCAGGCTCATTCTGCTTGCCACAGCACTGACACCTGAAAAGAGAGAAAAGATCAGGACAACCTCTTCCTCTGTGTTCAACAAGGTCACCCAGCTCTTTCCTCCCTCCCTGCAGCCCCCATTCAGGAAACCCAGTTCAGGCATCCAGGAGCTGCATTGCAAAGCACTTGAGATGTCAGATGGGGAGGTGCGGTCTGTCCAGGACCTCAGAGGGTGGAATCTGGAGTGTCACTCCCTGCTGGCCAGGTCACCAGCCACTGCACTGAGTGCTCTAACAAGGGTTCCCAGCATGCATCTGTGGGAAAGAAGGAATATCTAGGAGTGGAAGTGCTAGACCTCAAAGGGTGTGTGTGGACTTTGCAAGTTTAGTTTTAATTGATGCACTCTTGTTCACATCCTCACCAGCTTTCCAAGATGATTCTTCTGCAGCAGGGTATGTGAGGAAGAATTTCCCCCAGATCTTTGCCAACGCTGAATTCATCAAATTTTTAAATGGTTTTCAACAGTGAGGATAAATGTTATAGTATTCTTTGCATTTAGACTCAAATAACTGATTTACTAGAACTCTAAAACCAACTCTAAAGTTGAAAGAGACTTCAGTCACATAGTTTAACCTCTGTTTAAAGATTTAATTAAAAAAATTTAACTACTGTATATGTGTAATTCAAAGATATGTTAGCATGGTAAAAATATAAATAAAATTCTAATATATTGAGCAAAAAAATGAGTTATCTTTTGTGCCCTCTTCTGATCCCAAGAGGTAAGCTGATGTTTGTAGTTGGTATATCATGATTACTCATTTACTAGAATGCACATGCATATGGCAATTCACAGAAAGTAGAGCCAGAGATGGTGGTATTTTACATTAAAAATATATAGCTTTATGTGTTTTCTATAATTATTTTCTTTAAACAATTCTCAGAAATCTTTCCATATCAATACACACAGATGTATTCCATCTTTTAACTGCTGCATAATATTCCACAGCATGAGATATATTAGTTATTTATTGCTGGAGACTAGCAAATTACCCCCCAAATCCAACAACTTAAAACAGCAAACATCTGATGCAATTCTGAGATCAAGAATCCAAGAACAACTCATCCAGACGGTTCCGGATCAGGGTCTCTATTAAGGCTGTACGCCAGGGTGGCAGTTAGCTGAGGACATAACTGGGGTTAGAAGATGGGCATAAAAGGCTCATTCACATGGCTGCTGGCAGGAGACTCAGTTCTCAAATGAGGAGCCTGGGCTCCAGGAAGGACGAGCTGCAAGACCAGTCCCCCTTGCCCCTCACCCAGTCCACACTCAGGCTCCCTTCCCAGAATATGCAGCTTCAAGGAACTGTGCTTGTGTTTTCTACAAGGTTGCCCACAACACAAGGCTGCAGTTTTCCCAGTGATGAACGAGAGAACCAAGATGCAAACTGCTGTCTTTTCATGACCTAGGCTCAGCAGTGGCTTGCATGACTTCTGCTGTGTGCTACTGACAGTGAGTCACGCAAACCAATGCCCGTTCGGTGGGCACAGGACTACACCTGGGGATATCCTGGAAGGTGAGGAGCACAAGGCCCAACTCAGAGCTGTCATATGCGGTTACCGTGGGTGACATGTCTGCACAGTCAGGGGCAGGGCTGCTTGACCTCCCTAGCATGCTTCCCGATGAACTTCTACTCCTAAAGGTGGAACTGCCACAACCCCTTCCTTTTCAAAAGGGGAAACAGGTAGCAGAGAAAAGTGACTTCTACAAGGTCACATTGCTAATCACCTGCAAGGCCAGGATTACAACGTCAGTCACCTGACTTCCAGTCTGTTCCATTTCCGAAACCCTTTTGTGACCAAGGTAAATATGGGCTGAGATTTCAAGAAATAATTTGAGATAAAGCCTGGCTGGTAATTACCAACAGTTCCCAGAATAAAAAAAGGAAAATGCAACGGTTAATCTTGTTTTGTAGGTGCTAAGTAAACAGCACTGCATCCAAAGGTAGATTAGCCAATGCATGAACATCTATTCACCTTGATTCAAAGGAAACTGATGTTGACAGGAATTCCTCCAGTCCTATAATTAGCAGAAACAGCCTAGTCAAACAGACCCGGGGGCAAACCCTGGTGTTAGGTCAGTGTGCGAGCCTCATAACCTCTGACACCGTGTCTTCATCCGTAACCCTACCACACAGAGCGGTCCTGCGGGTTACCCCTCCAGCCCAGTGCTCTTCCTGCCCCTGTGTGGGTGTTATTACTACCTGTGCACCCTATGCACAGCCTGGATCCTCTTCCCTCGAGTGACACTAGATCCAGCGGGGTGCCTGGCATTTCAGAAGGGAAAGGAAGGAGGAAGGGAGGGAGGGAGGGAGGGAGGGAGGGAGGGAGGGAGGGAGGGAGGAAATAGGTCAGTTTAACCAAATCAAGTGAAAAGGGGTTTGTCACAAAAAATATCACAAATCATCTGGATTCTGACTTAAAATGTTAAGAGGACTGAGGAATGTGGAGTAACTTGAGTCCCTAGATGTCGAGCAGAAGGAAGAACAGCACAGAGTGGGATGAGAAGAGAAAAGAAGGACAAGCTTGTAGTTGCTTTTCTGTGTGGTGAGTTTGAGGCACCAGAGCAGCCACCATTCCCCGGTGAGGTCAAGAGAGACCTGCGGCTTTCCAGGAGCTGACTAACAAGTGAGCTTGGGAATGCAGTCACTAGTTTCCTCTGAGCACCAGCAAAAGATTTCTGGGGCCCCTGCTGTTCTTTAGAATCTAAAGACCACATAAGTTTCCTGTCCAGACACAGATAAGGACAGAGACCTAAAGGGGAAGTGACCAGTGCTCCAGGCAAGTGATTCCCAAGTGGCCAGGACCAGATAGGGACAAACCTGCTCTCTTTCAGGATCCTAAAAGGTCGAAGGACACCCCACAGGGAAAGCCTAGGTTTGGCTCCCAACCTTCCCCTGCCTCTGTTGCCTCCACAGCCCCAAGAAGGACCCAGATGCTGGAGGGAGATGCTTCCTTGACTTCAATAGAAACCCATTTCCTCCTCAGCTTGGCAAACTACAGGGAGCCAACACAGCTTTGGTGCACAGTGCAGGCTCTGAGGAGGGAGGGAGGCCCTGGAACACCCAGCTGGCTGAGATGCCACTCCCAGCAAGGCTTCCCCCAGGGCACACCAGGGGGGACCCTGAGGAGCAGGGGGCAGGCCAGCACACAGAACACGCTCATTCTGAATTCCTTTGCATTTCTTCCCCAGGAAGCTTCCCGTTGAAAGATAAATGTTTGTCTGCCATCAAAAGATTTATATTTATTTACTTTCCTTTCCCCCAGGCCTGAGCCAGCCCGGACAGGTCAAAGAGCAGGATTCCAAGCAGCTGAGATGGTGTCTGGAGAAACCTGGAATTTCCTGGTAAGAAAACGTCAGGATCTCCTAGTCACCAGGTGAGGGGCTGCCAGCACCCCAGAACCCTTTGACTGATGAGGTGCCTCTCTGGGTGAGAAGTGGCCTCTCACTGTTTGGGGAGCCTAGCTTGGGTTTCTGAATCTCTGCTCTCAAGGGGACTGAGGGCTTAAAGTCCCAAGAATGTGGAACAATCACAGAGCCACTTACATCAAAAGTCCATTTTCTTTCAAAAGAGTGCTCAGGCCAGGGCGAGGAAAGGCGACAGGTCCTGTGTACTTCGGCCGTTCAGTAATGTCGCTAGACTGTCACGCGGCCTTCAGAACGGACAGTGAAGTTTCTTATGTGAATTCCCACAGAATGTACCAAGTTCCTGAGCATCCCTTATCAGACACTGCCAGGAAACAGGGGCTCCACAGACGAGCCGGTGACAGACTTAAAATTCCAAAACTCAACATTTTTACTGATTTAGATGTAAAGCTTCCTGAAAATGCCACACTCTGCTTTAAGTTATTATGCAAATAAATGAACCCAGTCTGCTACCCAAGGCACCACTAAGGTCTGGTGAGAAGAGTGTACCCCCAAGGTTGGTGCAGTACAAGGCAGACCCCGGAGGCTGGGGAAGGTGGACTGGGGGCGGGGTGATGGCAGGGAAGCAGGGGTCTGGCCAGGGTGGGGGCTGAGAGGCTGGCAGCACCCAGCCCCGCACGAATATTTGGGTTTTCTCTGGCCTCTGGCACGCTTAGCCTCACGGCATCACGTGGTCTCACCTGAGAGGGGTCCTCCGGCAGCCCAGTCTCGTCTCTGAGAGACACCAACCATGCTCTCATCTCTGGCCTCTCAGCACTCAAACACGCACACTCTCAGTGCTCCCTGGGCCCGGGTGTCCACGATCAAAGCCACAGTGCCCCCCTGCCCGTGCCCCTGGCCCTGGACATCCACACTCGTGGTGTGAGCGTAGAAAAAAACCTGATAGCATCATTGACCCTACAGTTGGGCATTTGAGTTTTCACAGTTATCAACTTTTATAGTTCTGTCCTCCCTTTGTAAAGCTGTCAACATCCCTGTAGGGTAAAGGTTGATCAGGTATTTCCACCCTCCCACCACTGATGATGCACACCTATGGTGCTGCGAGCATTCCAGGGTGGGCGTGCACAAGTGGGCGCACCTGAGTTGGACACGGGCTTAAATGGGTGGCGTCATGAGGACGCCAGAACTATGAGGACCAACAGACAGAACTGCAAGGACTGACCGACAGAACCGAGAGAACCGACAGGACGAAGGAGCAGTAGCAGCAGCAGCAGAGAGAGGGGGAGCAGCCGAGAGGGTGAGATGCGCCGGGGGCTGGGCGGCCTGCCAGCCCCCCGGCCCCCGGCCCCCCTGCCTGCCGTGTACCTGGCCACCTCTACTAAATAGAGCATGAAAAGCCACCGAGGGCTCCGAGACCCTCCCTCCCTGACCCGTCTGCCCAGAACCATCCCGAACCTGCTCCTGTGCTGCCCCCATCCTGCCGCTACAATCCCCCTCCCCACACCACCACCTCCCCCAGCCCTCCTGGAGTTCCTTCCCCTCTTGAATCTGAACTTCTGGGATGGGAGCTGCTAGGATGTGGCCCGGGTGAGGGGTCTGGTCCTGCCGCCTGTCCTCTTCCCTGGAGTGTGTAACTTCCTGTCGGGTAAAAGGAAAAGTGGTCAGGCTCTTCCGCCCTCCCGCCACTGGTGTCGACGATGGACACCTGCGGGCCTGCACCCACGCCTCAGTGGGCATGCGCAAGTGGGCGCACCGGGGCTGAGACCCGGGCGTATAAGGGCGGCGTCACAAGGACGCCAGCAGAGCAGCAGGAGAGAGACAGCAGAGAGAAAGGAAGAAGCAGCAGGAAAGAGAACCCAAAGAGTGAAGGCACTCTGGGGGCTAGGAGGCCTGTCAGCCTTCCCCTCTGGTCACCTCTGATATCATGATGAAGTAAAAGCATAAAAAAGCCACCGAGAGCTCTGGGACTCCTTCTTTACCCGTGTGCTCGGAATCATCGAGAACTTGTTCCGTGCCTTGCTGGCACTACAGTCACCTGGGCTGAGACCCGGGCGTATAAGGGCGGCGTCACGAGGACGCCAGCAGAAGAGACAAAGCAGAGAGAAAGAGGGGGCAGAAGGAGGAGCAGAGCACACTGGGCCCAGAGAGCGAAGATGCTCTGGGGGCTAGGAGACCCGCCAGCCTCCAGGCCCCCCGGCCCCTCACCTGCCGTGTACCTGGTCCCCTCTGATATAATGATGTGATGGAAGCCCGATAAAGGCCACCGAGGGCTCCAGGACGCCTCCGTGACCCGCCTGCCGGCATCAGCGAGAACCTGCACTGCCCTTCCTGGACCCAGGCTCCTCATTTGAAACGAAGGTTGTTAAGAGCGGTGGCCTGCGAGGCTCTGTGCTTCCATTAAACTCTCTAAAGGGTCGCAAACTCAGCCTGTCAGCCCAAACCAAAGATCGAAAGATGGCTGCGGCTATCTGTCTAGCGGCCTCACTCTTCTTGTAAACGGTCTGCTTCTAAGGTCAGGGAACATCTGTTCACCCTCCAGGCCTGACAGACAGCAGACCCGTGGGGCATGAAGGAGGACAGACAGATAAGGAGCCTCAAGCACCTGTTCTCTCTGTTGTCAGCCTCTCCCCTGTCTGCCCAGCTGGGTTTAAACTCCCGGGAATGAGGGACGAATCTCTTCTTGAGGGGATCTGCAGCAGGGCTGCAGGGAGCCGGTCGTTGTTAGAGGACCGAGCTACTCCCGCGCCGTTGCGGTCTGATGCTCTGGAGTCACCTCTCCCCAGGCCTCGCTCTCCACCATTTAAAGGGTGAGCCTGGCCTCGAGGGCCTGCAGAATGCTGTCCACCCCCAGGCTGGCAGCTTGCTCGTATTGCTGAGTCATTGTTAAATGTCCAAGTGGGGAACCCAGCTCAGTGTAGATGAGGTGGAGGACGGCAGATGCCTGGTAAGGGCTACCAGTTGCCCGAGAACTCATCTACCTGGGCTGTGGCCCCACAGGGGACTGAGGGGGTTCTCAGCGAGGAAATGTGTAGAGTCTGCCGCCTGTCACAATTGTGGGGTTCCCAGCCAGACAGCAGAAGCCACTCCAAGGACACCTGCAGGCAAAGGAAAGTAGAAACTTGCTATTCTCACCACCCCCATCCTGCCTTTCATCTGTCCATTCCCCCAAGTTTGGGTACCGCGTTTTGGGCACGTCAGCTCCAGGGAGGCAGGTCATATGGTACGAGATGGAGCTGGGAGTGCTTGGGCAACTGGTCAGTGTGCTCACCCTGGCACCACGCAGCACACCTGCCACGTGACCACATGGCTCCGAGCGGGCAGCTCCTCCTCTGTGGCAGGCGGAGAGCAACACTGTGGCCCAGCTCGCCGTGAGGACTGGCAGGCCTGACGCCTGAGCCCATCGCCCACGGTCGGGCTTCCCCTCCGTGTTCACTTTTCTCCACAAGTCAGGCCTTGAAGATGACAGAATGCGTGCACAGGCATGCTCAGCGCGTGAAGGGGCGTCTAAGGAACTTTCTGTGTGCCAAGTACGGGTCAGCAGCTGGATGGGTTCAGGCTTCGAAAACATTATCAATAAGAAAAGATGAGATGCTAAAAAAACAGCTGAGCAAACGCTAACTTAGAGTCCTAGAGAGAAAGTCCCTAGGATGACCACTGGCAGCCTCGAATTTCCTCTTTCACCAAAGGGGCGATAAAAACAGAGGTATGAAAACAGGCCAGGGTACGCGTTCTCCCGGAAGTGGTGTCGAACGGATGCGCGTCGGCAACGGCTGAGCTGGAGAAGCAAGTCTGAGGGGGCTCGCAGCAGACGTGATCAGGCGGCCACGGGTTCGGTCAGTGGCCTTGGGCAGACTCACCTGGCAGGTGAAGGCCCGAGTCAGGCAGGGCTAATTACAGCAAGATCGATGCAGGCTTTAAAAGAGGGGATAGGGGTGCAAGCCTCACCCACATACTCCAAGGTGCCCCCCTGGCTAATTGGGCCTAATGAGCATTTTATTCTGCTCCAGGAAGTGCTGTGGTGTTGACCTTCAAGGTTCAGAGAAGTGTGTCCGGAACACAGAGAAACAGACAGCTGTAATCCAGGCACTGTGGAATTTTTTGCGTTTCCCTAGTGCAGCGGGGTGAAATGCAGAGATGGTTTTCAGGCCTTGTTAGTTTAAAGGGGCAAGAACAAGAGGCTGGAGATCTTTCCATTCCACATACGCTTCTTCCCACTTCAGACATGTTTACATTCTTCCCATTGTGTCTGATTTCTAGAGATGGATCCTGGGCTTGGCGAACTGACAGCAGCGAGCCCCCAGGCTCACCGAACCCTGCTCACTTCCACAGCTTAGCGTTCATTTGTTTTGAATTGAGGTAACATTGCTTTACAGCACTGTATAGTTAGAGGTGCAGGATCTTCCCCTTCAGATGTGGCTACCATACCACATCTGCCCCCCCAAGACACCCACAATCCATTGTGCTCTCTCCCCATGGGCTCTCCTCCCTTTGGCCTCTAGTAGCCTCGAATTTAGTCTAATTTCTAGGGCTAGAGGGTTGGCTTTATCCAACTGGGTTTTTCTATATTCCACCTATAAGTTATGATACCTGGTATTTGTCTTTCTCCCTCTGATTTCACTTAGCATAAGCTTATTTCAAATCAGGCTGTTTAGGACTTAAGAGTTCGTGTCCTATGCAAACAATACCCTAAACTGGCCAAGTGGCCAGCTAGCCACCAAGTCTCTTAAATCCATCCAGATACCCATGTGTACACTCATATCCATCCAGTATCCAAACGCAGGCCTCCCACTTTGTTGCCACAAGCAAACACTTTGGAGCTGTACTCATCAGTGGGCAGTGGGGAGGTAGGCTGACCTATACCTGCTATTCCTTCACAATTCAGCCCTGAGAACCTGTGCTGAGCCTGGTCCTTATTTAGGGAGAAACTCAGGAATGGCCCCTCTTCCTCCGGGCCTTGGTCTAGGGAAGATCTCAGACAGATGTCAAATGCCCGCACACAAGCCAGTAAGGAGAGGTGTGTACCGAATGCAAGCGGGAGTCCAAGGTCGGAGCCCAGGGGTGGATGTCACAGCCAAATGGGGTAGAAGCAGAGAACTGAAGAAAGAAGCACAGGACACTTGGAGGATGGGCTAGTCCTCGTGCGGTGGGAGGGTGGGAGGGCATTCCAGTCCAAGGGTGAGTGTGAGCGAAGGTAACGGACCTTTTCACATGCCATGAAGAACGGGGGCAAGGCAGGCAGCAAGGCCAGGACAAAGGCCTGAGCTGTGTGAGGGGAGCGTTAAAGGAAAGCACACAGAGACGCCCCAAGAAAGAAAGCAGGGGGAATCCTTCCAGACACACTTCTTTTTGCAACTGTTCCCAGCAACTTCCCAGGCTCCCTTTTCTTCAGCCCGAGGGAGGGACCGGAGGTTCTGGCCAGGTGGCGCTTGTCCATGTGGGACAAGTGGAGGAAAGTCCAAGCCATATAGTTTCCTTCCCACCACTGGGAGAGGAAGGGCATGTAGCCATCAGTGTCTCAGGCCGCCTTCTAGCCCAGAGCCTCAGAGAGAGAGGGGCCCCCTCCTGTCTTGGAGATGTTCGGATTGACTG
This sequence comes from Galemys pyrenaicus, assembly GCA_019455555.1. Taxonomy (NCBI): domain Eukaryota; kingdom Metazoa; phylum Chordata; class Mammalia; order Eulipotyphla; family Talpidae; genus Galemys; species Galemys pyrenaicus. The sequence continues at coordinate 6,031,159 of JAGFMF010011696.1, forward strand.
TCACACCTGGGCACAATCCCTCCACAAGCCTGCACTGCTGGCCCAGCTCTTTGGAGCACCTCAACCAGCTAACTGATGCACCTTCCCAGGGCAGTCAGAATTCAGAGCTGGCTGTAGATCTCCTGCAGGCCAATTCTTCTGGATACCAGGAAGGAGGAAAAGAAAGACATCTTCTTAAGGCAAAAAGGGAAGGAGAACTGGACAAGGTCTGCAGGCCGCCAGATGCCTGCCTAGTTGTGGCAGCCACTGCACTGCTTGCTGGTCCCTCATCTGTCCCCCCTCCCCGCTCTGTTTCATGGGCTACTTTGCTAAGAGCATGGCCACTCTGGACAAAGACGACATTTCCTAGCCCTTCTTGCAGTAGATACGGTCATGCGCTAAGGTCTAGTCAACAGAGATGTGCCCTTTCAGGGACATTTTCTTCAAGCGGAAGACTGTACCTTTCTCCTTCACTTTTCCTCCTTTCTGATGGCTGGTAAGTGAATATGATGACTGGAACTGGAGCAGCCATTTTGGACCATGAGGTAATCTTAGGACTAAAGCCATTCATAGAAAAGCAACAAGACAAAAAAATACTTTGGGTCCTGACTCTGTGGAGTTGCTACACTGGCCCTAAGTCACCTACCACTGAAATGTTTTTATGAAAAGAACTATCTCGTGCTGCTGCTTGTGAAGTCTTTCACAGGCATTATTTCATTCCACAAGCATTTTTTCATGTTTCCTGTACAAACCCCCTGGAGAGCAGTTTCCACCAACGTGTCACAGGTGAGGGAGTGGCCTTCAGAAGGGCACGTGGCTTTCTGGTTTAGCCACACTCTTCAGTTAAGCATGAATTAACGGTTGTGTCCATCTCTCCTGCCCTGGAGCTTCTCTGCGGCCCAGCAGGGGCTGATTCAACTCAGACTCTCTCCAGGATTGAAGGCCCCACCCACAGCAGGTGCTCTGTAAATTTGTGCAAAATTGATTTTCTGTAAATGCAGCAAGTTCTCTTCCATCCGAGGCTATTGATTTCTTCTAAACTGCATTTCTCTGCTTGACATTCTCCAAGAAAGAGAGAAAAACTAAGAGGAAAGTAAAGCACTTGGTCCTCGCAGGTAAATCCTTGGTCTGCAGAACGCTGATGGCCAGAGCAATTTATGAAGTAGTCTGTGAGAGTCTCTGAGCTGCAGCCAACCACGGGGACCCAGAGCTGCAGCTCTAAGAGGAAAGTGTGGCAGGGACCCTACCCGGGAGGGGCCTCAGAAGCAGGGATTCCAGGAGGACGCCTCACTTCCTTCCATTACTGGGGGACATGAGGAGCCCCAGGAAAGCAGAAAAAGGAGCTGATTTTATAGCCAGACTGTTTTTGCAAGTATTACTTCATTAAACCGGATAGCATTCCCTCAATTTGGCAGCTGGCAATTTCATCTTTGGATGGGGATAGAGAACTGAGGGAGGAGAAATAAAATGAAATACACAACCATAAGGAAAACCCACTGCTCCTGTTCTGTAAAGCTCCTGTGGGGTGACAGAGACCTAAAGGTCTACCTCTTGATGGGAATAACTGTCAACATCCTCCACATTCAACCAATGGCTCTTTGGTGGGTTCAAAGGTTATCAAATTCTATCTGCCCACTTCTTTGAGGGTCAAGGCAGGCTCTGCTCCTTTCAAAGAGGAGGGGCTTGGAGCCCAGAGAGGGAAAGTGACTTATCCAAGGTCACACAGCACCAAAGTCACAGTCCAGATGTCCTTGCCCTTGCACTGCCTGCAGCTCACTCAGGGGCACCTTGGCGTAGATAAACTTGTGGAGAACAGCCAACCTCATCTGCTCACCAGCCCTCAGACCTCTGGTGCCCCCAGATACTTGGACCCAGAATACAGACCACAGAGCAGCAAGTAAGGATAAAAAGACTCCCGGTCAGCTCTGTTCCCTCTCTGGGGCCCATGAATAACCCCAGAACATGAACTGCTGGATCTTGAAGGGTCTCGAAGAACGTAAGGGCACTGAGGCCCCACAGGACTCCCCCAATGTCATATAACTAGGGCACTGCAGTCACTTCCAAACACAGATGTAACCTAGAAATTTCTGGCGTCTCCCCATTAACAAGGACTCACATCAAAGTCTGACTTCCCTGGAAGGGTAGCACTGTTCTCAGCTACTGGAGAGCCCGGCCTCACCCAGCAAAGTCCTAACGTCTCCACAAGACCCAGCTCAGCTGCCACTTCTCCCGAAGAGCTGCCCCTCCTCCTCCTCTGCTCCTCCAATAACCATATTGCCTCTCCTTGACAACGTTTGGCTCTCTCTTGGAGTCAGGCATCATTATTGGCCTCTACCTAGTCTCTCTGGCTCCTGGCTGTCCCCCAGGGCATGGTCCAAACTCTAGGTACTTCAGTTTCCCTAGGAACAAGAGGGAGAAGTGGAAGAGGGCTCCTGATGGAGTAAGGTTAGCTCTGGTATGGGCCACTGGGCTAAAGAACTTTGCTAAGTGCTTGGGCCTAGGGTGGCAGCCTGTGGACAGCAAAGCTGGAAGACTGGTGGAGTGGGAGGACCCAGCCTCTGGGCTGTGCTCCAAGTCAGGCCTATCCCTGAGGAATCTGCTGGGCCCAGAGGAGGGGTCCATGAAACACCTGCCATCAGCGTGTTGGTGACGTAGCCACAGCCCTATAAGGAATCTGTTAGCAGCAAATGCTCCAAATGTCACCAGAAAGCACATGCCACCCCTGTTCTGCAAAGCAGAGGTGCCAAACCAGAGCCTGTGTCCTCCTTCTGAACTTGCAGTCAGCCTGGGGTGATGGACTCGGCTCCAGAGACCACCACACTGTTGTGGTCAACTCTGAACTCAGAGGGCTCCGTGTGGCCCTCCTTGACCCTCAGGCTCCTGGGCTCCCATCTGCTTTCTGTTCTTCTGTTACTGATGGGTGTGTGTGTGTGTGTGTGTGATTTAAGTAAAGAGCAAAACTTCATGAACTAAATCAGAGACAGAAAAAACAAACACTGGATGATTTCACTCATATGTGGAAGATAAAGAAACAAAACAAACGAATGAACTACAAAAAAACCTTTTAGATGAGAAGAACAAATCAACATTTTCCAGAAGGGAAAGGGGCAGCGGGGCGAGTGAATCACATAGAAGGGGTCAACTCACGGTGAGGGGTGAGCTAGACTCCCAGTGGTGTCCTTACCGTGGTCCACACGGTGCTGACTCGCCACATGCCGAGGGTTAGGAGCTCTGCTACTGCAATACGAAGCTTTAAGCAGACACGATGATCGATCAATCACCAAACAGACTCAAGCCAGCCACGTTGAGTCCTCTTGGAACTAAAGGGCATCGTAAGCCCAAGGGCACACTTCCCCCTTTCGTGTCATTGCCACTTTCCAGGTGAGGGCAGGTGGCGGCCGCCCAGCTCACTGACGGCGGTGCACGCGCATACCCTGGCATTGTACTGCCCTCAGTGCTTCTGGACTCTCCCACAGCTTATAGATGTGAGCTTTGAGGGACATGGAAATGTTTGAAAAGCACCACATATATGACAGGGCTTGCTCATTAATTTTTTATTAACTTCAGCCCACAACTTCCTCAAAGACAGCTCCCAGACCGCATCTAAATGCCTCTGCGCACGAGCTTTACGGTAGACTCGCCTTTCATCCCGTTTCAGCGGGGTTAATGCAGCAGCATTCCCACCCTGCTGGGCCCCTATCTGCCCTCAGCCCTGTTCCTTCTGGAAGCACTGTCCGCTAGACACTAGAGGGATCTTTCAAGAATTCCAGTGGGGCCTTCTCTCCTCTACATCGAGTCCTTCTGTGGCGCCACAGTACTCAGAGTGGGTCATAACCCTGAACACACAACAGGATCATCCGGAGCTTCAGAAATTGACCAGCGCTCAAGCCTGACCCAAAGCAAATAAATCAGATTTGGGGAGGACATTGATCATCTTTCAGCCCCAAGGCAAATCAAATATGCAGCCTGGATATTAGAGCCAGTAGTATAAATAGTAAAGAGAGGAAAAGCTCCTTTTTACAGTAGGATGTAAACTACTAAATCCAAAAGAAAGTAAAGAATCACTAAATACCATTTTCAACACCAATATAATCATGGATGCTGGTAGGTCAATGGATGCTAAAAGCACTGGGTAAGAGGTTGTTGGGGACTGAAGTGTCACTCCACAGATGATTACAAAGGGGGAAGGATATCTTTCCGTTAGGTTTGGCTGGTCCTCCTTCACAGTTACTAAAACCAGTGATACAAAGGTGAGGACACATTACAAATTCTATAGAATTCTTGCCCGAATATTTCTATGTCAACCTAACCTGAAGATCCTAACTGTAGGCCTTCTAAAAAACAGCTGACCCAGGAGGTGACATGCACGAGAGGTGGGGAGCACCAGAAAGATGCCTCACACCGGCATCTCCATGAGAATGAAGCCTCAGAACTTGCAGAGGTCTCAGGAAAGATTCTGGACCTCACAGGGTGTGAATCGGGACATTCAGGCCAGCTTCGTTTAACGTCAGTATCAGTTTACCTCAGCGTATTGTTATTATATAATTGTTGTTGTTGTTATTCCTGGATGTCTAGGGTCCCTCAAAAAGGTGTCTTAGAAACCACCAAGTGTGACTGAGGAGGTTGTACAGTTCCTGGTCTGGGTTTGCCTATCCTGCCTCTTTGAAATAAGTGCAGCTGTGGGGAGAAGTGTGGATTCATAGGTGGATGGATGGATCCTTCACCTTTCCCCGCTCCCCTTTTAGCTTCACCAATCTGATGCAACACAGGTTAGTCTAGCCTTCTGTTCAAGGACTGAAGCACAGTTCTGTGTGTCAGAAAGGGAAGCTTCCCACCAACCATCCATCCATCCATCCATCCATCCATCCACCCACCCACCTACCCATTCATCCATCCATCCACCCACCTATCCACCCACCCACTCACCCACCCACCCATCCATCCATCCATCCATCCATCCATCCATCCACCCATCCACCCACCTATCCACCCATCCATCATCCGTCCACCCATCCATATGTCCATCCGTCCGTCCATCCATCCATCTATCCATCCATTTATCCATCCACCCACCCACCCACCCATCCATCCATCATTCTATCCACCCATGCATCCACATAAGTGACCAACCAGCCAGACATCTACCCATTCATCCATTTGCACATCCAAGATAAATATGCAAAGAATTGTATAAGCTGTGATATACTGATACGTGTTTAACCACTGTCAGCCTGGGGGAAAGCCCTGGTTTGTGTCATTTGCCAGTTTCTGTGGTATAAATATTCCCATCTGGGTTAAATTCAAGCTAGCAATATGATGGCCCCAATGCAGAGCTTAAAAAGATGCATAGGAACATGCTTTTATACACTATAACCTCAAGAGAATTGAGGTGATTGTGAAATGTAGGAAAATAGGAAATAATGAGCATTAAGTACACTGGTTATTTTTCATTTTAATAATTCACTTAATTAAAATTTTATATAACTTAAACAATGGTTGTATTTAATAACCAGATTGCAAAATTCCTGACAAATTAGCAATCAGCAGGTGCGAGCTGCTATTAGCCAGCTCCCATGCAGGGTACAGCTGAGGGTCAGGGGAGAAAGTTGTTCTCTACTAGGGACAGGAATTGAAAAGGGACACACAAGTCTTTAAATCCACGCTGAGGGAGAAGACCAGTCTGGTTTAGCTAATCAGTTGGAGTTCTACAATTTAAAGTGCCATCTTTAATTCTTTTACCTTCATTCCCTCTAGTAACTTCAATTCTCTTTCCTTTTCCAGCACCAGCAACTTTCAGCTAACTTCTCCCTCCTTGCTGAAACCCTTTCTTCTCTTGGCCCTCCTGTGCTTCCTTTCTTAATTTCCTCCCATCGCAGCTTCCTGCTCCCAACTCAACATCTAAATGTTGGGGTGTCCGTGGCTCAGGCCCTGGCCTCAGCTCCTTGCTATGTACACTCTTCCTAAAGATTCCAGTTGTTCCTGAGACTATGAAATATCTTTGATTTACCAGTGATTTTTTTATTCTTGCAAAGCATTGCATGCAAGTAGCTTTTAAGAAATCAAATAGTGTGAAAAACCTTATTTTTAATTTTAATTGCCTTATGTTATTGAGGTAATGTTGGTATACTACACCGTATATGATTCGGAAGTATAGACTCAAGCCTTTTCAGATGTCACCACACCACACCCACCACCAAAACACCCGCAGTCTACACCACAGTCTATGGTGCCCTCTCCCCCCAACCCCTCTGGTAGCCTCAGTTTTACAGTCAGACGTCTAGGGTTTGCCTTTGGTTTGGTGGTCTGGCCCTTTTCGTTTCTGTTTCTCTATATTCTGCACCTGACTGAGACTATTCCATATTTGTCTTTCTCCTTCTGACTCATTTTGCCTTTCATAATCCCCTCCATTTTCACCCGTGCTGTCATAAGTGGCAGGAGTTCATCTTTGTATAGCTGTGTCGTATTCCACAGCATATACACACCACTTCTTTATCCACTCATCTGTTATTGGACACTTAGTTTGTTCCCACAACTTGGGCTCGTGTCTTGGGGTTCTTGCTGCATCCTCCATGAGACATCCCTCACCCCACTCCCTAGTGTGGAGCCCAGGCTAAGCGCCTACATAGCCACGGCCCCTCTCAGCACTTAGCGGCAACAGTGAGACCACCTCATTGTATGGGACTGAGCCGCCCTTTTATGACTGTGATGTCAGAATCCAGCCCACAGAGGGGCTGGCTCAGCATTCTCTACGACGTGCACAAATGAACAGTATCATCATGGGGGCGTCAATCTGGGTCCCCCTCCTCCAAAGCCCATGCTCTTCCCCCACAGTGGGCAGTGACAGCTTCCCTGGAGCTTACAACTTTGCCATCACCCTGGGTGGACATGTGCTCCAGCTCACCATAAAGATGCCTGCCCGTGACCGTGAACAAGGACTTACATTCTTCAAAGCAAGTGCTCACTTAGCCTTGGAAGGTTCTCGACGTTCCTGCCACTTTCCGTTCGGGACTGTTGCTTGAACAGAAGACAATTTCCTGCACCCTGACAGCAAGCCCTGCGAGCACAGCAGTCACACTCACCTGTGGGGACTCGGCCCTCCTGTAAAGACATTCTGTGCTGGGGTGCAGGACCAGTCTGGGTGAGGGTCAGAGGACGGGGGCTTTCCAAATGCCTGGGGTGTGGGGCAGGGGGTCTTCCCGAGAGGGCAGGGTGTCATAAAGGAGGAGCACCCAGCTCTACCTGGGAGCACCTTGGGCATGAAGCCAAGACTCAGGCCAGGATTTTGGGGGACTTCAGGGTGACCATGGGCCTGCACATGCTAGAGACAGAACATGAGCTCGGGAACATGAGCACGGGGACTCAGAAAGGGAAGGGGCAAGGAGAGGGGCGACCCTCTGGGGAGCAAGGACACCACTTAGACACTGAAGCAGCGCATACCTCACGCTGGGGTGACAGACGGAGACATTCTGAGCAGGTCGAGGAGGGACAAGGACGACGTGCTCACGCAGGGTGGGGATGAGGAGGGGAGGAGGTGAGGTGGCTGTCCATCGACGAGGGCAGGTCAAGCGTAGGAGCATGGCATGGAGAAGCAGGGCGTGTGCTAACACAGATGCACCTTCCAAACAGCGCTGCATGCAGAAGAAAGCGTGAGGCTATACTGGGTCACATGAACAGAAGCCCATGGGCACAAAGCAAAGCAAAGCAAAGCACCGTTTTGCAAAGACATGAAAGACTGCCAGGACGCACATGAATGATGGTCTGCGGCAACAGGGCAATGGCGGTGAGATAAAATGAGGGAATAAGAGAGAGGCCCCATGGGACACTCTGAGAGCCGTGAACTCACGCTCCGTGCCAGCGGGTAAAAAGAGCGCTGAGAATGAAGTGGAAGGAAAAGCTAGAGGGGAGCTTTGGGAGCGCCTGGCCTTGCCCACATCCTGTGCTGACCCGGCACCCAGGGAGCGCTGTCCCCTCATAGCCTGAACAGGTGTGGGGGACAGGCAGGGGGAAGGTTGGTGAGCCCCTTGCCCTCGAGGAGCTCACAGGCCAGCGAAGATGCGAGAGCTACACACAAATACCCACTTGACAGGGCAGAACGCTGCCCCTCCTGTAAAATACCCACTAGCCAGGGCATGAGGAAGGCCTCAAAATGGCTGGGAAGGAGGCCTCCATGGTGGCGCAGCAACGCACTATGAAGCAAAGTGCAGCCACTGCAGCACCAGCTCGATCTCTGCTGCAGGCCGGGGAGGGGACCCACATGGCGCAGCAGACCTCTCCTGCCTCGCCTGCTGCTCCCCTCAGCAGTGTGTTTCAGTCAGTCTGCCTGTTCTGCTCCCCGCTCTGTCTGGTGACTCCTCTCACCTCCCACCTGTACCCCAGCTCTTGTGTGCATAAATAAAAACTATTAAAAAAAATGGCTGGGAAGGGCATTGAGGAAAAGTACTAGGAGACAAGAATGGTTTTAACCAAGCACTGGGGTGCTCCAGCTATACATTGCTAATGTCACAGAGGAAGCTCAGAGAAGATTCTGTCTTGAGTGCATGCTCCAGGGTTGGGAATTCTTTCTGAATACGATGGGAGCCATCAAAGAGCTTCGCAAAGGTACGTACCAGAGGCAGGAACACCACGACTCAGTGGGGAATCCACAGAAAGGGAGAAGGGCCTGACCAGAAGGAAGGGGTCTGCGGGCGGCCAGACACAAAGGTCTTAGCTCAGGAATGTGTGCTGGGGAGGGATGGAGACCCTCGAGCTGAGCCTGAGGCTTCCCTGCTGTGCACCCTGGGACTTCCCACAGCACAGGAGAGGAGGGTTGAGTGGGAGCACGCTGCTTTTCTGCAGACATAGACAGGTCCTACTCTCTGTGGGAAAAGTCTGGGGTTGGCCCCATGTAGTACGTTTCGAGTTTCAGTTTGAACGGTGGTGAATTCCAACTAGGAGAATGATGAGTTGTGCCTGGAGATTTTTGTATTGATTTGGACTCCCAGGTATGGGCACACGTGAACCCCATGGATGCACACACGTCTGTTCCTCCAACCAGAGCCGGGGCAGCGGAGCTGTTTGGAGAGCTAATGCCACCCCTGCTCCTTGCTTTTACAAATGCAGAAACTGGCTGAGGCAAGGGGTTTATCCAAGGACCCCTGACCTCCTGCACACACAGGCTTCTGAAGAGTGGGATAGTTGGCATAAAGCCACACAACCTGCAAGCAACCGTTGGGTCATCCACTGGGCCTAGGAAGATGCCACCAAAACATCAAATGTACCAGGCAGTTGACATTTAACAGCCAAAAAGACTTCTAAGCAGTAACCATAATTCCCTTGCATCTGTACTATTTCTCAGCTGGCCAAGCCATTACACACCTCTCTTTTCCCTAAGCTTTCTTGAGGGAGCTCTATTACCTATGTGTGTGGAAAGGAGAATGGGGTAGCCTCTCGTTTAAGATCGCTTTGGTTGTGAGGGTATATGTAGATTCATGAAAATTAGCAATAGTGCATATAAATCCCCTGAGATAATGCTTGGCACAGACAGGTGTCTGTCTCTGGTTTGGGGTCTCTCTAGCACACCACCTGTTTGCTTGGACATTTCCGCCTGCCCCACCTAACTCTTAGACTCAGCCCAATCGCTGAGCCCTTCAGGCAGAGATCAGCCAGGGGGGCTTACAAAGTGCAGAAATTTGGCCTGTAGTCAAAGCAGGTGCCAAGTATCAGCTGCATTTCCTCTTTTTACCCAGGAACTCTTGGGCTCTTGAGGTCGGGGGCCCGCTGATGCCATACATCACTCTTCGGTTCAATCAGATGCTATTGAAAGAAATGCTGTGGTTAGTTTGGTTTTGACACATATCCAAGAATAAACTGCTTCCAAACGCCCATGAGTTTTCAAAGGCATTATCATTTACGTCCACATAGAAGATGATGGTATCAGAAATGAAAGCAATCTGGAGATGCTATTATTAGGTCACGTTTATTTAGGAGACTATTTCAGGCATCCATAAGGAAAGTTGAAAACCCAGTGCTTATTTAGCTGAGATTATGTTTTCTTCTGGGTGACATTCACCACAGCCAGCTGTGCGCAGGCAGGTGACCAGATGTATCTGTAATTTGCTGGGAGGCAGGTAGTTCAGATATCATAGCATTGCCTGTCTTTATTATAAGATAATATTTACTATGGAAAACACAGAAATACAGGTGAATATAAAAAGCACCTTAATCCTAGTACCCAGAAATACTCTCATGTCAGATTTCTGTCCCATTTAGATGTATAGCCATTTGCTGGATGGTGAAGTGTTCAGAAAGCAAATTAAATACAGCACAATTAACTGTGTTTGCCTTGCATTGATTATAACCGGCTCCCAATCAGGAACCCGCCTTCCAAGGTCTGTCAAGAGCTGCTTGTGTCAAAGCACAGGAGCACTTGGTGACTTTGCAGGTCTGCCGGATCTCCTGTGGATGCTGTTTTGTTGTTCAATGTGGAGTTGTAAGGCCAAGGTCACTGGTGACAAGAGGTTAGTTTCCAAATAGGTGATTTTGAAAGTCAGCGAGGAGATTTTGTATGGTTTTGCCCATTTTGATCAACCAGTTTATCTTCTTGCAATAGCAAAATATACTCAATGCCATAGAAACTTTAATGAAGGTACTACATGAAAAAGAACCTTTGTTATTTTAAGTCTAAAATTCTCTAACATTGTATTCACTTTTTTCCATTGAAATAATTCTTTAAAAGCATTTGAAACCTTTTAGGAGTCGAACTAACATAGCAGAATAGGCTCTCTTTATATATATTTTTTATCTATGTATATAAATACACATATTCACACGTACATATAATATATACACACGTGTAATTTTAAAAATAAAACTAGGATCATCCTACACATGAGCTTGCATTTTGCATTTTTTATCTAACAGCATATTGTAAGCCTCAGGCATTATATATTCTTCAAAAATATGATTTTAATGCCTAAAGTATTTCCTTATGTGAATTATCCACTCCCCTATTTAACATTTTAAACTGCTCCCAATTCTTTTTGACTATAAAAAGTGCTGTGATAAACAGTGCTTCTCTGTCCCGATCGCTCATTATTTTCTTACAGTAAATTTTAGAATATGAATCATCTTCAGGAGGTCTTCAAGAAAAGGATCGATAGTGCACAGAAGTCCCCTGATATAACTCCTGGCACACAGCAGGCACTCCATCCTGGTAGCTACAAACAGAAAAGCAAGTCCCTAGGAGAACAAACAGGTTCTGTCGGAGCAGAATCAGGAGAAAAATGCGTCCAGGGATGATGCGACTGGACGGGCTGGGGTCAGAGGGTCAGAGCACCGGCTGCTTCGCTCTCGGGGTGAGTAGGCCTGCGGCACCCAGAATGAAATGCCCCTACACTGAACCCCACACAGCACTGCTGCCCAGCTGCGCCCCTCAGCGGGGGGCCTCTGCCCTGACACCCCGCTGCAAGCACAGCCCTTTCGCCACGTGACAGGCGGGCTCTGAATGGCACAAGCGCCACTTTTTGTCCAGAACCTTCACGAAGCAGACAACTGTGATGCGAGAACAAACACATGAGTCACTGTGTTCTCAAAGACTGTTTATTAGCTATTTTCATTCAGGTAAAAAGAAATGAAGATGAAAGATAGAAGTAAATGCAACTGAAATTAAATGAGATGAAACTCCAACTAGGTTTCTCCCCCAAAACCTCAGCTGGATGATACAAAGTGGACCGCTGGAGGCTTTGTGTCCGCAGTGCTCGGAGGAGAACTCATTAAAAGAAGAAATTAAGACACCCTAGTTTCTTCTCGGGAGGGCAGGGCATGGTGTGGTAAAAGCTTTTTCTAAAGAGACCAGAATGCTTAGTGGAGGCGCGGCACGCCCCGGCCACAGCTGGTGGGCACCCAGGTGCACGGCTAGGCCCCTGCCTGCTTGGGTCGCCCCAGGCCAGGCGACTCTGCTGCTGTCCCTGGGGTGGCGATCTCTGCTCTTTGAAGGGAGGTTTGATTTCTGGGCAGTGTGGCCACCCAGAGATGGCGTGGGGGAAGCAGGTGTCACAAGGTTCCATGATGCAGTGGGAGATAAACGCTCTGATCACTAAAATGATGAGACTAGTTTTCTTATGTGGCCACAGCAGGCCCTAGGGCGCTCCCCAAAGAGGTGTCGTATCTCCACCTACATCAAGCAGTGTGAGCGGCACAGAATTCCGCGCACAGCCTGCTGGGGCACGCACGTCTGGGCGCTCCCGCTCCGGGCTGGCTGTGACAACCCCAGTTCACGCCTTCAGTGCTCACTGGGAGCTGCAGCTGTACTGCTTGGTCTTTCTTGAAAAATAGAAGCCTATCCATTAAAATTATTTTATATTTGGTCCAAGAAAGGCCAGTTATTAAAAGGACTTCTATTTGTTGAGGCTAAAGACCAGAGGTACTTTTCTTTCCTTCCTTCTCTCCAAAGGCTTGCCTCCCAGCCCACAAAAAGATGCTACGTGTTTGCATCCATGACACCCACCTCCTGGACGACAAAGGTCATGAGCACCAGCAGTGAGGGGGCCTATTCTCCCTGGGTGGCCTCAGAGCAGCCCTCCACTGGGAAAGCTGCAGCACCTCTCACATCAGACATCCCCGCTGTGTCTCTTTTGGGGTCCAGACACTGCCCTGGGGCCTGTCCCAGTGGTGCCCCTTTCCTTCCTCTGATCCAGGGGTCCCAGGGAAGGGCTGGTGGCAATACCTAGGCCTCTGGAATAGGGGTATTGCAGTTCCCATGGTAGATCTTGACTTGGCCCTCACACCGGAAGTAGGCCTCGAAGACATCATTGTAGCCGTGGTCCCTCCACCAGGTGCAAAGCTGCCGGTTCCAGGTACAGTCCAGCACGTGGAAGAGCTCGGGGTGTTCCATGCCAATCATGGTGAAGAAGTCCTGGTCTCCCAGGTGACCGCGGAAGTGGTACTTGTCTGCCAGCTGCTGCACCTGCGTGGGTTCCAGGAGGCGGCTGTAGAGGGGGGACTGGCGCATGGCCTCCAGGTTCAGCAGCATCACCCCACTGTTGAAGCCAGGAAGCCCCTCAGGGGGAGGGCTACCAACCCGGGTCTTGGGGTTCTCACGGCGGAACTGCCAGAACGTGTGCCTGGGGGTGGGGGAAGAGAGATTTAGTCCAGTTTAGAGTGGTGCAGCGGTTTTACCCAGGCCTACTTTCCTGGACTCCCACCACTACCCTTTAGGAAAAGAGAGACACCACCTTGCTTCTACAGCCACAAGAGCCGAGACCGAGGTTCCGACTGCGCATTGCACCATCGGCAGAGGCAGGGCTGGGGTCGGGCTCTGGCCTCCCGACTCCAGCCCTCACCCTCCCGCACCACCCTCTGCCACTGCAGAGAACCATCACTGTCACCGCCGACACTGGGCTGGGTTTCACATGCACGCGCCGCTCACACCCCGTCACAGCCACTGAGACGGAAGGGCTAGGAGGTGACACAGCACTTCAGCACCGAGGAAACTGAGGCACGGGGAGGGCCAGTCACTTGTCCAAATCAACAACGAGCAAGCAGCAGCCCAGGGCCCAATCCAGGCACCTGGCTGCAGAGTCCACTTTCTGAAGACAGCAACAGACCGACAAGAACTTTGTAAGGCTCTATCTTTGTCTGTGATCTTGAAAAGGAGAGGACAGAGGGCAGCAAAGATGTAAGAAGCCAAACATGGGTTCGAGCAAAATCGCTTCCTGCCTTAGAAGAAATCGCACTTGTTAATGCCCCACGCTGGCATTTCTGAAGGGCGAGGCTGGGGCTAGAGGCTCAGCGCTGCCCAGGGCACATTCCCAGGGACCACGGAGGGAAGAACTGTGGACAGTCAGGTAAAATGGTGGTTATCTTAGAGGGACTATGGCCTCAAATTCAGTTTTTCTCCAGGCAGACATTCAACCTAGGGCTGAAGTTCCTGGGATGCTAGAGCCCTTCCTGGTCCGTCCTCTCTGCAGTTGCTTCCACCGGGCGAAGGGAGGCAGCTCCGGAATCTCCCTGTGAGCAGCGGGTTAGAGGCTATTTGATGGCAACTCCCTGTGGGTGCTGCCAGGGTGGGTGGCAGGAAGGGCAGAGTCTGGTCCCACATCGGGAGCAGGGGGAGACCTGGACACAGCAGGGGCCTGCGTTTTGAAGACAGGGGAAGGGCGTGTCCTGCATCAGACTATGGCCACCTCTTTTTATCAGCTTCGCCCCTCCTAGGGAGTCACAGGCATGGTTTTGCTTCGTGGCAAAACCCACTCTGCACCCCAGCCGCTCACAGAAGTCCCCCACCCCGGCCCCATGTATATACACACCACCGGTCAGAAGCCAGGTAGTGCGGGATGCAATGGAGAGAAAACCAAGCCCCGGCCAGAGCAGGCCACAGGGATCCAATGTCCAACACATTTGTCCATGTCTGAGAAGGGAGAACTCGTCCTGGAAGTCTCACCTATCACAAAGGCCGAGCATTTGATCATGGTAAGGGGAGAAGCAGTTCTCTTGGACAGTCTACAAGCCGAACACACAGGTTCACTGTTTGAGCTTTGCCATAACTCGACCTGAGAGGAACAGAGCTCTGGCGCCTGCTTGGTGATAACCACCTCCGGAAAACTAAGCTTCCAGAGCAAACTGAGGGGCCGCAGTCTTTGTAGCTGCAAAGACCTGGGGTGATGGGTTCCGGGGCGGGGGTGTTGGAATGCCACTGTTTGCTCTTTCACCATATTTTCTTGAAACGGTTAATTTCAGGACCAGGTTACAAAACAGCTCAGTTCTACCAAACAGACCTAGGCCACCGCAGCAAGGCAGAGGAGGGGGTCCAGAGAGGAATGGGGGGCTCTCCTGCCAGGGCCTCAGTCACCATTTGGGTGAGAACAGAAGCCTCCACTAGCGAGGAGAGATGGGAAGGGGAGGGAGCAGCGGGGAGGTGCGCCTGGCGCCCCAGACCACCTCAGGAACCCTCAAGCCCGCCAGGCCTGTCGTCCTGCCCCGTGTGTCGTCTCTCCCCTTCACAGAAGATCAGCCAACAAGGGAACGGGCTGGCCGGGGCGTGGGGGCGCGGCCGGCCTACCGGCTCCCGTCTGTGGTCTTCCCAGGACTGCCGTCACTCTGCTTCCTCAGCGCCTGGCACGGGGCCCGGCACGGCAGGGCCCCAGGGGCGGCGGAGGGACTGCCCAGGGGTGCTGAAGAGGCAGGTGGGCCCCGGCTGCCCAGTCGTCACATCAGCCAGGACCAGAGGCAGGAAAAAGGCAGGACGCACGGTTGCAGCTGCCGAGAGCAAACTGCAGCTCCCCAGAGGGAGTACTCAGCCCAGTACTGAGGAGCGGGTGGCCGGGGCAGGTGCCCAGAGGTTTGGAAAGGGTTTCTGCTCTTGAGCGAGCTGGGGAGCGGAGAGTCATCCACAGCCCCTTAGCAGCCTCAGCAGGAAGCTCCCCCAATTCCCCTCTTTAGGCCAGAGTGACTGGCACAGATCACGGGGCCCAGGAGAAGGGGCTGGAAGAAGAGGGGGGAGAACAGAACATCCTCGCAGGTGGGGACCGTGACCAGTGGCTGTGGGGGCACAACGCCAAGCACCCCGAGCAATATGAAAGAATGGGGGTTCATGGAGCGAGACTTGCAGAAAGGTCTGGGACAGAGGGGAGGACTTAACGCCTGCTGAGGACATCTGCCAAAGTCTGCCTTTTTGAACTCTGCTGTGCTGGTGCCTTCAGCTGCAGGTCATGCAGCTCCCTGGGGTAGCTGCCCTGTGAGTGACTTTCCAGAGCTGACTATTCCCACCAGTACAGGGGGCTGTTTATCTTTGCCTCCAAGACCAATGAGCTGTCTTAGTTTGCCAGGGCTGCTGTAACAAAGTGCCACAAGATGAAGGCTTCAATGACAGAAACTGACCGTCTCATAGTAAGGAGACTGGAAGCTGAGACGTGGGTGCCCGCAGGGTTGCTGCTCCTAAGGGCTGTGAGGGAGAGTCTGTCCCACGTCTGTCCCCAGTGCCTGGTGGCTTGCTGGCAATCTTTGCGATTCCTTCCTCTTCACGCAGCACTCCCCTGCCAGCCTCCAACTCCGCCTCTTTTCATAAAGAGCCAGTCGTGCTGCCTTAGGGGTCTTCCTACTCTGGGGGGACCTCATCTTAGCTAACATATCTGCGATGGCCCCATTTCCAAGCAATGCCACATTCAAGGCACAGGGGGGAGAACTTCTGCATATGAGTTAGGGGTTGGGAGTGGTGCACATGGTTCAGCCCCTAACACCCTCCAACAAGAAGAAAATATCACAGGCCCTCTTTACCTTTGTTCTCACTGTCAGGCTCTGAGGGTACCCGTGGGGCCCAGAACCATCCCCACTGCCCCAAGCGGGTAGGACACAGCAGGCATGACGGCTCGGCAGTCTCTGTCCAGGGGGCTGGCAGGAGGCAGGTGTCAGTGGTCAATATATAATATATAAAATACGTAATATGCACAAGCTGCAGGGAAAAGCGGAGGGGTTTGGAAATTGAGGTGTGGGGAGATGTCTCATGACACTCAGCCAGCAGAAGAGCGATGCCCCAAAGTTCACACTGATGTCTCCGGGACGTGTGGGAGCGCTGCACCGAGAAGGGAGCAGCCAGTGACCGCACGCATACTCAACAGAGCACCTACTGGACCCAGCTGCTCCGGGGCAGGCCGAACACCTCTGCCCTGGAGAAACTGGCGGGCTGCAGGGAGGGGAGACCCTGACGTAAATGCATAAACAGTAGCAACCATGAGATGAAGGGTGGGGGAGGTTCTGCATCTAGAAGCTGCGGCCCTGGGCTAAGGGCCAGCTCTGTGACTGTTACAGGGCAGGGAGAGGGGCACCCAGAACCCCTAAGCCTGCCCTCTCTGAATGGGTTCTGCCATTTGCCGCATTAAGACAAACATATAAAACCTTTAATGGAAAGGAACTTTAGTACGACTAGGGTACAATAAAGAAAGAACAAAGAATATAATTACTAAGTTAAGCATCCAAAGTTACCCATCTCCTTGAGGGTAAAAGTCCAGCCAAATAGGATTGGCCCAAAGCAAGGCCCAAAAGCCTGGCACACGTCTAAAGGACCTTTCAGTGGAGACCCATAGAAAAGGGTCAGAAAGAGTCAGACAAATCCGGGAGAAAAAGAGCAAACTCAAAATCAAGATGAAAGCTGCCATGGTCAACCTCCCCACGGGTCTCTCCCCCACATCTGTTCCAACCAGTCCAAGACCAAAAAGCAAGCGCAACTTCTTCACGTGTCCCTCTGCTCCACGTGCCTCCTCCAGGTCTCCTCGCTGCTCTCCATCTTCCTTCCTTCCTTCTCTCCTCTCTGCAGAAATCTCCTTCTCCTCAGCTCCACCCACTTAGGGCGGAACCAGGATTTGGAACTTCCCCTTTTCCCGGGACCACTGAGGCTCCCAGGGCTTGGCTGACTCCGTGATGACACGGGGGTGGGACGAGCCTCCCCAGAGGGCTGTGACGGGACGCTAGTGTGGGTGCGTGCACCTGCCACCGCCGTGCCCCGTGGGAGAGGCCCTGACTACCATGGGCGCCCACCACTCCCTGCCGGGTTCTGTCAGGGGGTGTGGTGCCTGGAGCCCGGCTGTCATCCACGCAGCCAGCTGTCTGCAGCTTTATCTCTGTTTCACCGTGGTTTCCTCCCTCAGGGAGACTGGAGGATAAGGTGACCCACATTGCCTGTCTCTTTCCCGTAGCAGCACCAGCTATGACCAATCCATCTCTGTGGGACGCGGCAAAACCTGACCCACTTTGGAATCCTGGAGGGCGAACAGCCCAGCCGGCAAGGCCTCTGATCTGTCACGAGACTGCCTGGCCACTTGCAGAGCCTGCAGCCCTCCAAATGCCCACCGTCCTCTTCTCCAGAGCCCTCTGGATAGACCACCTCAGCCGCAGGCCCCCCAGGACACGGCACAACCTGGCCCACGGCTGCTCCCCTGTGCCCTCAGGATGGGGTGGGTGCTCTTCTTCAAAAAGCAGTCTGCCTCTTACACACTCAGGGAACGGGGCACTCCTGATGGCTTCCTCCCCATACCCAGTCTGCTGGGACACCTCGGTCACACGGGCTTCCTCCCACACCTGCCGCAGAGCTGTGGACAGGCAGGTGGGGCTGGGGAATCACCACCACTCGACCCAACCAGCAGCTCTAGAGCACCGATGTGGCTAAAGTGGGCCAGGCCTGGAGGGCTCTGTGGGGTGGGCCTTGGGAGGGACAGGAGCAGAGAGGATGAGGAAGGAGCAGGGCATGGAGGAAGAGGCAGGAGAGGGTTAGACCTCATCTGCCTGGGGCGAACCTGGGGCTCAGGGAAAGACCTTGCAGTCCTGGCCAGGGAGAGCCCAGCAGGTGGCTCGAGACAGCTCACAAGCATGGCGTAGCAAGTGAACACGGAGAGTTCTGGCACATATGGTATGGAAGAGCATCCAAGAGAGGTGTAGCCCAACTACTGCCCCCCACCCTGACGGTAGGAGCTGATTTAGGCCATGGGAACCCCCACAAGAACCTCCGATAGACCTGCAGGCCCACCGTGCCCACTCCAACCTCCCATCCCCTGCCCTGTGACCCCAGTGCCACTTCCCTCCCCTCCCTCCTCATCCCTGTCCCATCTAGTGTCCCATCTCTCCCTAGTGTGGCCCTCCACGCCCTCCTACCCATCCCCTGCCTCTCACTCGGACACTCTGGTCTGGACAGAGGGCTCTGCACAAAGCACTACATATCTCCTCCCTGCCCTGACCTCAGACCCCAGCAGCACTTCCTGAGCCGCCCCCTGCAGCCTGCATCGCCAGCCTAGGTGCCCCCCACCGCCTTGCTCTCAGGTCTGCCCCCATCGTGTCCTCGTCCTCTCTGCTTCAGCCCGGGCACCCTCAGCCATTGCCACGGCCATCATGGTGGCCCCAGGCTCTTCAGACTCACTTGGACTGCACACTCGGCTCTCCGTGGACTCGCCCCCGGAAGACACGCTGCTCTGGTGACCGGGGCTGAGGCGGCTCCGCAGGCCTGCCTCTCCCTGTTTTCTGGGTCGTCAGCCTCCCCTGGGCCCTCCTAACTCCCTACACACTCAAAACTTCATCCCAGCACCTTAGCACGTGCCAAGAATATGCCAGAACATGCCGCAGGGCCTGGGCACTTGGCGGTGCTGCCAGAGGCAACTGAGGCCTCTGAGAGAGGGGAGTGGTGGAGGGAGAGGTGGACATTCCGCACTGGGCGCACGGAGCAGGAGGGGATGCGGCAGGGGAGGCAGGGGCGGGGCCACGAGAGGGCTGAGGGCAGAATGCGTACAAAGAGGGCAGGCCCAGCATGCCTACAAGCGAGGAAAGGAGTGTGTGTGCCTGAGGTCGAGGGGCGAAGAAACGGGGGGAGTGGCGGGGGAGGGCTTGAGCGATGGCAATAAAGACAACGGCCAGTACTCTGGGTGCAGCTGACCCTCGAACAACACGATTTGAATGCACGGGGCCACTGATGTGATATTTTTCAATAAATATGTAAATGTGCTTTCTCTTCTTTATGCTTTTCTTAATAACATTTTCATTTCTCTAGCTTATTTTATTGTAAGAATATGGTTTATACAACATATAAAGTATGTGTTAGCATGTGTTTATATTACCAATAAACTGTTAGTAAACTGGTAGCAGTTAAGCCTTTGAGGGAATCATAAGTTACAGGTAGGCGGTGGGGTGTCAGCGCCCCTAATCTGAGAGGGTCAACTGTAGCTACTACAGGACGGACCTATTTAAGTCTTCCTGAATGTTTAGAACAAACAAGGAAGGTGGGTACTGCCTCTTTTTATGACTGGGACAGTGTGGTAGGAGATATAATTTCCCCCAGGCCAGGAAGGGAGAGAAGCCAGCTAGCAGAGTCTGCCTGGAGGAAGGAAATCCTAGACTTGCAGGTGAGAGGAGGAAGACTAGTGAGAAGTTGCAGCAGCTCTGCGGTTGGAATTAGGGATATTGAAAAAGCTCATTTTTGATGAAACCTACATCTTGGGAAGGTAAGAGGTGAAGTCATCTATGGAGAAAGACCAGGGAACGTAGAAGGGGTTGAGAAATAATTTAACAAAGTCTCCTGCAAAGTGCAATAAGGAATCAATAAAAGATGAGGGAATTTATCAGAGAACTGAGGGCATGAATG
The DNA here is from genome assembly GCA_019455555.1 of Galemys pyrenaicus. NCBI lineage: Eukaryota > Metazoa > Chordata > Mammalia > Eulipotyphla > Talpidae > Galemys > Galemys pyrenaicus. The sequence continues at coordinate 6,051,233 of JAGFMF010011696.1, forward strand.
GAGGCAGGAAGCCCTGGGACTGATAACTGAAACGTGCCTTATTCATCTTCATGTCTTGAGGGTCTAGCATGGGCGTCTGACTCACAGCAGACGCTGGAGAACTGCTAAGTGAGAGGGAGGGAGGGAGAGAGGAAAGGAGGGGAGAGGCAGAGAGGAGGGGAGGAGGGAGGGAGAGAAAAAGGAAGGGGAGACTGTTGAATCAGATGGCAGAAATTTAAAAGGGAGGAAGGGAGGCAGATCTCCATCAAGGAAGGACAGAAAAAGTGAGGTCGGCAAGTTGGCCAAGAGCCAGGGATGCGCATGTATGATGAGATGGCATGTGGCAAAGGTGGACCACGAAGGAGCCCAGATGGGAAGCTGAGCTGGCAATGCCCCCAGCCCTGCGGACAATGAGCTTTCCTGTACTGGTGCTGGAGCCCCCTGGCCCCCAGGTACAGGGCTGGGACTTCTCTGTTAGGGAGCAGCTCAAAGCTGGTGGGAGACACAGGACGCAACCAAGACCGGTAGGGCCTGCAGCCCGCAGGCTGGGCTGGGGAGGACCACAGGGCAGGTGGCCTGGCCTGGGGCGCCAGGTCTCAGCTCAGCTGCACGATCCTGCCTTTTCCCTGCAGTTAGGCTGGGGACGGACTTTCACAGGGATGGAGACAAAGCCAGAGTCACCTTCATAATCGGCTCACTGCCCCCAACGTCCCACGCACCAGGGCACAGGGGAGGCCGGCGGGAGGCCGGCGTGCTTTCCAGGACAGCGAGCACAACGCAGGCGGGCGTGAGCGTGACAGCGAGGAGTATGTGCGGAATGTAACCCTGTGTCCAGAACTGAGCTCAGTCAGCCCAGCATGGCGTCCTTCGCCCCCACAGAAGGGGCTTCCAGCCCACAGAGACATGGAGCGAGGACGACCCAGGCACAGAGCGTCGCAGCAAAAGGCCCGGGAAAGCCTGCGAGGCCTCCCACCCGAGCTGACCACTCTCCTGGCCCCTGCTCTGCCCCACGCATTGGCGGCGTGGCTTTGGCCAAGGGCAAAAAATATCTGGCAGAAAAACATAAACACCGCGACTCTCCTACCTGCCGGCACAGGGCAAGGTGCTGGCCAGGGCCACGCCAGGTCAGACACGGCCCTGCCCGGGGGGGCTGCAGCGCACAGCGGCACCTCCCAGGCGCCGCTGTGTGAGGACCCGCCTGGGATCTGGCTAAAATGCAGATTCTCACGCAGATGCTGCAGCTCCAACGAGCCCCCAGCGACGCGGGCGCGCCCGGCGGGGATCAGCAGCAGCGGGGGTATTTTTACCAGTTTCAGAGATGAAAATCACGAGAGGAGCGACGCTATCACTTTAGCCTAGAGATGACCGTATCCACTTGTAAGTAGCCACTTACAAATTTTACTTTGATGCTCGCTGCAACACCTCACCTTGCCGCAGCCAGGCGGCGGGCTGTGGAGCACCAGGGAGACTCCGGCGAAGGAGCCGGCCTGTGGGACCCGGAGGAGAGCCCTGCTCTGGCCCCCGCCTCCCAGCTCTGCCCCCAGGGGTCAGGCATCAGTGAGCTGGGGGAGACAGGCTTCTGTTAGTTTTAGCCTCAGTTCAGCTGTCCTGGAAAGCACGCCGGCCTCCCGCTGGCCTCCTCCCGTGTGCCCTGGTGCCGTGGGACGTTGGGGGCAGTGAGCCGATTATGAAGGTGACTCTGGCTTTGTCCCCATCCCTGTGAAAGTCCGTCCCCAGCATAACTGCAGGGAAAAGGCAGGATCGAGCAGCTGAGCTGAGACCTGGCGCCCCAGGCCACAGCCGTCAAAATAAGTGCCACTGCAGTATGTACGAAGAACGCAGCTTCTAGGTTAGATTGTCTGGGTCCAAATTCAGTCCTCTGCTTACTGTTCAGGAAATGGTTCAGCCAGCGTGCTGCCTGCCCCGGTGCACTTGGAGGCAGCACGGCCTTGGCCCTAGAGCTAAAGTCCACAGCTGAACACACCTGTGGACATCACCTGGGAAAGCAGAGCGGAAGCAAATGGCTCAAGGTCCCCAGGCTCGAATGTAAGAGCCCCACGGCCAGGCTCCAGAGCTGCCTGGGCCTTTCCCACCAGCAAAGTGGCAGCCTCAGCTCTGGCCTGGAGCCTTTCAGATTTCAACTAAGTAAAACTGCAGTCTTCTTTGGGGCCATAAGGCCTTCAAACCATAAACTAACTGGGTCTGCGCTCTGCCTGTTCCTCACTTGCCGTCACCTAGTAATGGCTCTCGGCAAAATCCCGCCACAACACAGTCACGGGACTCCGCTGGCCTTGGAAGCTAAACCACAGGAGTTCGTTCAGCCGTGTCGGGGCCGGGCCTTGCGAGGCTTCTTGCAGAGATGCTTGTCTGTGGCGCCGTGCTGGAGACAGCACACCCTAGCTCTGGGCAGGAGACAAAGCCCAAGGTGGGCGTCCCGCAGGCTACAGCAGGGCAAGAAGGGAGGCCCAGGATTGCCTCTGAAGTAGAGAACCTGCAGAGACTGAGCTTCTGCAGCATCGCCACCAGGGCTGCAGGGGGTGTCGCCTTCTTCAAGGCACAGAAGGACCCCTGAGCGCTCACATTACTCAGGCATTCGAAATTCTGATTGAGGTCAAGGAGAAAGACAAACTGTGGCCATTTGAAAGTTCAAGTTGGGGACAAGGGTGGTTTAGTGGCCCCCTGCTGGATGGGTCAGCTGAGGAGGTGGGAGCTTTGGGAAGAATCAGCTGGCTCCACCCGCTCCTGGTCTCCGCCTGGGACGGTGACTTGGCACCTCACCAGAGCCCATCTCATCCCCATCCCCACTGCACCAACCTGAGTGAGGCAGAAGCCAGAGACAGGGCTGGCACCTCTCCGTGTGCCCACACCCATATGCATGGCCGCGGTGGGTGTTTAAAGCCATAAGCCACAACCTGGCAGAGTCCAGGAGCGATGCATCGAGGCCACTGCTATCCACGGCTCATCCTGACGGCTGCACCAGGGGCTGCCTGGGTTTGATTTCATGCTCATCCCCAGAGCCTCACCCCGTGGCTGTGATTCTACTCGACTGCTGAGCACTGCTAAGCTCTCACTCACCACGGGAGAGGCCCCTGGGGGTCGGCTGGGCAGCCTTGTCCTGCACCCCAGGCTAGCCGTGAGGCACTCCTGATGCTGTGCTCCTACCACATGCAGTGCCCCAAGAGGCAGAGACCATTCCTGCCATTGCAGCCTCCCTCACCCGGGCCGCCCAGGGCCTGTGCACAGGGCAGTGCATTCGAGGGCGTTTGTGTCCACAGAGCACATCTGAGCAGAACATGCCTGGCCGCCAGCCCACCCAAACATCCAGCTTGTCCCCGGCTTGCCCAGCGTCCCCCACACAGCTGGCTGCACCGCGTGCCCCAGAGCCGCACAGCTGGGCACTCGGCTGTGTTGCTGTCCTTTTCACATTTTTTTTTTTAAGAAGGGGTTGGAGAGAGACGAAAATCCACAAAACAATCTCTCTTCCTGACAGGCCAGCTCAGATCACAATGGTTCTAGGCCGAATCAAGGAGCAGCATTACCAGGGGGGTTATCAGAACTGCGTGGCTCAGGGAATAAACAGCTCCTCCAAGGTGACCTGGAACCTCAGCTGCTCTCAATGCCTTGTCCTGAACTGAGGCTCCAGCCCGATCTCTAAGCACACCGGGGGCGGCGGCCACCACAGGTCTGCAGGGGCGTCTGTGCAATTCCATTCCAGAGGTAGCCACAGCACTTAAGCTGGGGTGTGGTCAGGCGGCCCTTCCCGGAGGCCCTACGTCTTGCCACTGGACTCTGAGCTGTGGGCATCTGAAGGCTGACAAGTGAGATTCTTTTTAGAGTTCAGTGACGTTTAAATAAGCTAATGTGGGCAAAGTGCCAGGGAGAGTCTGGCATGTTGATCTGGTGGGGAAACGCTGTGACCCGCTGTGTGCAGGCCACTGCTCTGAGCCCTCGGACACACACGAAATAAAGCAGCTATGCTTCTGCCCTTGCAGAATTTCTCTGGGGGCCGGGGGTGCAGAGCGGCCAACGGCAGTCACCACCCTGGAGACAAGAGGTAGAACGGCACAACGTGGAGCTGAGTCCCTAAGAAGAGGATCCTTCCGCACTCAGGGGGCTCAAGGAAGGCCCCACGGAGCGCTGCCATCTAAGCCCACACTCCAAGGAGGAGCCAGGCCGGGAAGAGTGGCGGGAGGTCGCAAGGAAAGGCCAGCCTGGGGCTGAGAGCAGTCCCACCTCGTTGAGAAGAGCTGGGCAGTGGCAAGGTCAGGGGTTGGCCCTAATCTTGAGGGTAACTCAGGGCAGCTTGAGTTGACAAAGATCCCAAGTGGGGAGCGGGCAGCTTGGAGGAGGCCGAGCTGGGAGAAGCAGGATGGGATGAGGGGCTACGGTGGTCCAGGACAGCACCGTGGTGTCGGGGAGAGAAGCGCTGGATTCAGGAGACCCTGCAGGTGCAAGACGGCCCTGGGGACTGACAAATACGGGGGGAGAGGGGTGAGGAGGAAGAGTTCGGCGTTCCGGGTTCTGTCTGAGCAGGCAACAGCAGTCATCGCTGTGGCTGACGTCGTGCCCAGGGACACGCCACACCACCCCGTCTGAGGCTTGTTCCTGCACCTGGACAAGGAGACAGGCCCCTGGCCTTCTGCCCAGGTGCGACGTGGCTGTGTCTTAACCTCGTGTTGCTCGTAACCACCTCGGGGGCAGCGCCCTGCTCACCCCTCCCACTTCTGCTCATTTCTCCAAACTTCAGGCTGCGACGGTGGGGAGGAGACACCCTGTGTGGCTCCTTTACACGCTACCTTTCTGCAGATGGCTTGGCGCAAGCCTGCCTTTCTCCTGCTCCCCCGGGGCCACAGTCAGCCTCTCTCTCACCAGGGCACGCACCCAGAGCTGTGCCTTTGCCTCCTTTCCAAGTTACACCAATTTCCTAGGGAGATTTTTTTTCCCTTTTAAACTGGAAGTGGCCCCGAGTCCCTCCTTGGATCCATTCTGCCACGACTCTTCTGCGTGCTTCCAGATGCTTCTTCTAAATCTCTGCTGTGCCTGGGGTGCTCCCTAGAAAGGCAGCAAGGAACCAGAACTACCCTCGGCCCCTCTCCCACCTAGCGCTGTGCTCAGGCGTCCCCGCAGGACTGCGCGGAGCTGGCAGCGCGCTGCAGGGGAGGAAGTCCGGTCCTGCACGGGCCGCGGCTCTCGGCTGTCCCCGGGGGCGTACCGGCCTGGGCTTCACCAGCACAGCCAACCGGGACTGGAGTTAAGTGTGAAGAATGGAATTTTCAGAAACCAATCAAAGTTGGCATTGAAATTAGGGGCTAGTCTTGGCCACCACTCAAGGAAAATAATCGGAATCCTCTGGAAGCAACAGCACTTCTGCTGGCCACCTTCTGGAGTCCTCTGGCTGCTGACGGGCAGCCTTTCCTCCTCAAGGCCCCTCTTTCTGCCCGTGTCCCCCGTGGCAGGTCAGGCTGACTGAGGAGGAGCCCACACCTGAGTCGCACCCAAACTGACTAGCAGCTTGCCCTCACGGCCGCGCCCACGGAGGCACTGACTCCACAAGTTCTGGTGCCGCCGGGGTGTGTCAGCTGCTGGCCTTTCTCCCTGTGTGGCCCCCACAGAGTTGACTGCTGGGGAGGATACGAGTGTCCAGTCTGAGGAAAAGCGTAAAGAGAACTCGCTTGTGGACACACCTGCGAGGGAGGCGAAGGAGGAAAGAAACCTGCCCAGTCCCAAGGGCCCCCGGTCTCCAGCGGCCCTGCCTGCCCGTCAGCTCTCTGCTGAAGCCGCATCCATGCCCCTGGGTCTGCTGGTGTTCCAGCTCCTCCCTCCCTGCCAGGGCCTCCACCCTCACCTCCTCTTTCAGTCACCCGACTCTGCCCAAGACCCACAGACACCTGACCGAAACACACAGCCAAGGGTGGCCCAGCCAGGCCTCCGCACCGTTCATTCTGTCCAGACACAAATGTGCCAGGGCTGCTGACACAGGAGGCCACAGCCGACCAGCCTCACACCTCACTGAGCTCGAGCCCTTCATGCGATCTTGAGAAGCCTTTGCCCACCGGGCCCTCCAAGCTTCATGTGCCGCCTCAGAAGGGCTTCCCAGATGCACGTGCCTCACTAAGTGTGGTCCGGGCCGACGGGGCCCGGGCAGCCCCATCTCTGGGCACGCGGGGTTTGAGGCCTGTGCCAGCGCCGAGTCTTTCCATCTTCGAGCCCCCGCCCTCCGGGCAGCAGCTGCGTGGCCAGAGGCCTTCTCTGCACCGGCCGGGAGGCATCTGTGGGTGCCTCCGATTAAGACGCTCTGCTTTTCCTCCTCTGCAGCTCAGCCCAGGTCCGCTAGGAAGGTCTTCTCAGCCAGGCGCCCGCTGCCTCCACTTCCCCTCTGGCTTTCGCGACCCAAAAGCTGTGGGGAAGGCAGTACTCCAGTGTGTCTGGAGAGCTAGTCAAATGCAGATTGGGACTCAGCAGGTGGGAGCAGCAGGCTGACCTTGCTGACAAGCCCCCAGGTGAGCCGGAAGCTGTGGGACTCAGGCCTAACTCGGGGTGATGAGAGGCGAGAGGGCTTTCAGTCAGACTGTCTCGATGCCAAACGCACTGGAACCATCGCACCTGAAAGGTGCTGGAGGACCACATGAGGTGGTGCGGTGCCCAAGGGCCCTGGAGCAGCGGGCACTCACAAACGCAATCTCCTCTTTTTGCTTTGGTTTTCTCCCTATAATAGTAGGGAATGTGGGGCCTCCCTGGTGGCGCAGCAGGTTGAGTGCTGCTCTGTGAAGCATCGGGGCACAGCGGCGGGAGTTCAATCCCGGCCAGGGAGGAACCCACATGGCGCACAGACCTCTCCTGCCTCGCCCGCTGCTCCCCTCAGCAGTTTCAGTCGATCTGCCTATTCCGCTCCCCACTCTGTCTCTGGTGGATCCTCTCACCTCCCGCACCTCTGGCCTGTACCCCAGCGCTTGACTTGTGTGCATAAATAAATAAATCTTTTAAAAAAAGCAGTAGGGAATGTGACACCTCTGAGGAGAGGTGTTGACGCAGAATTAAATGAAATAACATGAACACCGTGACATAGAACAGGAGAGCAGTCATGTGTTCGCCCTCCTTTCCTCTGGCCACCTAATCCTGGGGCTAGCACATAACTGGCACCCCACAGAGGGGAGGCGGGGAGTGGCACAGAGTTCAAGGCCTTTCTCTTAGACACAGTCTGCACACCAAACTCTGAGTGCTTTTGCACGTGAGAGGTGCTGTTTAGATCATGCAGACGGCAACCCCCCAGTTGGTTTTACGGGGGCTCACGCATGAGTAAAGACGCTGCTAGCACAGGGGAGGGCAGGGCCAGCCGGGGGCAGCCACCCTGGACAGCACTAGGTAAGGCCCTAAGCCCCACCGCGGGCTTGTCTGCAGTTCTAGGGGCCGCCCTCAACGGGGCCGTGTGTGCCTGTGTGTAAGTCCGATTCCCACTGCAGGGAGCAACTCACCAGAAGAAAGGAGGCGCTTCGGGAGCTGCATTACCTAGCCTGACTGGGAGAGGACCACTCAGCCAAACGGCTACCTCCCCTTTACTAGCCTAGGGGAACCCAAGCAGCTTCAGAGAGGGTCTTGCTTATGCCACAGGAGCGAGGCTGGTCTCGGTGTTGTGGGCAGTGTGGTTTCTTGCCCTGAAGTCTAAAGGGAAGGCAAGAGGGGAAATGTGAGTGACAGCCAATGCCTCTCCACCAAACACTTACTGACAGCCAGTAGTAGCCCAGCCTCCGGCCCCGGTACAAGCAAAAGCAAGCCCTTTGACCCTTACCAGGAAGCAATCTGCTTCAACATACGTACTTGGAACGGACAGCTGCTGGCTACCTTGGGGAGACTGGGGGGTTCCCTTGGCATGGCCCCAGCCCAAGTCCATCAGAGGGACAGTGCAGCCAGAGAGACAGTACTCTAAGTGACGGTGGCACAGAGTTCAGAGGGCTCCAAGTGGGAGAGATGGCATGTGAGCCCCTAAAAACAACCTCTGTTCCCAGATTGCCTTCCCCAACACACACACATAACACATGCGCATGCACACACACTCACACACATGAACATACACACAGGGATGTCTTCTGCCTTCAGGAAACTGAAATTCAACTTCCCAGTCAGTTCTGGGTCTTCTTTCTTCAGAAAGAAATACAAATTTGCGGGGAGCCATATCTTCTCCAGCCCCAGGCCCTCTTCATGCCCTGGAAACTTTTGCAGCTATTTAACACAGGAAAGAGGTTTCTTTTAACTGGCAATTAAAATCAGAGCACAGAGACAAGTTTTGTAAAGCTTGGTTTTCATAGAGGATAACTTTTCCACTGTGGGTTTAAAAAAACGAGAATCTTGATTGAAACTGTAGGCGCCCACATAAACAGTGAAACCCACTCAGTTTTCTGAATCGAGATAGAATGGGAGGAACTTTTGTCTGAGGTTAGAAAGAATTCAAATTTGCATGATCTGTTTCCAAACTTAAAAAAAGGTGAAATGCTGAGCCTGGGCTATGAACTCAGGTTGCTCCAAATTTTACCCAATCAGACTCCAAAGAACACCTTCCTGTGACAGTCCTTTTCCAGGGCTCCCTATTAGTCATTCTTTCTTCAAAAGTCCAGGAAATGGAGGCAGGTTTCTTTCCATCTGCCGCCGGGGAGTCCACTCCCCTTTATCAGATGATAAAGGGCTATGATGTCAAAATCCATATACATATGCAGGTGTGCACACACAGACACACCTAACACACACATACTACTACACATAAATTCACGCACGCGCACACACACACTGATAGACATACCAGTATTTGACATTACTAAATGCTTGTCATATGCCAGTCATTTTAAAAGCAATTTATATGAATGACCTCATTGCACCCTCACAAATTTGCGGCAGAGGTGACAATGGCAGTAAGAAGGGTAACTACTTCTAAAGCAGCCCGTGCCGCCCGCAGAAGCACTGCTTAGGTGCTTGTAAACACTTGGACTCATTTACTTTCCACAATACTGAATTACTTCACAATTCTGTGAGGTGGGCCTGAGTCTCATGTCCATTTTATATATGAGGCCCAGCAAGGGGAGGGGAGGGAAACAGCAGAGTGGTGGAGACAAGTACCCTGTGAGCCCGCCCGTGTGAGCCATGCAGAATAGGCGAAGTCATAGAGACAGAAAGAAAACCCGAGGTGACCAGAGCAGGGGGGAGGGGATGGGGAGGGACTGCTTTATGAATACAGAGTTTCTGTTTGGGGTGATGAGACAATTTGGAAATACTGATGATGGTTGTTCAGCTGTGTCTAGATTAGTGCCAGTGACTGTACACTTAAAAACAGTTAAAAATGACGATTATGTCCTATATGTTTTACCACAATAAAAACGATCTGCAGGGGAAAGGAGCCAACACAGGCCCAGACACTGGCGAGATGTCAGGGAACTCTTGCCCCGCAGCCATCTCTCTCCTTCCACGGGTTCTAAGGAGGAGCCCTGGAGAAGGAATCAGAGGGACTGAAAGGCCGGCAGCTCCGCCTGCACCCCCAAGGCGCCCTGCTCACCACCCCCTCACTCTGGTGATCTCGGAGCCATTTCTAGCGCCCCAGGCCCCGCAGGGCTGCTGCCCCCCGTTCAAGCTCTGCCTCCAGCACAGACCACTCTGCAGTCATGATTCATCTGTGTCCCAGACTGCGGACGCCAGGAGCCAACGGCAGTGCGCCGTGCGATTAATGCGCAGTGTTCCAAGGGGGCTGAGGACATGTGGGCGGAGGTCAGGCTCTACGGTGACAACCGCTTTCTGCTGCAGAGGGACGAAAGCAAGAAACCTGTTGGTTCTCTCAGCACAAAGTGGACCCTGCAGCGGTGCATGGCCCCGCACTGGGGTAGCGGCTGGCCAGGCTGGGCTCTGCCTCCAGGCCTCGTGCGCAGACACACTCAGCAACCACACCGAGACCCCTCCAGACCAGCCAGGCCAGGGGCCAGCTCTGTCAGGCCAGCTGTGGTCAAGTCACTGAAAGGGAAATCATTACTTGCTACAAACTGTCACAAGCCCCTTTCCCTGTGCAGTTTTGCAAAACCAGAATCATTGGATGAAGGATGAAATGCCATTACTGTATTTGAAATGTATTCAACGTAGAGGTTCTTAAAAGTGTTCTGTCTTTTATGTGTAGCTTTGGTAATAGTTGGAATCTGCTTCTCACTGGGCACAAATGGGGGCACAAAAGGAAAAGTCTTCCTGTCTATACTTTAAAAAAAAAAAATGACAGATTGGGCCTCCCTGGTGGCACAGCGGGTTGAGTGTCACACTGTGAAGCATCCGCAGCACAGCAGCGCGAGTTAGCTCCCCGGCCAGGGAGGGGACCCACACGGCGCAGCAGACCTCTCCTGCCTCCCGCTGCTCCCCTCAGCAGTGTGTTTCGGTCAGTCTGCCTGTTCTGCTTCCCACTCTGTCTCTGGTGAATCCTCTCACCTCCCGCCATTATGGCCTATACCTTGTTCTTGTGTGCATAAATCTTTTTTTTTTTAAATGACAGATTAAGACAGTACCATAAGTAATTCTCCCGGAGAAGTTTTGGCTGAACTTGTGGTTCAGCCATATCTGCCCCTCCCCTGACCTGCAGCCTTGGACCTCTGCTGGCGAGGACCACACATGCATCTCAAATCTTCTGCTACACGAGCACGGGGTCTTGTCTCAGAAAATGTGGCCTGTGTGGGCTGGAAGTGAGTGACAGCTTGCAGGACCGCCGAGACCACAAGACTCGGCTAGGGCAGAGTCAGTGTGGCCCTCCCCAGGGGTCCCTGGAGTTCCCTACCCCGACTCTGAAGCGATGTCATGGTCCACGTTGAATCCCAAGGGAATTAATGCCAACTTCTTAGCACCGACATAAGTGCCCCACCATCCTTTCCCTGTCCCTCCGCCCGCATCCTCCGCTCCCCTTGTGTTCCACCCAGACCCAAGTAGCTGTGCCACCTGCAGAGCCTCTGGGCGGCTGCTCCCCCGTGCAGGGCCTTCTCCCTCCGTGCCCACTGGCCTTCTGTTCATTAACACCCAGCCAGAGATCACATCTGCTGTGAAGGTGCCTTTGCTCCCTCCAGTCCTTGAACCACGGCTGTGGCTGTGGTGTTTTAAGTCATTCCACGTACTTCTCTGTCCTATGAAACTATTAAAGACAGAGACCGTTCTTTTACATCTGAACCCTCACTCCCTGGCACCAAGCAGGAACCGAGACTATTTATTTATTTACTTACTTACTTACTTACTTACTTACTTACTTACTTACTTATTTATTTATTTATTTATTTATTTATTTATTTATTTATTTATTTATTTATTTATTTATGCACACAAGAGCTGGGGCACAGGCCAGGGTCGTGGAAGTGAGAGGATTCACCAGAGACAGAGTGGGGGCAGAACAGGCAAATCGACTGACACACACTGCTGAGGGGAGCAGTGGGTGAGGCAGGAGAGGTCTGCTGCACCTTGAGAGTCCGCTCCCTGGCCGGGGTTCGAACTCACGCTGCTGTGCCGCAGTACTACACAGTGCAGAGCTCAACCCGCTGCGCCACCAGGGAGTCCCGAGACCATATTTATTGAGTGAGGTTTTCTAGACAGATATATTATCCCCATGAAAGAAGAGACAACTTGCCTTTGCTGAGACAGCGAGGCCCACACTGCAGCCAAAGGGCCCAGGCCCCTGCCAGCGTGACGGGCTCTGAGGGCGGCCCCAGCCATGCCGCAGCCTCAGCAGGCAAAGGCACCTCCTGGCAGATAACAGTGAGGCTCCAGGCAGTACGTGCTGCGTTATCCTCAGGGCCCGCCGGGCCACTTGCCAGAGCCATGCCACCCTGAGAGTCTGGTCATGCACCGCCAGACTGAACATAATCTGCTTAATTAATCTACAGCACAGAACAAACACTGTGCCCTGCTGCCGCCTTCACCGACGCCACTCGAATCATAATGGGCAAAAAAATACAGACTCTCCCTGGTGGGTTAATACTTAGAGCCTCAGGAATACTTACACTCACATGATGAAACTGATAAAAAACATCCTCTTTTCACAAAACGGCTCCCTTCCCACTTATTAATTTTTCTAGAAATGTATACAACAAGTTCTATCTGCTTTAAGTAAATATTTTCAAACATTAATTAGCCCCAGGGATCCCCCTTTTGCACATTAGTCATTTCAGTTAGATTTGGGTAAAACCAGCATTTATCCACGAATCTCTGATGAACACATTTTCTGAATGAAATTAAGAGCAGCCGGTCCCATTACAAAGATGAAATATGTGAAATCAGAGTGTGTCATACACTACACCTGGCAGCTTCGATCCTCCATCCAAGAGTGAAGTTGGGGTGACCTGACATTGCCCACTTTTTACAGTTCTCGGGAATGGAGCGGCAGGCTCTGCTCAGAGTTGGCACGTGATGGGGGGAACAGGGAGTACCACCAGTGACTGGGTCTGTGGAAGCGTGGCTGGGAATCCTGCACGGAGGTGGCAGTTTGCTTCAGACAGAGCCTGGGATTCGGGGCCCGAGGCAGGGCATGGTGTCCCCATGCCACCGTTGGTTTGGCAGCCAAGAAAAAGAGGCATGCAGAAATGCAGCTGCACCCCACAGTGCAAACAGCACTTCTGGAACTGTCAGGGGCCGCAAGGGTTAACCACACATGCTCAGGACCCACAGGGAGTCGATCTCATAACCAACCTAGACGATTTCCTTTGAAAAGGAAAATGTCCTTTGCCTTTTAAAGCCTCTTCAAAGGCCTGGCATTCACCACCTTTGCACCTTTATCTGGACTCAGACAACTGAGGGAAGCGGTGCTGCTCCGGGGGACCTTTGGAATCCTTCAAGGCAGGAGCTGCTCGGCAAGAAGACTATGATTCGGGCCTTGGAACGAGAAAAAAATTAGAGAAATAGCATGATCCTGGCAAGTCAGCAGTGCCAATGGCACCTCTAACCTCAGAGTAAAAGAGAGCCCACTGATGTCTCAGACCAAGGCAGAAGCAGGGGCGTGCCTGAGCCTGAGCTGCCAGCCAGGATTACGGCACCCGCTGTCCCTGATGAGCCATGAGCTCACACCCCACCCCCAATGAGGGACCAGGGCCTGATACTCTAACAGGCACAGCTTCCAGTCTGTTGTTTGGAATTCTGAACACGCTTGCCTGGAAAAGCCATCTCCTAATGGTGTTTGGTTCCTGTTTATACATTAAACATAGACCTGATGTTTAGAATAGGCCTGATGCCCTGCTGAATAGAATAGAGCTTTTCTCAAGTGGCAGGAGCCAACAAGGACACCTGCTTTCCTTTTTTGCACTTCAGGGTAAGCAGCGGGGGTCAAGGAGGATGGTGGGGAGCCCATTTCTAGATCACTTCCAGGCTGCACCCACATTTGCAAGTTGTGAAGCAAACAGTTCGCCTGTTTCAACCTATGTGTGGCTTCTTCATTTCACTAGAAGTGGGAATCACAGCCTCTTGAAAAGTCGCCATTCTGCACTTAACTGTATCCACATCCTGCACTGTTTGCATTGTAAACAACTCACACTGAATGGGCCCACTGACGGAAGGAAAGGGGGTGCTCTCCCAATGAGACACACTGATCAGCAGGGGCGCTCTGGGACTGAGTCCCTCTACAAAGGCCTCGAGGGGTTTGCGTGCGCAAGTCTTTTGTGGGAGGGCCCTGGAGGGGAAAATCAGGCTCTAGATGCAGAAAGAGAAGTGTAAGGAGGTGAGTGAAAGAAGCACCAAGCAGAGGCGATGGCATCCCAGGTGGAAAGAGGTGTCTGCTCCCTTGAGGGCAGGAGGGGAGAGGAAGGGGCAGCACTAGACTCCCACTGCTTTGGGAAAAGGTGGCTTGAGACTCAGCTGTTGAAGTTACGAACGAGGAACATGATGCACACCACGTGCTCACTGAGCAGGGGACCAAAAACGTGTCCAGAGGGCCAGGCAGGGATGCGAATGCTAGCTGGAGGACCCAGGTCTGGAGACCAGGGAGCCTAGGTCACACACACACGGTGGCCACTGCTCAGCTCTGGCCTCGGAGAGAAGGCTGGCCCAGAACAGGACCAACTCCCGAGTTTTAAGGAAAAGCTATAGAATATTCTGATTTTAAATACTGGCTATTAAATACATATTAACAAAAAATGATGAAAGGAATATGTCCCCCATGTTTGCAGCCCTGTTTACAGCAGCCAAGGCATGGAAGCAACCTCAGTGCCCAATGACAGATGAGTAGATCATGAAGATGTGGAATATGCATATAATGGAATATTACTCGGCTACGAAAAAGATAAGCTCTTGCCATTTGCAACAACACGGATGGAATTTGTGGGGACTATGCAAGCTGAAATAAGTAACAAGGAGAAAGACGAGTAGAGGATGCTTTTACTTATATGTGGGATACAGAGAAACAAAACAAAGGGACAGACGAAACCAAACCAATAACAAACTCCAGAACTCTGACTTGATGTGAGGATAGCAGAGAGGGAGGGTGGAGAGCAAATTGTGGAGGGGGCCCAATGGCCTACGGTGGACGGGGATGAGAGCCTTGGCGGTGGGTATGGTGTATTAACATACTCTGAGGGTGAGATCCTGCACCTCTGGATCATATACAGTTTTGTAAAACATGTTACTGTGATTAAAATACAGAAATTTTTTTAAAAAATCTGAACAGATTAAAGAAAAAAAATGCAGGGCGGTGGGGATAGTCCCCTCTCCTGCCTAGTGCAGTTCCTCTCCCAATGTCTACAGTCAGAATAATAATCTATGTGGCTCTCTGGTTCCTGAACTTAGCTAACGGCCAGGATTACTTTGGGTGCATGTTCAAAAGGCAGATTTGGAGGCCTGCCCCTGGAGAAGGCCTAGGAGGCTGATGCTGACAGATGCCCTGGTGAATGTCCATGTGGCCGCACTCACATCTGGAAGCCACTGGCTCTTCTGCATTTCTAGTCCCTGGTATTCGTAAGTATAATCATTCACTTCTGTCTCACTCCTCTAGTTCTGAGTGATAGTGATATTACAAGAATGCTCAAAGGATACTGTCACCCAACATACTGGCACTGAGGTTGCTTCCATGCCTTGGCTGTTGTAAACAGGGCCGCAAACAACATGGGGGACATATTCCTTTCAACATGTTTAAAGGACCAGGGCCTCTAAAACACCCCTCCAGGGAAGGGAAAGAAGCAGCGCAGAGGGAACCTGGGCCACAGCTGGTGGTGAGCGTGTGAATCTGTGTCTTACTTAAAGATGTATAAAGCAGGAATATTCTACACTATGATACATCAATATATGTCTTACCTTACCAATTTCCCCTCTACTTAATCTTTGAGTAAAACCGACTCTTCAGAACGATGTGGCCATTCGTCTTGGGATCTGGAGGACTCCAAGTACTATATTCCCAGGACATTTGCCAAAATCTGAGAAGCACAGACTTATATCTAGATGCCATCTGATTTCACCTGATTGAAGACCAATGGCAAAAGGCCATATGATGGCCACAGGCGGGAGTTTCACGTACAGAATTGTTTAACAGACTTCTAATCGAAAAGCTACTACTCTCCCGCCCTACACCCCCAAAATAGGTATGTGTGTTAAACGGGGAGATGATGACAAAATAACAAGAAATCACCCTTTCTCAACATTAAAAGATTAATGGCTCAAGAGCGATTTCTTTACATTGCTCATAAAGAGCAGCAAAGACAAGGAAGCACTTAAAGTGCTCTCCAGCCTGCTCCCGGGGCAGCGAGGGCACTCTGGGAGATCTGCTCACGATACTTTGTGATCTGAGCAGCTGACTCCTCTGAACCCCAGTCCATCCCTGGGAGCTCCAGTCCTGGGAAGCATCAGGCCCACACACAGGCCACGGAGCAAACGCTCAGAGACCCGCTTCGACCACCACCTGGGGCAGAGAGATGAGGGGTATCACCCCACCCGGCAGAGCTCCCATGGGCCATCAGCCGGGGTGTGAGGTTGTGGGGGGACCTGTGTATTCCCCAGCTCACCAGGCTGACCGTTCCTTTTGTGGCGACATCCAACTGTCACCAGCATTTAAAATCATATCTCCTGTATCCACCTCCTCTTACCTTATTATCATCCCTTCTTAGTGCTTAAGAGCTTGCCTATTCCCGGAGTACTTTTTTAAAGATTAATTTATGCATACAAGAGCTGGGGTACAGGCTAGAGGCAGAGAGGTAGGGGAAGGGGGTAAGAGGATTCACCAGACACAGAGTGGGGAGCAGAACAGGCAGGTTGAATGAAACACACTGCTGAGGGGAGCAGCGGGTGAGGCAGGAGAGGTCTGCTGCGCCATATGGGTCCCCTCCATGGCAGGGGATCGAACTCGGCTTCAGTGGCTGCTGAAGCCCCACAGTGCAGTGCTCAACCCCCTGTACCATCAGGAAGGCCTTCCCCAGGGTATTTACATTATAGGAAGTATGAGAATTTCTGATTAATTTCAAGTAGTGTTTCACTGATATGTTGTATCTAACTGTGGATTTGAATACCATAGGTGTTGATTCCCATAGAAAAGAAATACTACAAAAGAGGATCCTTTGTATCAAGTGTGTTAACTTGTAAATTAAAAAAGTCATAGTCAATAAAGTTCCTCTACCCTTTCTCTCTGAGGAAAACAACAAACTCTCTTCATGGAAGCCAACTATGCCTTCATTCTGTCATTCACTAATGTTCATGATAGAGAGATGCATCCTGTAAAGATGCAGAACCAAGAAGGTTCTGGACCCAGCTTGGCCTCAAACACAACCTCTTTCTCGAGGATTAGTCACTCCTCTCTCCCAGCTCGAAGTGGGAACTCAGTCTCATGAGGCTGGCTATTCCTGAGCTGCTGTGTGGGAGGAGCCCAGAGAAGGTTCTCCAGCCTGCAGCCTTGACCCTGAGCCAGGTCACACTTGTGCTGGGGAAGCAGGAGACTGTGCTCAGGGCGGAGCTGAGGAGGGTCGGAGAACAGGAAGGGCCTGGAGGTGCTCTTGGCAGAGTTCCCAGGGTGGTCGCCAATGGAGTCAAGAGGGGCCTGGTCCTCTCTCCACCTTCCATCCACCACTGTCCTCCTGAAGCCTCAGGACGTCATCCACCGTCCCTCGGCGACCAACAGGCTGGCCAGCACCCCTCGAGACGGGGGGGGAGGGGGAGCAGAACCACACTGGCGCCTCCCAGTCCTCAGTGGATTCCCAAACCACTCCTAGAGGAGGGGGGAAGGAAGGCAACCCCTGGGGCCCTGGACATACGCTGAGGGCTCCCCCGGACGACAGACAACTGCGCCTGGCGGTAATAACACGAGAGGCTCCGCAGTCTTTTTCTGTTGCTAACAGGGTTAGAGAATAAAAATAAATAGCAAACATACAGAGCCCGCCCCACCCCTTTGTCCTGGTCAGAGAGAGCATTTGTTTTCCCTAGAAAGACCTTCCATTAAGCGTCACTTCCACAAAAGTAAAAGCTGCGTGTAAGCCCCTTTCCAGAAGAACAACGGGGGGCTACAAAGTGCCGGGGACAAAATCAGTAACAGCAGTCAGTTCCTCCCTGCCATTAAGACTCTCCTGGGGTCTCCCACTGCAAGTGGGTGACCAAGCCCAGTCAGCCTTTAACCCTTGTGTCTCAGGAGGCAGCACAGTGGGCTGGGCTGGAAACCTGAGCATGGAGCATCCCTCACCAGCCCTGGCCGTCTGCTGGACTGTCCTCCCAGTCCGCTGCCTGCCGCTGCTAGGACGGGTCTCCGCACAGGACGAAGAAACACTGTTCCGTCTGGGTGACACGTCAGTCCGTGTGGTGT
The DNA here is from genome assembly GCA_019455555.1 of Galemys pyrenaicus. NCBI lineage: Eukaryota > Metazoa > Chordata > Mammalia > Eulipotyphla > Talpidae > Galemys > Galemys pyrenaicus. Next base: position 6,068,967 of record JAGFMF010011696.1, read on the forward strand.
CTAGCCCCTTGCGGGAGCCTGCGGGAACCGCTAGGGGCTACCTCGGCAAGGAGTCCCAGTTCTGGGCAAAACCAATCACATTATATTGCTCTGCCATCCATTCTTGTTTTCGTTATTAACTATAACCGCATATTGAAGCCAACCAGGCATACACACTCACTGGGAATGCAAACCACTGTATTCACAAAAACACAGTCTGAGCAAGAGGTAAAGAAATCCAAGAAGCGGGTATAACTGGAACCTTTCTCGAGAACCTTCAACTGTTGTCAAGCTGCTGATCAAACCCATCAGATTAAGTAAAATATTTCTCCTTAAAAAAATCAATTCATATATGCAAAGTACCTTTTCAAAGTAAAAAGCTGGAAAGCCCTGTTAACCCTAAAGAACAATATTACATACAAGTCTCTATCACTCTCTCTCCACACACACACGCACACACGCACAGCTAGAACAGGGCGTTCCGACCCAGTAGCTTGCTCTCTACGACACACCACTGTCAAAGTCACCCTCGAAGTATCTAGCAATAGCAAGTTGAGCACCCACCGCGGGTCAAGCACTAGAGCCAGAGCCTGCACGTCTTTCCCTTGGTCCTCACACCCACCTCGAAGGTGTCATTTTTATTTTGAAGTCTCAGGGAAACGAAGAAGCTAAAACATGGCAGTCAGGATTTGTAATCACGCCAGACATCAACTCCAACCCAAGTTCGACGTCACGCCGGATCCTGCCTCTTCTCGTCCTGCAGACTCGTCTTGAACAGGAGCACCATTTGAAAAGGGACGACACACACGTGAGCGACCACATGGGACAAGGGAAGAGTGACCATGGCAGCCGCCGCCATTACAGTGAGGGGGTTCTCGTCACCTGACCTCCGCGGGAAGCAAAGTGTGAGGGGGGATGATACCACATCCGGGGTCTGGCTCTCACAAGCCAGAGCGGGGTGTGTCTATGTCTGTGTGTCTGTGTCTTGTGTGTGTTTACTATGGCTTCTGTTCATGTTTTCCACAGTTCTAGAGACCAGGAATCGGAGACCAAGGTGCTGGCAAGGCTGGCTCCTGAGGAACATGAGAGAGAATCTGTTCTGTGCCACGCTCCTAGCTTCTGCATTTTGCTGGCAATCTCTGCTGTTCCTTAGCTTGCAGAGGGAAGCCTAATCTCCCCTTCACCTTCACATGGTGCTCTCCCTGGGGCAGTGTCAATTTTCTCTTCTTCTAAGGACACCGGCCACATTGGATTAAGGTCCACGCTTATGACCTTATCTGAACTAATTGCATCTGCAATGATCCTATTTCCAAATAAGGTCACATTCTGAGGCGGCTAGGACATCAATATCTAAGTTTTGAAGGGAACACAGCCCAGTTGGACAGTGTGGTTGGCGGTGGGGGCAGGGAGGAAGGAAGGGACAAGTGGGAGGTAGAGGGAGGGGGCTGAGCGGGAGAGTGTGGGAGGGGTGCAGGGCTGCGCTGACTGCTGGGTAGGCTCGTGTGCACTCCAGCAGCCAGGAGACTTCTTCAGGGGCAGGCGCGATGTGGTGCCCAGGGATCTTTGAGAAGGGGTGCACCTGTCTTGCTGACATTTGTCCACAGCAGGTAAGTTGCCTGCTAACTGTGAGTGACTCCGAACACCACTGTGCCCTCGCTGGCCTGCTCGCCCACTGTTGGTGAGGCTGAGACAGGCTCCTGCCACACGCGGTCCTCAGAGGGACTTGGGGCCCTATTGCCTGTTAAAAAAATAGAATTTCTTGGGGGCCTCCCTGGTGGCGCAAGGGATTGGGCGCCACCTGTGGGGTTTCTGCAGCCACTGCAGTGCGAGTTCAATCCCCAGCCAGGGAGGGGACCCACATGGCACAGCAGACCTCTCCTGCCTCGCCCCTGCTCCCCTCTGCAGTGCGTTTCAGAGTTCGTCTCCCCACTCTGTGCCTGGTGAATCCTCTCATGCCCTGCGCCTCTGGTCTGTACCTCAGCTCTTGTATGCATAAATTTGAAAAATATTTTTTAAAAAAAACAGAAATAGAATTTCCAAAAAATATAAGCTCAGCATAAGACTTAACATAATGTAACCTGGCCTTACTCCGTGCTTCCTGGAGGGGAGCTATGCAAATCGTAGCATCATCTGATCGCCCAGCGGTGATGCGCGTGTGAAACAGAGGGTGCAGGCCACACCCGGCAGTGTACACCGGGGTGCAGGGGGGCGCCTCAGGACCGTTTCGTCCAGTTTTTGGGCACTGCGGCTGCTGCATACCAACAATGTGTCACTTCAGACTTAATCACTCACTGGACAACACGCTGACACCTACCCTGAGCCGGAGCCTGGGGACGCGGAGTTTGGGAGGAGGGGACTGCACAGGATGCCGAGGACACAATGCAAGGGCAGCACGGCGCGGCCACGGGAGGGCGGCGGGAAAGCGCTGTGGGTGTTAGGCTGGGCAAGAGGGTGCTCCTGCGCTTGCCGGTCAGGGGCGCCGTGAAGAAGCGCGACTGAGTTGGCCGTGAAAGCCAGAGAGGATTCCTGCAGGGGAAGGCGAGGAGAGCCCCGCCCAGGCAGCGCCAACAGTACAACAAAGATGAGAGGTGAAAGTTTGGCACAGCCTCAGCATCCAATTTGGCTGGGGCAGAGGAGCCAGGTCCAAAGGCCCGAATGCAGGCCCCGGACTCCCGCTCAGAACGCACTCCAGGATTCGGTGACGGACGCAGAGGAAGGTCTGCTCTGGCCTCTGCTCCATAATGGTGGCGGCTCACCCTCCGCTAACCTGTTCTGAATGCTCTCCAGGAAAGCCGCGTGTGGCGGGAGGGGTGCCCCTTCTCTTCCACAAGGAGCCCTGAGTGCTGCTGCTCTGGCTGGCACCCCACGCTGAGGCAGGGAGAGGCCGCTGCCAGAAGACGGAGTCACAAGTGCTTGGCACCCGCCTGCTTCGAATCTCTTAGTTTTATTGCATGTGGCTGAAAAGCCATGAGCGCCTCCTCTGCATAAGGTGCCAGGTCAGGGTCTGAGACGGGGGCCAGGAGCACCCTGCCCAGGGCACCCAGAAGGCTCATCGCTGCCAGCAGGGACAGCTCCTGCACTCTACTTCACCCCTGCTCCAAATCGGCCCGCCGACATGAAGCGCCGGCCAGTTCTTGCAGGCTGCGCTAGAGCTTCCCCAGGTGCCAGCTCAGCAGCCACAAGTCAAATCATACCAACCTGCTGAACAGTCTGCCACGCCCCCAAACGGAAAGCCCCCCCAAGCCCCCTGAGGCCCAATCAGAGCCATTTCCCCCAAATCTGGAACACTTCTGCCCCAGAGCCCACAGGCAGTCACGTTACACAACCATGCCACAGCAAGAAAAGGCTGTTGCTAACTATATTGCAAGGAGAACATCGTTTAGACATTTAATAATCAAGACCAGGATTAGACCCCAAATCCTAATCACCCCAAACAAATACCACCTAATGTTGAAACAACTTAGAGCGGTGGTATTTCCTGCGTATCTGTGAAGCCCATCGCTCTGGAATCAGGCAAAAGTAAGAACAGAAAGCCCTTGGAGCACTAAGGAAGGCAGTGGCTTCTTGTTTACTGAGCAGAGTGGGGTGACGAGGAGGAACCGTGGTCGCTTGCTCTGCCATGGAGCCCTGGTCTGTTGGGAAGAAGAACTGACCCCACGGGGGCTGCCATGCACAGGAGGTGCTGAAGTCTCCTCGATGGTGAGACCCGGCAGGAAGAAATCCGGGTGGCCTCGGTACAGTGACCCCTGGGGCTGAGCAGAATTTCGCAGTATGAATGCAGGATGCCCCCAACTGTCTCCACCTGTGAAATCCCACCTACGGGTAGGAGGTGGTCATTCCTCCAAACCCCCTTCATCTTCCTCCTATTGATACTGAAACGGGGAAGCTGTTCCCCTGGCGCCCTGCAGCTGGAGCTCTACAGGGGGCTGCCAATCGAGTGGACTGCAGGTGAGGACGGCTGTCACTGCACATAACAAGGTCACGGTCACCCGAACCCAGACAGCACGCTGCAGCTTCTTTGGCTATCAAACAAGCAAAACCCGAGTTGTGCTGGCGGCTTCTTGGCCAACTCCACAGTCCCTGGTCCCCAACTTAGGGTGTCCATCCCTCAGCTTCTTGACAGATCCAGAAAGTTGTTGGTCTGGCGGCAGAGCGTCCATACAGTCTAGGGGCCTAGCAGCTGCCCCTTCGACCCCTCTGACAATGCTATGCACATCTAATTTCCAATGAAAACCCTGCTGGAAATACCTGAAAAGGCACTATCAGGTTGTTCTGCTGACCCCATTCGTCAAGCAGGCTCAAAGGCCACAGGAACTAGGGCGGTAATGCTGAGTGCTGCTATTAACACAGGTGCCACACGGTCGCAGTGTCAGGTGGGGACACAAGTCCCCTGTGTGCCTCTGGAGGAAGGCCCCATGTGGGCTCACCTTAGAGCGGGTGCTGAGTCAGCGCCGGGGGCCTGGGGGGATGTCTGCACCGAGCTTGAGGTGGGACGGCAGAAGGTGCAGGACAAGTGGGTCAGAGCCACGTCTGCTGCAGAGCCAGCAAGGCACGGAGCAGGTTCTCCATGATTACAGCAGACGGGTCAAGGAGGAGTCCTGGAGCCCTCGGTGGCTTTTTCAGGCTTTTATTACTCTTTATTTCAGAGGTGACCAGGTACACGGCAGGCAGGAAGGCCAGGGGCCCAGGGGGCCAGGGGGCTGGCAGGAGGCTGGCAGGCCTCCTAGCCCCCCAGCGCATCTTCACTCTCTGGGCTGCTGCTCTCTCTGCTGGCATCCTCGTGAGGCCGCCCTTATATGCCCGTGTCTCAGCCAGGTGCGCCCACCTGCGCGTGCCCCACCCTCCTCGAGGTGCCCACCACCAGGCGTGCGTGCAGGACCGCAGGTGTCCATCAACACCAATGGCAGAAGGACGGAAAAGCCTGATCACTTTTATTGACCCTACATCTGGGTCTTAGCTACCTCGAGGGTGGCTGGGAGTGCCGACAGGGCGATGGGAGAAGCTGGACATAAAAACTGGAGCAGATGTGCAGGAGCCCACCGTCCCGGGAGCTGCAGCGTCAGGCGCCTGCATGAGTGAGGCTGCGGGGCTGGAGAGGGCTCTAGATTGTTGTGGGCTGTGTAGGGTAAATGGAAAGTATCAGGCTTTCCGCCCTCCTGCCATTGGTGTGATGATGGACACCTGATGTCCTGCACGCACGCCTAAATGGGCATGCGCAAGTGGGTGCACCTGGGCTGAGACACGGGCATATAACGGCGGTGTCACGAGGACGCCAGCAGCAGAGTAGAAGATAAGCGGAGAGAGAAGAGAAAGAATAGAGAGAGGCCAGAGAGTGAAGATGCGCCAGCCTCCTGCCAGCCTCCTGGCCCCCGGCCCCCCTGCCTGCCGTGTACCTGGTCACCTCTGATGATAAAAGCCTAAAAGAGCCACCGAGGGCTCCAAGACTCCTTCCTTACCCGTCTGCCCAGAACCATCAAGAACTTGCTCTGGGCCCTTCCTGGCACCACAGCTTGTGAGTGCAATGTCAAGGACAAAGAGGACCAGCTGGACTGGGGCACACTGAGTTTTAAACCTAGGTCTCCCCGTCACCCTGTCTGTTAGGGGACACATGCTAAGACGTCACGAACAAGAGACGAGAACTCGAGTCACTGAGAGCCGTCTAGTCCACACTGTATGGGAGCTCTAGCATCTGAAAAATTCACAATTGCAGCAAATTTGGGGGGCTAGATTTTTTCCTCTCAACTCTAATCATAGTTCTTTAAGCTGGTGCTTTTAGATCTTGCATGTGCATAAAGCATCACCTGGGGACCTTTTAAAAATGCAGATTCTGACTCAGCAGGGCTGGGGTGGGGTCCGAGAGTCTACAGTTCTGGTCCAGGGACCACACTCTGCGTCGTCGCAAGCAAGGCTTAAGCTTTGTAACCATCAGATCTGAACTGCTTAAAGATTCAGTTCCAGATGACACTCTGCCAAGTGTCCGTTCCTATTTCACAGATTCAGATTCTACATCAGCAAGAAGTGAAGGGATTTGCCCCACGCAGCACAAGGGATAAAGAGCAACTAACACACACCAGCCTGTCAGCAATCAACTGCTTGCTGCTGCCTTTTCTGTACCTTGGGACCCTCGGAGAGCAAGATTTAATTTCTTACTTCTGTGGACTTTAAAAAGTGTGCCAGGAGAAGAGGGGGAGGGGAGGAAAAGTAATTGGGAGCGAATGGTCGTGAGCCTAGGTGAAGGCTGTTATGGAAACACACGCGCTGGCTGCTGACCCAGCCTGTGGGCCCCTCCTCCTGCAATCCTGGAGAAAAACAGTAACTCGTGGGAGAGCAACATGAAGGGGCCAGGCTACGGGAGGATGCGCGTGTCGCCCACTGCTGTCTGGGAAATGAGACCAGTCACTAAGACAACTTACCCTCTCGCCACCCGACCCTGGGCACCGGCAAGGACAAGGACGTGCCGTGTGTGCTGCGGGATGGGAGAGTGGGCGCCCTCACGAGCTGTGATGGAAAGGAGGATTGTCACTGGTCAGGAGAACAATCTGGAACATCTATGAAAAGGGAAAATTTTTATGCCCATCGGTCCAGCAGGCTGGCTCTTAGGAATCTGTCCCTGGAACAAAAGCAGGCGCTGGTGAGGACGCACACCCACGTGGACAAGAACGTTTGCGGACGAGTTCTTGCGCTGCCTGCAAGACGCGAGCAGTTTATGCAGGTAGTTGTTTATGTGTAAGGGAACCGGAGACAAAGGGAATACCCACCAACACAAAAATAGGGGCCACCCTTTCTACGGAATCTAAAGAATGAAATAAGAGGCACATTTGTTGACTTGGAGAGATTTTTCTATGAAGGATTGACGAACAACAAAACAGTATGCAGAAAATGGGATTCACATGATACCATTTCTATAAAACAATTTTCATTAAAAGCTTATATATGGCCAAGTGTGTGTGTGTGCGTATACAACCACATATTTCATAAGCGTAGATAAAAGTATGAAATAACCAGATTCTTAAAATGAGTGATTTGGTGTCGAGGAGCTCAGACCGGAGAACAAAGGAAACAAAATCTACTGCCCCCGCCTCTCTCTCCCCCCCCAGACACACACACACGCACATGCGTGCACACACACTTTCCTTCAGTGATGAATAATGCATGATGAACAATGAAAAGGTCACAATTCAGGGAGCCGTGCTCTCCCCGGGGCAGCTTCCAGCTCACAAGGCTGCTGATAACGGGGAGACCTACCATTTTCAACAAACTCCTTGCACTGCCTGCAAGGTGTGAATCTAGAGGTGTGATGTTAAGCATTCTCCTCTTTCTCCAGAACCCATCAGTCCTGGCTGTCGAGCCGCGCCCCTATCCAGCTGTGCTTCTGCCTGGAGATCACTGACAGGCCTTTGCAGCCATCATCGTCACCACCACCGCCACCACCGTCATCATCCGGGGAGAGTAAAACTGAGACCAAAGCATGGACCCCACACGGGAAGAGAGGTCAGTGACTTTCTCTTTCCCTGATCCTCTTTAACTTTGGGGGTGCCTACTGGGGGCCCCATTCCGGACCAGCTCCATCCTAGTGAGTACTTATCCCTGAAGGACGGTCTGGAGGGTGTGGTCACAGGCCAGTTGGTGTAAAGGGAAACAGTCACCTCACTCTCCCCTCAGGGCTGGAGCCAGTCCCCAGCCCCGGGGTCAGAGCTGCCCCATCAAAGGGATGAACATTTCCAGGAAGAAAAGGTTCACGCTGCTCAAGACCACATATTCTATTTTCTGAAAACTATGCTGTTTGCTGAGGTTCTGTGTGTTTTACAGTGCTGAATTTCCCCCCTAAAAGCTTTTACTTGCTGGAGTAAGTCCTGAGCCTGCAGCCACAAGGAATACACTGTTTCCTTTCTCACACGAGGACAGTACATGTAATGCCCCCTGGATTTTCTCTTATCTTCACTAAACATGCCCAGTTCCTTTGACCCTAAGCACACATCTCAGGAATTTCCTGATGGCAGCGCAAGCTGTCACTCCTCCAGTAAAGCACAGGCGGACAGGCAGAGACCCCCAAATTCAAGGAACAGATCTGCACCTCTCTCAGAAGAAATGTGAATGAGATATGGAGTGGGATGGGGAAGAAGGTATTTCCAAAGGCCCCTCCAATTTCCTAGGAGCCCTCCCCTGGGGCAGAGGAAAGATGCCCACTACCTGGGCTCCAGAACAGATGACTGCCAACCAGCTCCACACCCAGCTCCAAATGCTTCCACTGAGCTCGCCTGGCATGGAGGACACAGAAAGGCTGCACAGATTAAGCCAGGCACGGCAGGGGCGGGTGGGGAGGTGCTTTATGCCATGTGTCCTCAAGAAGGCAAATGTACATCTTGGCTCCTCACAGGAGCTGGCTGTGGGCTGCGGCAGGGGCACTGGGCACGCCAGACTTCACAGGCCTGCTGTGGGTGCCAGGGCCCCTGGAGCTCACGCCAGGGCTGCAGAGGGAGAAATGAGCCAATTCAGAATCAGAGACCTGGGTCTGGAGTTCTAGAGCCCAGAGCCTGGAAACAGCTTTCCAGGATAAATACAACAGTGGGCCCGTAATGCTTTGGGGTTTCCAAGGAAGCCAAGATAGTAAGATTTTAAAACGCAGCCCCTTGGGCCTCGCTGGTGGTGCAGAGGGGGTTGAGAGCCGCACTGTGAAGCATCTGTGGCACAGCAGCGCAAGTTGGATCCCCGGCCAGGGAGGGGAAACACAAGGCGCAGCAGACCTCTCCTGCCTCGCCCACTGCTCCCCTCAGCAGTGTGTTTCAGTCAACCTGCCTGTTCGCAACCCACTCTGTCTCTGGTGAATCCTCTCACTGACCCGAGAGTCTGGCCTGTCCCCCAGTTCTTGTCTGCATAAATAAATCTTTAAAAAAAAAATAAAATGCAGTCCCTTGAAGAAGAAACCCGGGGGCTCTAAGAGTGCTGCGTTCATAGACGCTCTGTTGGCCTTGGCTGAACAGCAGCAGGCAGACCATTTGTCTGCTCGTCAAAGGTCACTTGGTCTTCGGTAAAATGGAGATGGCATCTCTGTGATGAAACAGAAGCAAAGAGAAGAAGAGAAACTACTGTGTACCCTGTGGGGTGTTGCATGAACACAGCTGCAGTATTCTTGCTGAGGATGGACAATGGAAGGTCTCCAGTGAGAGAGCTCCGTAGCCAGGAACTGGACAAAGCTGTTGGGACTGGAGCGAAGCCTGAGCCACCTTTCCCAACAAGCGCAAAGAAGGGAGTAGAAAGCCACTGCGCAGGAGAGGTGTCTGCACGTGTAAATACAGTCCCGGCCCAGGCCTCAGCAGAGGAGATGCCAGACACTGGGGAGTCGGCTCTGAGACATTCCGCAGCCAGCAGCTGGCTGCCCTGGAGGAGCTCCCCAGAACAATGCTGAGTCTCCTGAAGGCCTCTTGTTCCATACCGCAGGAAAATCACACACTTTTAACGGCCCTGTGTTTTTCTAGCTGTTTGTTCTTTGCTCAGAGGTCCTAAGATCACCGAAAGGTTTCCAAGAACAATAGCTGGTGAGCCTGCTCTGTGCAGTTGAAACAACAAGGCCCAGGGGTTTCTGGCTGAAAGAGGGAAGGCAGGCAGGAGGGTCAGGGGCTGGGCCAGCAGGGGGCAGGCTCTGTCCCTGCGCTCCCCCTGGAACGGGAAGTCCCCACTGGGTCTGCAGGACTCCTGCTGGGTGGCTGGGGCACTTGCTGCATTTCTCTAGGATCGCATTGCAGTCAGGACTCACGTGTCTCTCTCACTGCTCTCTGAAATGAAAGGCTTCCATGGCTACCACCTTCTGTTAGCTCACACCAAGCCCCCAAGGAGGGATGATGGGCTCAGAGGTGTGCAGGGCCGTGAGGGAAGGCCTTGCCCCTCCCACTCAGCTGTGGCTGTGCTGTCCTGGGGTGCTCTCCCTCCAAACACCGCAGCTGTCCTGCTGTGCTCAGATGCCCCCACACCCCAACAGTCAGAAGAGCTTGTTAAGAGCCCCAGAATGTACATGGAATCCTAGCTCTCAGGCTGGTCTTCACCAAGCATGGAAGCAAACGGTGCCTCAGTTTTCACCTCTGGAAAATGGGGATAGCATTAATAATCACTGTATAGAGTGCCACTGGGGATCAGGTAACTCTCAGGGTATGGCCCAACAACATCAGCAACGGCATCACAGTATGATGCCAGCAGTGACAAGATCAGGATATGCATGGCTGGGTTGTCATCAGTATCATTAACATTGCGATTACTGTTCCGTGTGGCCCTCAAATGAGTCGGAGTCCGTGAAAAGTGCTCATTAATGGCTTAAACGAAGGCTTAGCGCCTGTTTCATCCTTCTGACTTCACCTGGGCATTCCCTTCTCTGTGGCTCAGTGGCTGAGCACCTACTGCCTGGAGTCTTGCAGGGGAGGACGTGGTGAGCCTTCTGCCAGCGCTAGAGGACAAGGCTCTGGGCTGGCCCAGGCCCTGCACACCAGGCCCCTCCCCTCGCCTGTCCAGGGTGCTGCTTATCTCCCAGGTCTCACTTGCCTCGGGGTGTCAGCAGTGCTCCCTGTTCTGTGAGTCACAGGCAGAACCCTGTGTTGAGGGTTGGGGGTGGCCAAGGCTGAAGCCGGTAGCCTGCGAGCTGAGTCTGGCCTGCTGCTGCCTCCTTCGCGGGCCCCTCCCCGCGTCTCGAGCACCGGGCGACCACAGCATCCTCAGCTCAGCCAGCACCCGCCACTGGTGACACTGGACTTGCTGACACTTGCGCTGAGCTTATGGGGGGCTGGGAGTCATCGGGGGTCTGAGGTCACCGAGTCGGCAAGACATCTGTCTTTCCCGAGGATGTGGTCAGTCCCGCATTCAGGCCAGCTCTGCTGCATCTCCCTCAGCTTTCTGGGCAGAAACTCAGCTAAGTGCTATGCCAGCTTGAATTTCAGAGGGAAAAAATTTAGGCGAGAGTGTGCTCCCTCTGGTGCGCAAGGAAGTAACAGCCTTGATCTCTGCGTCCAGAAGGGACCGGAAGCAGCACCTCGGACCCTCGCCCTGCTCCCATGTCTGTTTTTCACCTCCTTTGGCCTCACATCCTTCGGGGGTTCAGCGACCACAGCCTCTCTCTGTGTTCATTCCTCTCCCGCGGAGCCCCTGTAGGCTTCAGGCTGCACGACCCGAACAACTGTCTGTCCGCTCTGGCCCCAGAGCCCACTGCAAACGCCATCACCATGCTGGACTGCTCCTCAGCCTGCTTTGTGCTTCCTAGGTCCTGGGGCTTGGCGCTATGAGGCACGCTGACCCTATAAGGGAGAACATGGCTGGACCCACCGAAGGGGTGTCTGGCAGCCTGTTTTACCCCCGCTCTGTCATCGACTAGCCCTGTGTCCTTGGACAAGTGGGCCCCTCACCATAGCTCTCCAAGCCCCCACCTGTAAGTTGTGGGTGCTGGACCATCTCTGGGGACACTTCTACTACTAAGACCAAGACAAACTCCAGCCTCCGGGGCCCCCATTTGCCAAGACCTACCCCATGTAGACAGGAAAGGGAAGTCTCATCTCCTTTTCCTCCTATTTACAGGGGAGGTGGAAGAACCAGCTCGTTGTCTTCCCAGGTACCCCACGCCCTCACACCCCGTACCCAGGCCCAGCGGGGCGTGGGAGAGGATGCTGAGGGTCGAATCCCAAGGTCCCTGCAGCACGTTCGACTCCACCGCTATGGGAGGGAACACGACGCGGTAACAGCCAGCACGCATCACCACAAATTAGCAGGAAAGCCGAGAGGAGGAGGAGGAGGAGTGTCCCGCTCCTTTACCTTCTCATAACGACGGCACGTAACAAACTGCCCCCTGATCCCATCAGCGTGACAGCCAGCGAAGCACTACCCTTGGCACCAGACAAGGAAGGAGAGAGCATCTGGCGTGCCCGGCACTGCGCCCGGGGCTGTTTGCAGCGCTCGAAGTAAGATGCTGTGTTCACCGTGCCGGGAGCCAGGTGTGGGTGGCCGGAGAGCGTGTGGGAGCCAGAGGCCAAGGTACGGCCCTCTGCCACGAGCCAGCTGGGTAACCTGCAGACTCACCTCGCGCTGGCCTTATTTCTCTTTACTGAAAACTGAAGGAGCTGGACAAGATGACTTCTGTGGCAGTCTATAATTCTACTAAATGTGAGTAAGAATCACTGCTGGTGGGAATGCAAGCTAATCCAACCATTATGGAAGGCCGTATGGAGGTTCCTCAGTCTACTAGAAATGGAACTACCATATGATCCGGCAA